>OZ012540.1:81734121-82197121 GCA_963935595.1 Schoenobius gigantellus
GACATTAGCCTACGACAACCTCACGCTATTTTTTCCGCAGCTAATGTCATCTCCATACATTTTTTCTGAGGTTAGCGTGTGGCATTTGCTTAGGGGGGCTGTAAGGTGCTTCTTCACGCCTCTTTTAAAGGACCCGGGATTGTAAAAAGGAGGTAGGAACACGTGTGCTGGCAGGGAGTCCTATTTTTTGGTTGAGCGACAAAGAAATGACTAACCAAATTTTTTACTTCGCGTTGGAATGCTAATCTATACTTACTAATTATTATAAAGCTGAAGAGGTTGTTTGTTTGTTTGCTTGAACGCGCTAATCTCAGGAACTACTGATTCAAATTAAAAAAATCTTTTTGTGTTGGATAGTCCATTTATCGAGGAAGGCTTTAGGCTATATAACATCACGCTACGACTAATAGGAGCTGAGCATCAATGACAAATGTTGCAAAAACGGGTAAAAAATATACGGCGAAACGTAGTTCGCTGGCACAGCTAGTAACTAATATGTGAAGTCCTTAAGAGGAAATCGTACAGTCCGTTAGTTTTTCCATACAAACGTAGTCCCCTGTTTCCTTCCTGGATAATGGCACTATTTGCTCTATTTTTTTGAATTCTCTCGAGCTTGGTATTTCCTCTTAAAATGAGCTACATTACTAAGATATCTATCAAATAGCAATTGCTTTTGCATGAAATAAGTTATTTATAAAAAAGTTCAATTTTTAGGGTTTCGTATCCAAAAGAAAAAAAAGAACCCCTTTAACTCACCTCGTTATCCGTTTGCCCGTTTGTCTGTCTCAGGAACGCGTAGAGATATTAAATTGAAATTTATATCAAAATTAAATACCGTCTACGGCTTCTTTCGGCTTAAAAAAATCAAGCTTGTAAGTTAATGCGATCAAAAGATATATTATTTTATGTAGCATCTTTTGCGGTTTCACGAGGGAATCAAAACCTATAGGGTAACATCCCGTTCACCTAGAATCATGAAATTTTGCAAAAAGCAATGTCTTACAGTGCTAAGGAAAAAATGAGAAAAAAATTTAGAGGAACTCATATTCTTATATTAAGTTTGTACAGAACCCTTTCGTATTTTTTATTTTATTCCGGTTTTTAGCTACTTATAGGCAACATTGTACAGATCTATAAACTAATTCTAAACCTATAAACAAGACACAATAAGTATTTTTTTTTACTTAAACGGTTTTATGGAAAGTGAAGATAATAATAATAACATATACATTACTGTATTGTCATCGGAACTAAAGGTGTACCAAATTAAATTTCAGCTCAATCGGACACTGGCAAATGGGTCAAATTTGAATTGAAACATTTGACCCAAATAAACAGGGCAACCTAAATAAAACCGTTCAAAAATACGTTGTTTTATCATTCATTGAAATGACCAAAAGTCGCACGATAAATCTGGAGTTATTGAATTTTATATACTACTAGCTGTGCCAGCGAACTACGTTTCGCCGTATATTTTTTACCCGTTTTTGCAACATTTGTCATTGATGCTCAGCTCCTATTAGTCGTAGCGTGATGTTATATAGCCTAAAGCCTTCCTCGATAAATGGACTATCCAACACAAAAAGAATATTTCAATTTGAATCAGTAGTTCCTGAGATTAGCGCGTTCAAGCAAACAAACAAACAAACAAACAAACTCTTCAGCTTTATAATATTAGTATAGATTTAAAGAAAACTTTTTTTTTATTGCAGAAAGTTGGCAAACAAGCAAACTGCCCACCTGATGGTAAGTGGTAACAGTCGCCTATAATACATGTAGCTCCTGTGAGATTCGCAGCGAAACTGCAACCCCCACAAGAACCACAGTGTACGTTGCCAACTTGTGACACCAGATGTAAAGTCACAGTACCCAGTAATTTCACTGCCTTATCTTACCCTTCAAACCAGAACACAGCAATGCAAGCACTGCTGCTTTGCGGAAGAAATAGGTAAGACGGAGGTACCTAAGCAGACGACCCTAGTACAGAGTCTCCCTCCAGTGAATATAAATGTAAAAGTGTATATAAATTGAGATTTGATAAATAACAAACGTAACACTAAAAAGTAACAGTGTTGCATCCAATCATTTATCAGTTACAACGTAGATTTATAACAATGAGAAAAGTTTGACAAGCAATTAAATTTACAGATCATTTTCAAGTGCTTAT
Organism: Schoenobius gigantellus; assembly: GCA_963935595.1. Lineage (NCBI taxonomy): Eukaryota > Metazoa > Arthropoda > Insecta > Lepidoptera > Crambidae > Schoenobius > Schoenobius gigantellus. The sequence goes on from OZ012540.1 coordinate 81,736,289, forward strand.
CCGGTTTAATTGGACAGATTTCAGTTCCCTTAAATAATAATGAGTAATAGGAGCGAAGAGAATAATTGAGATTCATTTTGTTGAGTCAGAAATACTGGTCTGTGACACTTTTGCTGCCAGTATCACAAAAGGGTTGCGGACTGAGTACCAATGAAAACTTATATGAGTGTATAAGTTCCTAGCTACTTACATATTAACGGTTTCAGATTTCTCCTCAAAATAAAAGAATATAATTAAATTTAAATGTAATAAACAGTGATAAGCAATGTGTTATTTAAACCTTGTTTATTCAACTAAATTGGCAAACAAGCAACCTGATGGCAAGTGGCAACAGTCACCTATAATACGTGTGGATCCTGTGAGATTCGCAGTAAACCTGCAACCCCCACAAGCACCACAGTGTACGTTGCCAACTTGTGACATCAGATGTAGAGTCACTGTACCCAGTAATTTCACTGCTATTATTTTACCCTTCAAACCGAAACACAGCAATGCAAGCACTGCTGCTTTGCGGCAGAAAAAGGTAAGACGGAGGTACCCAAGCAGACGACCCTGGTACAGTCTCAATCCAATACACCCCAACCATAATTAAGATGCATGTAAATGCAAATAAAATGAAAAAAAAAGTACTCTACACCTGTTCATAAATTGGGAGATCTTTCTCAAGAAGAATAGACAAGATGTTCGGAAGGTCCTTAATTAGGTTTTTAATAAGTTAATTAAAATTGTTCGAATACGGGAAAGTAGCTCTTTGAAGTTTAGTAGTGGGGTTCGCTGTCACAAGTTAGTACCTATAAAATCTACCTACCTATGACGTCATGCAAATCAATAAAATATATTCAAAAAAAAATTATTGTGCAAAAAATCTAAGTCGTATATTAAAAAGAAACTTCTTTCCTATTTAGACATTAAAGTTATACTTCTATTATTTTTTGACAGATACGGCCTTATTCATAATTGTGGATTATCAACCAAGGGAATAAAGTAGTGTCTTATGCCACGGGTATATAGACTTGAATCGCGAGCGTAACGAAGGACTCCGTAATAATGAAATAATTGAAACTAACTTTTTAACCATAAAATAGCAGCTTGTTGTTACTAGTGCACCGCCTGACTACGCCTTTAGCAGATAGTCCTTGTTGAATGTTACTTAGCATCAGGGGAGATGAAGGTCAAAAGCTGTCGTGTGTAAAAAATGTTAAATAAAGTCCTAAAACTTCAAGAAATTTTCAAGAAATTTGTAAATATTTCTAAATTGGAGGTTGCTACGTAGTTATTAACAGTGAATAAAGACAACTTTGGCTTAGCAAAGTTCAAAAAGAAATCAACAGGTTAAAGATTTCGTCCGAGCTGGTAAGAACTCGGTGGCCGAGAGGTCTAGGCGTCAACACGGTAATTTGGAGACGCGGGTTCAAATCCCGCCCGAGACGAATTTTTCTCTTTATTGATTTTTTAATTTTATATAAAAAAATATTGAACCTTTATACGCAATACAACTGCCTAGCTAGATTTAATGTACTAAAAGGAATTCCAGAAAAGCTAAAACACATCCTTAATATTTACTAAGTCAACAATTATAAGACCAAATACAATGTTTCATGTTTCTACTTCAAAAACAATAGAGTTATCATAATAAATTTACTAACCTTATTTTGTGCGAGGAAATGAATTCCCAAAATCCGTTCACAGAGGATGTTAGCGTTACGAAAGCTGCAGACTCCGGCCGTATTCACATCGAGCTACGGCAGTTTGCGCTCGGCGATGCATGATGAACGAGTTAGTCAATTACAGTACATTTCGTTTTAAAATATTAAATGTGTATGAGTAAGATAGATGTAGGGTGACTCGTTGAAAAAGCCACGATGTAAGTGAAACTTCTTTTTCTAAAATTTCTGAAAAATATTCGCTTTAGGGTAGATATTAAAATCGCTTTTTTAATCTTAACTTAAATCTTTTTCGTCTGAAGAGAATTATAAATGAAAAACTAATTGATACAATAATAAAGTACAAACAACAATAAAAAAATAAGTTCATAATAACAATAATACATATAAGAACAATAAAAAACAAAAGAACTAGAAATGTTTTGTAAAATTAGAACAGTTTTTGAAATGTCAATCCTGTTCCTTTGTTTCGTTGGTTTTAGTACGTTTTTATAGCGAGAGTGTGCAACCTCTTTGCACGTTTTCCTTTTTTCTTACTATAATCCGTATTTTCGCGCATGTTCGAAATTCAATTTTTTGTATTCACTCAGTGAAGCAAAGAGCGTTTTATTCACTGTTTTTGAAGAATCGCGAGCCCTTTATCGAGTAGCACGGTAAAAAAAGTATTAAACCTTCATGCCTGACGGCAAGCCAGGCGAGTCCGTAATAGGGCCCATGTAATAAAGGGCGCAATGAACTTATTGCCACTACCACGCACTAATTTCAGACTCCGATCTGTTACCGAGAATCTCTGAATCAGAAAAAAAACTTATTAATTTGCCCGTTCCAAGTCGCGTCTCCAAGCTGTTACTTGAAAAGTAACGATTGCTTGGATGTTAGTCTGAATTGTATCTGATTCAATTCTAAGGATTGACATTATTATATTTAATATGAATAAATTCCCATGAAAAGTGATTGATCGCAGCTTTAGTATTGGCTTGATCCGAATAAACTTGTGAATTTTAACATAGATTTGACAATCATTTTGCTGTCCGCATCAGTTTAAGTGGCTCTTGATAGTATAAGTATGTTTTAGTCTATTAAATACATTGCCGAGTCCCATAGCATCGACGCCAAAATATAAGTTAAATACTATATCATCCCCAATAAGCCTGGCGAGTGAGAATGAAGTCCCGCGTCGTTTCATTTCGGCAGCATTATTTTTTATTAATGCTTTTATTAACATCACGCCTGTTTCTGAAATAGCATAAACGAATTGATTTTACAATAATGTTTTAAGGATTTCACGTAATGCACTAATTCTGTTTAAAGTAACACCGATTGTTGACCTCTTTGTGAGTCGCGCCGGCGGCGCCCCCTTGACGTCTGTCCCGTAATTGATCACTTCACTTGCGAGAACGGATATTAGATATATTTTTCAAATGTAATAATTTTAAAATGAAAACAATCTAATAGTGAACATAATTTGGTCATTAATTATTTGTTTTTAATTGCAACTACAAAAATATCGAAACGGTCAAAGTGACAAAAATATGCATACTCTACCCACGGTAGAGTCTGTGATTCTACTTTAATTGTAATTGAATAAAGTCGTATTTACATATTTTTGTAAATTTGAGGTGTGGATCTTTTTGTTATTGATCGTACGTACTCTGTGAAATATACGGTTTTTTTATTATTGGTCAATAATACTTTTTTTTTTTTTTTTTTTTTTTTTTTTTATGTAAGGCCCGGCAAATGACCTCCTCCCGCCTGATGTTAAGCGGTGAAAGAGGCCCAAATGAGTTGACAGATAGAGTAGGGACGACATCCACTATCCTACCTGCCCGCCCCTTGCCGGCCTAAAAGATGCTTTTTCACACCTCTTTTGAAGGAACCCATGTTGTAGGATGGAGGAAACACGTGCGCAGGTAGAGAATTCCAAGTATGGGATGAACGACAGAAGAAGGAATCTTGGAATTTCTTGGTACGGTGTGAAAAGGAGGACACAGTGTACGGATGACTCCGAAGGCCCTTACGCGTGTTTCTGTTAAGGAATGGAGAGGGAGGGATAAGGTTAAAGAGCTCCTCAGAGCATTCCCCATGGAACATTCGGTAAAAGGCGCTAAGAGAGGCGATGTCACGACGAAGTTGTAGAGGCTCGAGGGTGTTAGTTGCCTCTACATCGCCAATTATTCGAATAGCGCGACGCTGCAATCTGTCCAGAGCATCGAGGAGGTACTGAGCGGAGCCGTCCCAAAGGTGCGAGCAATATTCCACGCAAGACCTAACCTGAGTTTTATACAACAGGCATAGTTGGTCCGGCGCAAAATACCTACGCACCTTGTTTAGGACACCGAGTTTCCGTGAGGCAGCAGTTATAACGGATTCGATGTAGTCTCTGGGGTTCAGATCGCAGCGAATGTTCATTCCCAGCAAGGTGATGTTACTCTGTGTGTGAAGGGTTGTGCCCTGAAGAGAAGGAGGGGGGAGGAAAGGTGACCTTTTCGCCGAGAACGCGCACACCTGTGTTTTCTTAGCATTGAACTCGACAAGATTGTTGGAACCCCATTCGGAGATGAGGTCCAGCGTCCTGTTGAGCTCAATGATAAGATTCTGCCTCTCCCTATCAATATTGCCACGAGCAGCCCCTGAGCTTCCGTGATATCCCCCATGCACTGTACTGTCGTCTGCATAGCAATGTATACTTCCCAAGGAAAGCATGTCATTGATATGCAGAAGAAACAATGTTGGGGACAGAACGGAGCCTTGTGGAACACCAGCATTCACTGCCACGAACCGCGAAGCGCAGCCGTCAACGACAACGCGAATTCTACGCTCGTGGAGGAAGCTGGCAATCCACGTACAGAACTGAGCGGGCAATCCGTATGCCGGAAGCTTGGAAAGGAGAGCCTTGTGCCAGACTCTATCAAAAGCTTTGGCGATGTCGAGACTAATAGCCACAGACTCGCCGCGCTTATCGATAGATTCACCCCATTTGTGCAAAAGGAACGCTAGAAGGTCACCTGTTGACCGTTTAGGACGAAACCCATACTGACGGTCATTAAGCAACGAGTGACCTTCCAGGTAACGGATCAGCTGGGTGTTAAGGATCCTCTCCATGATTTTACACAAAATGGAAGTGACGGCTATAGGGCGATAGTTAGCCGGATCAGAACGATCTCCCTTTTTGGGAACCGGCTGGACATTGGCCTCTTTCCAAGATTTCGGCACACAACCAGCAGAGAACGACAGACGGTATAGACGCGTCAGGACCGGAGTCAACTCCGCTGCACACTTCTTAAGTACAATCGCAGGAATGCCGTCTGGTCCACTTGCTTTTCGAATATCAATCGACTGTAGCTCCGCCCGCACATCTCGCTGTCTGATGCGGATATCGGGCATAGTGCTGCCACAATGGGACAGTGTCGGAGGTTGTGCACCACAGTCATCGATACGGGAACGGGCCGCGAAGAGTTTTGCCAGGAGGTCGGCTTTCTCCTGCGGCTGATGAGCAAGTGAGCCATCGGCATGTCTCAGCGGTGGCAGCGAGGGTTGGCAGAAGTTTGATTGCACAGCTTTGGCCAGGCGCCAGAAAGAACGGCTACCCGTAGGGTGCGCTAGCAGTTCCTGACTCACTTGTGCAATGCGCTGAGCGTCCGCTCTAATGTAAGCCCTCTTACACAACTTGGTGGCATTATTATAGGCTGTTTTCAGTAGGTTAGTATTGGGATCCCTAGAAGCTCGACCTCTGATCCAAGCGCGGTAAGCTAGCTGTTTGTTTTCAACAGCAGAGGCACACTCGCGATTGAACCAGAGGTTACGTCTCCCTCTACTGACGAGATTGGAATGTGGAATATAATATTCCATTCCTAATCTGATTTCGTCAGCAACAGACGCAGCGCAGGAGTTCGGATCCATCCCACTGAAACAGCGCTGCCACCAAGGGACAGACGCGTAATAATCCCGCATACCGTCCCAATCTGCTGACGCATAGTGCCACAGACGGCGTGCTGCAACCACAGGCGACGGTCGCGACGCCTGAGGCACTGAGACGGATACCAGGCAGTGATCTGAAGATCCTAGTGGAGCTCGAATCACCACCTGATATCCGTCGGGGCGATTTGTCAGCAGAAGGTCCAACAAAGAGGGCGCTTGACCGATAATATCTGGTACCCTGGTGTGCTGGGTAACCAATTGTGTCAGGTCGTGCGTGAGAGCGAATGCGTGGGCAGTCCTACCCGCATGGTCAGTTTTAGAGGAACTTAACCACAACTCGTGGTGAGCATTGAAGTCCCCTAAAAACACCAGCTCGGCGGAAGGAAATTGCTTCTGCGCGTCATCTGCCACCCGACTTAGGTGTTCAAAAAGTCGAGTTGTCTCCAAGTCACCACGGTGGGAACGATAGACGCACACGTAGACACTGCAATGAGTGCCAAAATCGACGTGTACCACAAGGAGGGAAAAGGAAGGTTCCTCCAAACAGCGCAGGCGACGACAACAAACGTCCGCCCGGACGAACAAGCAAACACCTGCCTTTGCCTTGAAGGACTCCTCAAGAGCGTAGCCGGGGTAATTAAGGTAGCTTGTATCGGCCGGGCAGATAATTTGCGTCTCTGTCAAAAACAGCATTGCTGGACGGGCTGTCTCGAGATGGTGGTGGACAGCCAAGAGGTTAGAATGGAGCCCGCGGATGTTAGCGAGCCCCACCTCGAATAGTGGTGTTTTGGTGGGATAGTGCACCGCTGTACGACCAGTCCTAATATTGTGCGCTGACATGTTTGTTGGAGTGAGAGGTGTGAAATTGAGGTGTCGTTGCAGCGATTAGCATAGTTAACGTGTGTAGGCCTGTTTCGCCAGGGAACAGCCGACAGCTGATTTGCGCTGACTCTCCGCACGAAAGGGCCCCCGAACCCCCCCGGAAGTGGTCGCCGGGACCCACCGTCCGGTCACCAACCGGCACGACGGACCACCCCGAGATTATGCGTGGCATGGTGGGGCAGCCTCACGGACTGGTTAGGTCCGCTTGGGCCCCTGTACTGTACCACGGGCGGCCAGCGGAACAGCCGTTTCTTCGGGTCTTCCTGGGCGGAGGGTCAACGCAGTCAACCTGACACTGGGTCGACGGAAGCCCACACAAACCACACGAATCGCAGCAACGACCCCTCAAGCTCTGGCTGTGCGATGACTGATCCCGAAACGCGGACACAAAATGCCCACTTGACGGGTTTTACGTCATGCGCACGGTGGTCGCTAGCCAGTCGGGTTTTTCAGGCCCTACCACCAGAAGTTGGTCACTCGATTAGCACCACCCGGGGATCACGTGTAGGGTCTCGAGGGTAAAACCTACGGACGTGAGCGACTCCAATCCCAATACTATGGGGTACAATAAAATTCGCAATATTTTTTTTAATAGAAGGCCAAGCAAATGACTCCATTCCACCTGGTGGTAAGTGGAAGCAGAGTCCAAATGCGAAGATAGCTAGTGCGGGAGAGAGGTTAAACGCCGCACTAGCCACGCTCACCTTGCCGACCTGCAAGGTGCTTCTTCACGCCTCTTTTAAAGGACCCGGGATTATAGGAAGGAGGAAACACATGCGCTGGCAGAGAGTTCCATTTCTTAATCGTGCGACATGCAAAAATATGCAAATTCTTAATTATGCAAAATTATTCCTTGACAAGTGTCATGGCTCGCGCTGTCTATATAGTAACTAGCTGTGCCCTAGATCTACGTTTCGCCATAATAATTGTCCAAAAAATACCCACCTTTATCACTATGAGTATAAAAAATAGCCTACGATCTATTCTCAGACCTACCGAACATACACATAAAATATCATAAAAATCATTAAAGCCGTTTCGGAGAAGTTCGACAACAAACACTGTGACAAGACATTTTTCTATATTAGATGATTTCAATTGAGCTGTATCAATAAACATGTCGCATTCTTACCATATACATTGACTAGCGATAGCAAGTCTCCTCGTTTACATAATGTTGAGTTATAAGTATAAGTAAATTCGTATCAACTTATATGGCCCCTTCACTTGCGTTTATGTTGGCATCAGGCCTGTCATACTTGTGTATTGAAACGAAACGGTGCGATTGATATAGTTCGAAAACTATTTACATAATGAATTCATACTAAGGACTAAGGCCTCTCATTGGTCGGCACCGTTCTTGGAGCATTTAGCCTATGGAGATGGTACGCAACAAATTCGCAGTATACATTTTTTTGCCACATTTCGCGGGAGGCGAGGTAAACACGCATGGCACACTACGAAAATCTAGAATTCAATTACGCACACTATGAAAACATTGCCCTAAAATAAAGAAACACACACACATCGACAAATAGTAAAATAGTAAAATTCACTATTTTTGAATATTGATTCCGTGAATTCTGCAACGAGTAGCCACTCTTGTTTGATTTTCACTTGTACAAAATACACAAGAATCACAAAAAAAATTAACAAGTTGTTGCGCATCGGTTTTTATTTTTTTCTGTGGGAAACGGAATCTGTTATAGAATTTGTTTTAAACGACAACACTGAATTCGACTGATTCAAAAATCTATAACATTGGAATGAATAGAGTGATTTCGCAAGTGATTTGTATTCGTGGTCGAATTCAACGTTCACTACGCACAACGTTTCTGGATTTTTAGCAGGGCGTGTATTAGGTTTGGTGCGATGTCAGACAACCTCCTCGTGGTGCACCTTGGGCAACCCGGCAGATTCTCTGCCGCGGGCAAATAGTCTGACGAGAGGACCCCCATGGAGGGGGGGCGTGGGATGGCGGGTCACTTCATGTGGCCACCCGCTTTATGCGGGGAAGGGCGAAGTCCCCTCACCTAAGAAGAGGTGTCGCTCTCGTTGGAAGCCGATTCCGGCGGCTACTTCTGGTGGTGGGGAGCATGAGGCGAGCTTTTCGCCGTGGCGCTTCGCGCCCGTAGGGGATTTCCCCGAGCTTCGGCTCACCTGCGCGGCGGTGGATCCAGTGGGATCTGCCGTCGGGCAACCCGTTACCCGCACTGAGCGGGCCGGGGGCCCGGCGCGCTGAGCGTCGGGCCGCGTGGAAGACAACCACAATAAAAAACCATTTCGGGGTGTAGAGTGGCGCAATTCTGCGCCGCTCCATAAAGCAGCAGAGCTAGGCGGGGAGTCCGGCAACGGACATATCACGGGCAGGCCCAGGGGGTCAGCGGGAACAAGCCTGGCTGTACAGCCCTTCCCTCTGTCTTGTGACGGACGGAGAGCTGCTGGGGGGATTTTAGTGGGTAGGCCCGGGTCGAGTACGGTCTGGGGAGTCTCACATATCCTTGTGGTTTGGCTTGACCACGAGGAATGCGTAAATGCATTTTCCCCCTCCCAAAAAAAGGTATTAGATTTAAAGTAGTACATACCTGCAGTAACACGCCAGAATTCACAAGTTGACTTTGAGCCCGCTCTTAAGAGGCTGTGTAACGCCAACGACCTTGAGACATGAGTTTCTACTGGATTACGGGCGCGGTGCGTTATTGAAATTAAGCAAAAAAATCGAAATATTTTTTTCAAATTAAGTGTAACGAGTTAATTCCCTAAAAATCATTAAATAACCTTTGTTAAATAACTCGGATTTTCTTCTGGAAGCTGTTTTTGAAGGGTGTTTTTGGCAATTTTTGAACGAGAAATTTTGTTAAAAATTTGTTTTGGGGACACGAATGTTCTCTGAAATATTTTCAAGAGTAACATACATTTTTTTACTACGGTATATTAAACAGGTTTTGCTAAAAAAGTTTTAAGTGGGGCTCGATGAGCTCAGCTTAGAGTTGTCAAGCGTCTATCGCTCGAGACAGCGACGGCTTTCGTAATACAAATGTAAAGCGAGACATGTTGCTAATTGTACATTAACTTCAATCCCATTCATGAAACAACAACAAGGGATACATAAATAACCTTTTGATACTCATAAATCTAATATGGGTTAGGGTTTTGATACGCAATTTAAAGTGTGCTATGCGTAACTGCACACCGTGAAACATTTATTTATCAATAACATAATTATCACTGTGAACAATTTTCGATTCGTCCCACACACACATACCTGTACATGCATACGAGTTTTAATAGCGGCAAGCTTACAAAATCGATGTACAGTGATGCGGCCTTGTGAAAGGAAATATTATTATCAATCAGAATGGAAAATGTACGTTTCAATGTTTCACAAGAATGTTAATCGGAAAGAAATGTATGTGTGCCACATTGTTTGCGTCTCGCAAAATATTTCTCTTCAATATTGACGTGTTTATTCATCTACCTACCTAATTATGCATGCTATTATTGAGTAAAAACAAATTTCAATTTTAAATTTGTATTATATCGATTGTCAGTTTGGACTGTAAAATTGAATTTAACAGTCATATGTTCTAGTGAGTTACTTTGCCAAGAATAGGGGGGTGGCATGTTTGGACAGATAAGGTGGATAAGTTCCAGATTTACGAAGAGATAAGGCTGGCCGCATGTCACAGGACAATAAATTTTTTATCTTACTTATCCAAAGCAACATATACATTCCTAACAAACAATAAAGTACTCGTAGTGTGCCGATAAAAATGTTAGTATTGGGATGCTCTAAATTATTCGAAACAATTATTATCTCTCAATCACCTTATCTACACCACTACCTAAATAAGGGTAGAGAAATTTTTGAAATTATTCTTTTTCGACATATTTATGAGTCATAATAAAATAATAACTTTTTGGCGTCGCAGAATAAATATTTTGAACACTTCTACATTAATTATTCTGATCACGCAACAAATAAGTATTACTGGTGGCTCTTTTACAAAAGCATGGTTCGTTAGGTAATATCGTGGGCCGGTAGTGAGGTAAAGGATCCGTACCACACGTAGTCGATGGTGCCGCCTCTCGCCGATACCACACGGTAATATATACTATTACCGCGCCGATACCTTCCTTCTTAAGAGCGAATATATCACTTGAGTAACCTCTTTACTAATTTCAAGGCTTTAGATACAGCGGCTTAACCTTGGCGTAAATGTGGTAGTTAGATGGTCACGACATTATTTCAATATATACATATAAAAATCTCGTGTCACAGTGTTTGTCATCGAACTCCTAAGAAACGGCTTGACCAATATTTATGAATTTTTTGTGTATGTTTGAGAATAGGTCGTAGGCTATTTTTTATACTCTTAAGTGATATTCTGGAGAGGGGCCACCTCTCCAGAATTTAATAATAAACAGAAAAATAAATAATAATTTTACAATTATTATATATTTTTTATAATTATAATATTCTGACCACCTGTCTATCTCACCTAGATTGACACATGACTCAATCAATATATCCTACATTTTGAGTTTGTTAGGTGAAGTTGCCAATGATGTTGGATTTACATTATTACAAACAAAAATCTAAAGCTCCATTTTTATTTTTTCGGTATGAGTTCAGTTTTTAACATTTTATTGATGAACTGTTCTAAAATTGATTAAAATAGATATAAATAAAATAGTTTTTGACGATTTTACAGATTTATTCTTTGGTATACTGAATACCGCATTAATGCATAAACACATATTATTACATTATTTGAAAAATTTTTGTCATTTTTTAGAATACACACATTCAATTAGAATTTTTTTACATAAATAGGGTTGCATGTCATAATTTTGTAGATGTTAATACAGATCACATAACTTAATGCCTTAATTAATAGCATTTTATTCTAAATAAACAAATATTTATATTTCATTGTTTGATAACTAAATAACCAGCTTTGTTCTAGATTTCAAAATATTCTCTTATTAATAAAAATATTTATCAATTATGCCTAAATTTCAACGATGACTCAAAATTAACGATATTGTAATTATTATAATATCCACAATAATTAACTATTAAAAATAATAATGTTTGAAAAATACAGACACATTGAGCTAAATGAAATTATTCGAATTCAAGGTGTTAGGTGTCGAAAATTATTCCATTTGAATTTCGACTCTATGCGTCTGCGCGGGATGTGCGCCCGCGCCGTCGATACGGGCGGCGTGCGCTAAGGCAGCGTATCGAATGCGCTTCGCGAGCCAAACCGAAAAGAAAGGATTGTATACTTGTTAAATAATGACGATCGTTGCTGGTACCAAGTGAAATGTCCGTAGGGATGGAGTGTTCTGACGAGATGAGCACATTGGTATTTAAGAGCGGGTCGCGTGGCGAATGTCATCAGTTAACACAAACTCACAGCATTAAGAGCATCTCCAAAAGTGGAGGTGTCCTAGTGGGTCATACGAGCCAGTAGTTACTAAGTTTCGACTGCACGGGAGCCAACGTTCCTAAACTCAATATGCGTGCATTTATGGTGAGTGTAAACGGGTTTAATCTGTGCGCTTTTTTATCGATATCTATTTGGCATCAGTGAAAATGAATATTAGTAACGTTTTTGTAGAAAAAAAGTACAAGCTGGAAGTGAAGTGCGTTGTGATATTATTATATCAATTGCCAAATGGTGGTTGATGTTATTTTTTTTTAATAAGTGATAAGTGATTTACGGACCGATATAAAGTGACTTAGGACTGTTTTTAGTGTTCGACTCTTGTTAATGACGTGTTTTAAAGCTTTTTTGTTGTGGGCCTGCTTACTCGTAGATAACATAAACTAGATTAACTCTATGGGTGAAATCTGTCTCTAAATAACAGCATCTACAGGATTACATTTTAATAAAAATGAATCATTGACTCTGTAAGTAATTATTATTGCTGTGTGTAAAATATTTTGCATTTGGAGTTATGATCCTGTAAAAACTTTTTATTGGGATTTGTGTATTCGTATGGGGCGAACATACTGGCCGATTTTCATTCACGAGTCACGACGTGTGTGATACACATTTCACCGCAATCGTTTCCACACATTGGAACGATAAAAATTACCACATCATCTGTATTCTGTTCCGAGTAACTGTGCAAATCACGTCCGACCGAAATTCCGAACATGCCTGTTGCATAATCCCACTTATTATCACCTGACAAAGGTGAATCATATAAAACATATTATAACGTAAAAATAACTGCAAAATTTTCAATTTTTTACGAAATGCATATTTATTAAAGTGTTCATGATCTGCTATGCGAATATAATGCTATGCCACGGTTTTGATTGCTCATTTGAATATTTGCCTATGCTCACTCGTTAACAATTAATGTGTAACACCTTTATTCATTGAATTGCGATAATATTACAGATATTACCAATACTGGTCAATGCAGGGTGTATGTAGGTGATGTAGGTATGGTATTAATGTCATTACATCAACAGCCGCGATTGATTGCTAGGTTTACGCGTGCAACATAAAACTGGAGAATGTCCACAAAGGAAGCTATAAAATAACAAATTAATTAATTCACAAGGCTCCAAAGGGCTTATAGTGAGTGTTGACTCAAGCAGTATCCCTTTGTAGTATTGATCCATGAACGCGGGGATTAAAAGCTCTTATCATTTGAGATGGGTTAACAATTGTCACTAGTGCCATAATCACAGTCTACATCGGGTCTTGTCACTGCCGGCCTACGTTGTCAACGTTTTAGGTTAACATTTAATTGTTATCTTTCTCAAATGGGTGTCATTCTCGAGAGCACACAAGCTTTTTTAATTGATTAATATTCTCGATCAACCTTAACTTATTTGAGAATTATTAAGGTCAAATTTCTTTCGTTTATTTACAGGTACTCGCCTGTGTGGCGTTGGCCTATGGCCGCCCCGAGCCCCCAGTAGGGTACAGTTATTCTGCCCCTAAGTATTCGGCTCCTTCTGGAAGCTACGGGGCTCCATCTGTTGGAGGCCACAGGATCGTCTCGTTGGGCGGTCACTCATCCGGTGGTATTTCGTTTGGTCACTCAGCTGCAGGACTATCTCTTGGCGGCGGCCACTCTTCAGGTGGAATTTCCCTTGGGGCTGGACATTCATCAGCAGGACTCTCAGCTGTTGGCAGTGGAATTGGCAGTGGGCTAACTTTCGGCGGTGACTCAGGATTCGGAGGCGGATACGCTGGTGGCTACTCGGGAGCTCCTCTGGTTCAAAAACACATCTACGTCCATGTTCCTCCTCCAGAACCCGTTGAACAGAGAGTTCCACGCATTCCGGCCGTCGCTCCCCCCCAGAAGCATTACAAGATTATCTTCATCAAGGCACCCACTCCTCCTACCCCTGTCGCCCCAATAATCCCAGTTCAGCCACAAAATGAGGAGAAGACCCTCGTATACGTGCTCGTCAAGAAGCCCGAAGAACAGCCTGACATTATCATCCCCACTCCTGCGCCCACTCAGCCTTCCAAGCCCGAGGTATACTTCATCAAATACCAGACCCAGAAAGAAGCCGGCGGTATTGGTGGAGGCGCTATTGGCGGTGCTATCGGCGGTGCCATCGGCGGTGGCGCGATTGGCGCTGGTTCCGCCAGCGGTGGTGATCTGGGCGTGATTGGCGTAGGCGATGGAGCTTCCGCTGGTGCCGGCGGCCATGGTGGGGACGATATCGGCGCGGACTTCGGAGCTAGCGCCGGTGACGACAGTGGGGCTGCCGCCGGCCACGGTGCGACAAGCACCCAATACGGCCCACCCGGACACGTTGCGGGACCTCTCCATTAAATTTATCGTAATTTAGATAGGTGGAAGGAAAGGTGTAATTTATTACTGTGCGTGCAGCAATAATCAGTATTCGACATTCGTTCTATGAATGACCATAAAGTGACCCCTCTAACGCACGTATCGCGCAGACGAGCACATTGTAAATAGTCACTTGTCGTGTCCGTCTGTGCACTACCCAACATCCAGTTTCATCGTTTTCATCCACACATCTCTACTTGTTATTAGTGCACACGTGTTAAACATTATATTAAAGGAGGTAATTTACAGCGACTGTTACGTTATGTATATATAGCTTTTTACTTTTATAATAAATCAAATGTGATTCTGATTGTTTTGTTTCACTTGTGCGGCGGCGGGTGGCTGAGATAATTGCGTCACGGACGAAAGTAGTTGTGATAGGTTGACCGGCTGAGGGCGGTCGCGTTCTCCTTTCTGATATCGGGCTCGGATAACTTCGACACGAAATGTGGATTGTTCACGATCAGATTGGGTGTTTATGTGGGTGTTGCGTAAGATTCGGCAATGCAGGCCGGTTCTGCATTCTTGGCCGTCGCGCTGCGCTCTTATTGATGCTTGCTTTAATGGATCCTATGTGTAATTACACTCTCCCGTAATTTAGTAAGCGCGGTTGCGTAAACCGCTCGGCTTCTTCACACCAGACCGCACGTATATCATTAAACATTAACATGTATTGTGGTCTACCCGTGTATGATTTCGACATCGGGCGCTTTTTTTGTTGTTGTGTCTACAACGCGCAGAGATTGTTTTGTGTTATGCTATGGAAATTTGAAAGAATATTACATCACGTACCTACCTGCTGGTTTTATCTAATTACTATTTTGGCTAAGATATTTCTAGCTTTAGATATAGCTTCGCCAAAATAGTTCTTCTGACAGGGACTTGAGTTGTGTAGACAATGTGTCACTTAGCATTCATTACATCTAATCTTTAATATATAAAATTCTCGGTGTCACATTGTTTGTCACCGAACTCCTCCGAAACGGCTTGACCGATTTTTATGATTTTTTATGTGTATATTCGGTAGGTCTTAAACTATTTTTTATTACGGCGAAACGTAAGTTCACCGTTATTATGGCGAAACGTAGTTCGCCGGCACAGCTAGTCTAATATATAAAAATCTCGTGTCACAATGTTTGGTATCGATCTCCTCCGAAATGGCTCGACAGATTTTAATATTGTGTATATTTGATAGGTCGGAGAATAGGTCGTAGGCTATTTTTTATGTTCCTAGGTACCTAATAACGGTGGCCCTCTTCAGATTTTTTGATAATTACTATGGCGAAACGTAGTTCGCGGTCACAGCTAGTCTAATTGTATGTAAGTATATAACTCTCATATCGCAGTGTTTGTTGTCGAACCGATTTTTATGAAATGTTCTGCAGCCTCCCAGATTTGCAAATCTGTAACCCCTACAAAGAACAGAGTGCATTGCCAACTTGTGACTGAGATGTTAAATCGCAGTGCCTAATTTCACATTTTTTTTACACACAACAGAGAACCCCTCTCGGTCACCATCTCACAATGATGGTAAGGGATGATAAGGCCGAAGCTGGAAGTGAGTTTTACCGTAACTCCTCAATAACTAATCTCACCTCTAATTGCCGGAACACAACAATGCTATTAACATTGTTATTATAGCGACCAGCTTAGGTGTACGCTGGTAGCTATCAAGGAGGGGATCAGAAACCTTAGCAAAAAAAAAACAAAAAAAAACCAAAAACTTCTGTGCCTACCGGGAATAGTACCCCGGACCTGCAGATCGGGTCGTCTCAACCACTGGACCTCGGAAGCGGTTGAAATCGTAGCATTGCGACAGAAGTAGGTAAACGACTTTTAGTCCTACTTTATTTATTAAATAAAGATAATTAAAAATTATAAACTCTTTAAAATAACCTAGAATAGTTTAAACTTGCTATAATATCATCGTCACAGCTCATACACGTCCCCACCGAGGGGCTGGAGCGTACCCTATGTAGGGTATTTAGGCCCTAGTTAATCACGCTGGGCCAGTGCGGATTGGTCGACTTGCTACAACATAACAGATTAAAATAAGTGTAATTTTCACTTACTTAAATTAAAATAAGTGAACACAAATAGATACTAATTAATCCTAAGATAACGTTAAATTTAATGGAGTAGGTAATATATACTTAATATAATGCAAAATTATTAGAAGTGCAATGAAAGCATTTAAATAATTAGAGGTAATAAATATTACCTAAGATGTTAAAACACTTTCAGCGCTTTATTGATAATATGAGAACCAAAGTTGTTTGAGCCGAACAAAATAATCATTTTGAGTGCTTCATTGAAGATTGCAGAGCACAAGCTAACACTAAATAAGGAGAACTAACCAATCTCGCACATGCTATGTCATATTTATGCTCAAATCGGCCTTAATGCCTGTAGGACATCTCCGCCGCAAAAATAAGAAGTCGAAACCGCGACGCATAGTCAGGAACAAACAAAACGGCGAATCAAACGCGGAGGTGTAGACGGCGTCTGAGCAGATCGGGCAGATCCGCGCGCGACAGAGATAGCGCCATAGTTAAATATCCGCGTTAGAGCAGGCAAGCTCGCCAGAACGCGCACGCCGTACAAACGACAACGCGGGAGAATCGTTCAGCGGTTCCGCTACTACAGTTCCGCGGCGGAGGTGTGCTACCGGCATAAAAGACGGCTGAAAGTTTCGCCGGTCGCTGTCAGTAAGGAAGCCTGAAGTTAGTATACGAGTATTAAGATTTATATTGTGTTCTATTGAAACAGTATTTAAATAATGTCATACAAAAGTACAGCTTTATCATGCACTGGAACCGACAGGAGCCAGAAACTACAAGGATGCCAACACAAAATTTTACTACGTAATTAAAACATTCAAAAAATTAGGGTGAGGTTGAATTGATAAAAATACGATCTAAATAAACTCAAGTGTATTTACGAGTATTAATGCAATGGGTGGCTCGGTTATATGACTTTAGACGACTCCTTACCGTATCAATGAAATGTAGGTGCAGTGAGAGGTATTAAGAAAGCAAATTTTCTAAAGATCCATATTCTTTAAAGGTCTTCGTGAAATGAGTTATGCGAGGCATAATAATGGATTCCCTTTCAATTGCACAAAGGAATTTTTTCATTATGCATCGCTGTGCACCTAGTTCATAAAGCTTATGAGTTTTTTCAGCTTAATAAAATTCCGATATTTAGTTTTAATTCTAGTACTTATAAGCAGCAGCAGTCAGTTACATAAAAAAAATTCCGTTAAATATTATTATTGTTTACATGTGATCTTTTATTGAAATTATGTAATCTTCTAATATAGATAAGAGAAATGTCTTGCTACTACTTTTAAGTCGACATAGCTCAACATAAACCAAATCGGAGAATTTTAAAAATTTTTCGTCACAATCCGCAATAAAGTTTTCTAGTTTTGGCGGCGAGCCGAAAAAAGCTATAGCTAGACATTTGACATTGAGAGCTTAACAAATTCCGACTGTTGAATTCAGCAGTTTATTTTACAATACTTGTTGGTGGTTGTAATTTTAATCGGATTTATAAAAGGACCGCGCGCTTTTGCCCGCGGCTTCGCTCGCGTTAAATTCGGGGTAACACGGAAGATTTCCAAAAAAATAAGGCAGATATTTTTCGTTGGTAACAAAGAGTCTGTGTACCGATTTTAGCTTCCTACCTTGAAAACTGCGGAAAGTCCCATATAAAATTTCACCCCCTCTTTTAAGGGGTTGGGGGCAGATTTCCAAAAAAAATGATGCACGATTTTTTGTTAGTCACAAATAGTCCGCATACCAATTTTTAGCTTTCCACCTTGAAAATTGCGGAATGCTCCATACAAACTTACACCCCCCATTTTAGGGAAGTGGGGCATTAGAAAGAGACAAAAAGTAGCCTATGTCACTCTCCATCCCTTCAACTATCTCCACTTAAAAAATCAAGTTAATTTGTCGCTCCGTTTTTCGTGAAAGACGGACAAACAAACGAGCACACACATACACTTTCCCATTTAAAATATTAGTATGGATTGGGTTCTATATTCGACTGCATCTATCTTTTGTATTTGAGTGTTTTCAACATTGCAATTTGAGACAAATGGAGACAGAGACAAACTAAAATATATTTATTACATTGCAAGTAAGTAGGAAGTAGATATTTATTTTTATCATAACATGATAAAATGTTTATCGAAGTCAATGCCGTTCCCTTTAGTTGGTTTCAGCCCAGTCTCTTGTTCCGGTAGCGGGGTAGACACAGGACAAAAGTTTTATCAACCCCGGTCGCTGTTCTCGGGCGCAGCGTTCAATGGGGTGGATGGCACTGTCTTACAATATACAGGGGTATTTTCGTTTACCGGAGCAGAACGTGTACCTGTTTGATCAAGTACTTATCGGGAATGTAGGTTTTTCGTTTTCCACAGAGATACTCAATAGAATTTAAGTTATTAATAATGTAAATTAAAACGAATATGTAATATTTAGGTGTCAGTCACTAACACGCGGAGAAAAAAAGCCTGTGCAGCCACAGGGCAAATATTGAAAAAACTATTTTGTAGCTGTTTAACAAATTTTACCTTGAAAACTCATAACCCAATGGTTTCGTGAGTTCCATTATTATTGTACAAAGGCGGACATAACGCTTGGTGTATTTTCAGCCAGTCAATCGGTTGACGCAGAGAAACAAGGCAGGAAAAGTTTCGAAAAAACATAAAAAAACACAACAACAGCAATTAATATAAGCAATTAATGGGTACCTAACAGGCACCTGAATATATCAGGTATATGATATCGGATAAAGTATTTACTGGTTATAAGCTAATCTGTTCGATCCTGCCCCGCCCGTTCCATTTCCCTAAACGTAATAAACTTAAAAGGTGAAATTTTAAAAGCCGTTTCGCGATAAACGAATTTTCGAAGCCAGCGGCCGCTCACTTATTCTCTACCATCCGATCCCCTATTCTGCTAACATTCGATTAGCCTTTGTGCGCTGTGCTGTGAATGCATAGACCTATTGTCATTGTGGATATGAAAGGTATTTGATTTGAAACTATACAATTGAGAAACAAATCGCACTGCTCGAGCAGACATTAAAAACTATGACAATATGGGAAATGAAACTTCACGCTCGCCTAATATTTCGTTCGGAATGTAACGTATAATTTTTATCGATTCATCATCTTGTCCCAGTTATAGATTTCATAAGGTCGAAGTATATGGGTGACATATTGCCATGGTAGGCACGGTGTAAATGTAAAAATAATTACAGAGTTTGATAAATGGACCCATGATTACGTTGCTTCATTTTCGAAATCAATACAGACGATTTGGGCAGTAGAATTAATGGTGAGTGTGTCATGTACAAATGTAATGAAGGATTGAATTCTTGTTTGGATTGCAGCGGACATGGGCAGATGATGCGCCTTTTTAAGAGTACTCAGATTTTATTATAGTGTCGAATTAAAATTAATGACCCTGATAATTTTTATTCCTAGAACACAACAGAAGCGGTTAGGTCGATAATTTACGAGATGCCAGTTATCTCGACAAAAATAGGACTTACTTAATAATTTTTAAAGAATTTATCAGTTAAAATTTTAAAGTATAATTTAATTATCACAAGGCCTTTTACGTTATGAAGGCGCTATATTTCTTGATACAAGCGCACTCAAATTTGTGTTGTGAAATCAAGCAGTTCATTGAAATTCTGATCGTGCATTTCTTCGTCCGAATTTTTATTACAACACAAGCCTGAGTCGCCTTCCACGTCTCGAAAAGTCATGCTTTTAGCGGTATTACTATGATAGTAAATAATTCAAGGTACTTTAATATAATTTGGGGTTTAATATAATTAGGTGTTGCTCACATTGTTATCTCTTTTCAAGTGAATTATGGAACCTGCTATGTAGCCTATTTTGCTCCGAAATTAAGTTTGCGTTTAAGCTTAAAATAAACTGAATGAATATTTAGGGAACATATTAATAGTTATAAAACATACTTTATAAAATTACCAAGTATTTATGATAGAGGTAAATCTATAATATATAAAGCTCGATCTAATATAACAGCTAGTCAAATATATAAAAATCTCATGTCACATATGTGTTTGTTATTGAACTCCTCCGAAACAGCTAGACCGATTTTTATGTTTTTTTTCTATATATTCGGTAGGTCTGAGAATAGGTCGTAATCTATTTTTTATACCCCTAAGTGGTATTTTCTTTACAATTATTATGGCGAAACGCAGTTCGCTGGCATAGCTAGTCTATACTAATATTATAGAGAGGAAAGATTTGATTGTTTGTTTGTATTGCATAGGCTTCGAAACTACTGAACCGATTTTGATGAAAGTTAGTATAGGGATAGTTCGAGACCAGAGGAAGGACATAGGGTACCTAATTTTCGTACGGAAAAAAAATCCCACGGGAAAACAAAAATAACGCGGACGAAGTCGCGAGCGGAAAGCTAGTATTTTATAAAATCGATAGTTATTTATTGGTAGCGTATAGTTTGTCGGTAACTCTAATGTCTTTTTAATCCTAATACTTCTATTAATAATTCTATACTTCTAAATCATGTATTTACTAGAAACCTGGTTTCGAGCGAATTGGTGACCCCAAATGGCTTGCATGTTAGATTTCAAAACCACAATTATTACTTAAGAGTTAATTCTTTAGTATAATATGGTATTAATGAAAAAAATATACCATATTTTGATCACTTTTTAAACAGCGTTTTCCTCCAAACATTTTACTACTGTTGGAGTGTGTACGAGTATACTCAGCAGATCATGTATACTTAGTATACTCAGCATATCAGCATACTCAGCAGTAAGTATGCACTGACTGTTGTATACAGACGTGTCATATTTGAATTCTGCTTCCAATTGACGACTCTGTAACAATACAGGGAGAAAAAAATAGCCCTTGTTGGTTTTCTTGCTGGTTCTTTACAGTACAAGGTCTCCCGCCGTAGACTTGTGAACCAATGGTGTAGCTTATCTGACGTTCAAAAGTGATCGTAAAATCCCAATTGAATAAAAGATATTGAATTTGAATTTGAACAAAAGGCGCGTTTCATTTTAGTAGAGATTTGCAGCATTTTCAACATTTTAGCATCATCGCGTTTCATTAGCTTTTGACGTTAGCAGAGCTAGCATCGTATGTTAACGTAATTCGTTCAATTTAAACAATATCTTGATTTTTAGGTTCGGTTCCCTTTTTGGAAAATAGCGCGGTGAAATTGTTAACATTTCTTAAAAGAAACGCAAAACATGGCTAAGGCGCATAACACATTGCACCGGACATCGCTCCGGGGTGCGGTGCTGCGGTTTTTAATTTTGACTCAAGAATCTTAATTTTATACAAAAACCGCATGTCCGTGCGGTTGTGCGGCGCGCGCGACGTCACCGCACTCCCGGACGGTGATGCGGTGGGGTCCGCGGTCACACTGTGCCGCAGTATCGTACGGATTTTTGCGTAAAGGACGTGTATACGCGTAATAGATCTCGACATAGTGCGGTGATGCGGTGCGTCGTGCATCGCAGCTCCGGACAGAGATACGGAGCAAACCGTACGGTGGCACGGCTCCGTGTCCCCGCAGCCGCATGCGGATTTCGTCCCTCCGTACACCGCAGCGGGATGCGGCGGCAATGTGTTAAGGGCTTTACATTTGATGATGGCGTGAAAAAATGGTGATGCTTAAATGGAAAACCGGAATAGTTTAGGGAGTAATTTCAAATGTCATCCTTAAAACCGCTAGCATATTTCGACAGAGTCTGTTCATTCCGTAAGCTCTTCGTATTTGCTGCTATAAAATAAAGCAATACCTATCCTGCTGCAATTTATATTAAACACAAGCTAATTGAAAGGTTTCATGACAGCACGCAATGCAGAGTTCGAGCTCGACATTCAAAGGCCAGCATTGTTTGAACGATTTCCCGAATCAGAGCAGGGCTGAAGAGGGAATTAAATAATTTCGCTAGTTGTTCCCATTTAATTGAGTGCTCGAATCGAAAATCACTGTTTATATAAGAGATACATTTCACCGTTTTCCCGTTCCGCCCAATTGACAATCATAAAGTGGGCTAAAAATACTCGTATTTCATGAAATTTATAAGCAGAAAGCTTGTATTTGCAACGTGAAACGTGCACTGTACTCGTATATATATGCTCACTATTAGGAACTCTACTGTGCATATATAAACATCAATTTTACGGTTCTATATAGCTTGCCCTGTTTGTTTGGGTCAAATCTTGCAAGTTAAATTCGACTCACTTGCCAGTGTGTGATTGAATTGAAATTTGGTATGTACACCTTTAGTTCCGATGACAATGCAATCATGTATAATTATCATTATTTTCACTTTCAATAAAACCGTTTAAGTAAACAAAAATGTTTTACTTATTATTTATTTATAATCATTATTACGATAAAAGTTATTTTATTATTTTTGTTATTTTCGTGTTTTTTAAAAAAGCCGTCAGGAGCACGACTTTTGACCGGCAAGTTCCCGATTCGTACTTCGAGCTGGATAAACTTTTTGTTGTATCTACATTAAGACATCGACGGAAATAAATTATTAAAAGGTCCTTATCCTTCTTATAGTCAAGATCAAGAAAATAGGCATAAATCTTTTTAATAGTTTTTAATAAAATAGTGAGCCATAAAATTTGTAATAAAACAGCAGTGAATGTACCATACCGGGTGGAATAGAAATAATATTTAAGGGGCATATAAGGATATGTATTTGAATGTCGAAAATTAATATATCTACAGTAAAAATATCGATGTTCATACTATCGAAACTTTAAAAAGCGAACGGCTATAGGGCGGAAGTTTAGAATATCAAAAGTACAGCCGGCTTCAAAAGTAAATAAACATTTTAGTACCATGTCACACTAACAATGCAATATAAGTATAATCATACCAATTAAAAGGAATAGTTGGTGTGACATGGTACTAAATCTGCTAAAAAAGCTTATCTACGTTTGAAGCCGGCTGTACATAATATACTCAAGTAGTGAATATGATCAACGTTCAGAAAATCTGAACATCTACAAAGGAATCATTCGAAAGTCTTGAAAATCGATGTACAAAACATCCTACTTTCTTAATATCCTTTCAAAATAAATCAACTGTCGGACACAAATCTGTATTTGAGGTGTCCGGTTCTGGATAGCCATAAAATAAATTAACTTAACCCTACTGTGTTTGAATTTGAAGTGCTCCGAGACGGTTCTGGTGGTCAGAAAAAAATTACTTATCCTATCTGCAACTGCGTTTGTAGTGCCCCAGATCGGTTCTAGGTGGTCATAAAATAAATGAACAAAACCTAATCAACTGTATATAAGGTTATCCGTCCAAGTCAGTTCTGGGTGGTCAAAAAACAACACATAAATAACATTTCCTGACACCTTCCAACATAATCTTAGACCATTCTGATTTAAGAACATAATTTGTGTTATTTTTGCAAATTTACTCCTAGTTTGTACGACCATACCTATACTACTCGTATCAATATTTTAACTAAATGGCATTTTTCAACTTTGGTGTTTTAATTATCGAGTCATTCAATGTTTCGTCCCATGGGACGAATCACAGAAATTTTGAATCGGATACATTTTAGACTTAGCTATAATGATTGCAGATATTTTGAAACGATCGCTATTCAAAGTTTACTATATTGGATAATATAATTAATGTTCGACATTCAAATACGTACCCAAAGCAAAAACTTTCAAGTGACAACCGTTAGTCTAGCTAACTATGGAGTTAACACAAAAAAATAAAAACTGAAGTGCGCTGATGTAGCGCTGTCGATACTTAGGAACAAAGAATAATTTTAGTTTGTATGAAAAAAAAGTAGCTTGATTTGCCCCAATATACAGCCCAACAGAATCTCCACTTGCGAAGGATACAGACTCTTTAATGTTATTTTGGTATTCCGTCTCATCCTGTATAGACGTAATTGACCGAATAATGAACCATACGGATATTGTAAGCGGAATTTCAGCGAGGAATTTCTTTTATGTTTCCTTTTTGTGAGGAAGTCTTCTTTTTCAAATGTCTATGTAAGTAGACAAAAAATACAAAGAAATATTCAACAATAATCGTTTGACGTATGAGACTTGCTATGGATTGCAATTTCAAAGTTATGAATGAATTTGTTATAAAATTAATAAGAGTATTGAATTTTTGTAAATAAAAATTTTGTAAATATGTACACGTATTACGTAACGTAAATTAAGCAAAAATGTCGAAATAATGCTCATTATCTTTATCTTATTGCTCTTTTAATGTTTTAATTCTATTGCAACACTAATTAAACAAAATTTTTCAAATAATTAATGATTCCTGATCGCCTACTTAGCTCTTCAAACTCCGAATGACTTTTTGATAACTGTGATAATGCGCTATGGCCTATGAGCTTAGCTTTCCAAAATATTTAATTACCTTTTGACAATGCAGGTAATATTATAATCGTCATGGCAGTATTTTAAATTAATATGTTTTTAGGCATCATTTCCTTCCTAAGTATTTAAACCGATTAGACATAATATGTCCAGTAAAATAAGCATCCAACTTCGGGATGGAAGCGAATAAGCTGTAAATTGGTAAAAAAAACTTTGTTTCGGCATTCTTAAGACTAGGAAAAGAGTCTCATATACCTAATTTCATGACCGCGTCACAAGATATTCAATTTTTTTTGCATCATTTATCTCAATTTCTATGGACAATACTCATTTGAGGTTATTATAATACTTGTAGATAGATCTATGACCTGTAGATTATAAAATTATCTACAATTTTTATTTTTAGCATTTTGTTGTATCTATAGGTAACCGTTCTCGAGGTACAGCGCGGAGAGAACAGGCGCACATCCTGATAAAGGCGTATACTGCATACATAGGTCACACTAAAAGTTTCCGGATATCCCACTTACATAAACAATATTTAAAAAGTTATAACTACATTTATAAAAGGAATTCTTTAGTCGTTGAGTACAATTTGCTGCTACATCTGACTGTCAATTGTTTTCACATTGTAGCGTCATTTTAAAACGTTGTTACGAACTGCTGAACGAAGCCCCGTCGTTGGCGCGAGCACTCCGAACGCTCAACGCAATATCACAGGAAGTGGACTCGTTTTACTGTTCTCTGATTGAATTTACAGTTCCCGTAATATACGTAATATATACGTAATTAGTTACATATTAGTGAATTAGGTCTATATTTGGATGTCTACTATTTTATGAAATAATAATAAGGAATATAGTTTTAAATCATTATAATTGCATAGTTTTTAGAGTTACACTATTGTATTAGGCTTTTAAGCTCTGTAAAAATAGTGTAAGGGAAGAAATAAATAAATAAATAAAAAATTGCGTGATTACAATAAAATGGATTTAACTCGGGAATGGATTTTCGTTGCATGATTTTTTACGATTTTAAGTGTTACTTGAAAGCTCAGCAGAGCCTTGCGTTCGGCTTCAATCTGCTTTTGGCGAAATAGCATCGTGCAAGATGAGTATTTATAGCTGGTTTGCAGTATTCAAACGTGGTCGTATCAATCTCCAAGATGAAATTCATGAAGGTCGTCCGTGCACCGCTGTGAACAACAAAAACATTGGTGTTGTGCACTGTATGATCGAAACAGACAGGCACGTGACCTACCAGATCCGGACATCTTTCGACATAGACATAGCTCAAATACAGTCAATCCTACATAAACATTTGGGTATGAGAAGGCTGTGCTGTGATCTCGATGTATCCCATACAATTTGACTGATGCTCAAAAAACGGACCGCATTACAACATATACAACGAAGGAGCTTAAAATTAAGTGTGGGACATACTCGTAGTAACAGGTGACGAAATATGGATTTATAGCTACGATTCCAAAACAAAGCAGCAATCGAGCGTATGGGTCTTTCGAAATGAGCAGAAACCAACCAAAGTGGCGCGCATGAAAAGTGCCTCGAAGCGGATGATTGCTTCTTTTTTTATTAAAACTGGATACGTGGTTATACTGTTGCTTTAGAAAATCGTCGTACCCTGAATAGTGACTGGTACATGACCATTTGTTTACCGGAAATTATTGACAAACCCCATGAAAATAACGCTAAATACCGTCTTGCACAACGACAATGCAAGTTCCCACACGGCCAAACAAACAAATGAATTTTTGAAGGCGAAAAACGTACAACTTATGAGTCATCCTGCATCAGCACTGTGTGACTTTTTTTTGTTCCCAAAAATCAAGAACCAATTACGCGATCAACGATTTAAATCACCAATAGAGGCTGTCGCAGAGTATGAAAAACATGTATATGACGTCACCACGGAGGAGTGCCACAAATGTTTTCAAAATTGGTTCAATCGTATGAAAAAGTGCATTGACGCAAAGGGAGAATATTTTGAGTTATTAATAGATTTTTTTATTATTGATTCCGGAAACTTTTGTTGCGCCCCACGTATATCATTGTACTATTTCATTCAACACTTCCACATATAATCCTCCTCTATATGCACAACCTATATTTTTTTAAATTATAATTAATTGTAATCATATTTTAATAGATTATTATATTATTACTTGGCATGCCAAAAATATAACTCTAAGAATTACTTCTTATTCATAAATAATATAATATTTTTTTTTGTTTTATATAAATGGATTTATCAATAAAATTAATAAATAATAATCATAACAGTATAAATAATAACATTTTAATTAAATAATTAGCTATAAATTACTAACTATATTCTTGGCCCGCGTAAACATAACAGCGTTATATGCTACTAGCTTTCCGCTCGCAGCTTCGCCCGCGTTATTTTCGTTTTTCCCGTGGGAATTCCATATTTTCCCGTAAAATATTTTATAGCCTATGTTATTCAGTGATATTGTAGCATTCTATTAGTGAAATAATTTTTCAAATCGGTCCAGTAGTTTCAGAGCCTATTCAATACAAACATACAAAAATACAAATCTTTCCTCTTTATAACATTTGTATAGAAATACGCCTATATAAGGGATGTGCGCTTGCTCTCTCCGCGCTGTACCTGGAGAACGGTTATAGATACAAAAAAAGTTTAAAATGATAATTGTAAACAATTTTATAATCTACAAGTTTTATAGTAACCTCAAATGACGTATGGACAATACGTCATTTGAGATTATTATATAGAAATTGACATTTTTATGGACCGATTTTCCCAACCTTTGATCTTGAATAACTTGTGACGCTTTTCCAGACTTCAGAATGCCAAAACAAAGGCTTTTACCAATTTACAGCTTATTCTCCCCCATTCTGAGGTTTGCTACTTTTGTGGCCTTATTTGACTGGATTTTTTTTTTGCGCGACTACCCGATTTTCTTAAGATTACAAAATCAAGATGTTGCTTTTGTTGAAATAGGATTAACTCGGTAGTACAAAAGACCGGATTTTCTAATATAGCCCAACATTCACGTCATTTTCGGTGAGAGAAATAAATAAATATATATTATGTTAAAAGGTTCATGTTTTTGTTGTTGTAAATATTCCAGGAGAAATTTCATGCCTAGGCCTACCACAGTCTACGTACAAAACTCATTTAGATACCGCATCTGTGAATGGCGTAATCGATTCCCGTATGGATTCCGGGACACTCACGCGGCTGCTCATTTCACTTCCATTCAATCGGATTTACACACGAGCTGTGGAAATCTGAAGCTATTGTCCAGAGCCAGCATGTTCAGTTTGCAACATATAAGGACAGCTCGTAACTGCGCGCCCAACAAATTTGTCACAGCGACTTAATAATGTTGACCGATTTTGTTCTGGTCAACTATTTGTATAATACGAAGGTAAAACAATGTTTGAATGGTTTTTTTAATGCACATGCTAAGCAATTATAACATTGCGTTTATGTTAAGAATGCGTTGATAAAAATGTGTTTGATACATAGCTTATCAAGCCGCAACATCAACAAATTCGTATAAAACTTGTAGTGTTATTGAAAACTAGCTGCCATTGAAAACGGTCTCGCACGGGTATACAAAAAACTTTTTTAATCTTTGGTTTAAGAATTTTATGGTTTTTTACATTGTAAAACAATGTGAAAGCCATAGATTTGGTATATCCTGAATGCCAATCTGTCAATGTCGTCACTTTTGATATGACAATTTTTAAATTCAGAATTTTACCTTTTTAATTATTTTTTAAAAATGTTCTTTTATACAATCTTTTCCTTTTACCTTGTCCTAATAATAACGAATACAACAAAGTAAAAATTAACCATTTTAGTGCACTTGTTTTGAAGTAATGTGCGTACATACATCCAGCATTTTATTTTTATTTATATAGATTTAGAATTGTAAAAATAATTTTGAAATCCTCCATACAAATAGTTGGATCTGTGAAAAAAATGTATGTCTAATCAGAAAATTTCTTTAACAATGTCAAATTTTCAATGACGTCATAACTATTATATGATTATTATGTTAGCATTGGGTATAGGTTTCAGTTTGATAGGGTGTGCACCACACACCTTGTATAATATATTAATTATATATCGTGAAAAAGACCACCTATTTCATAATTCAATAACTGAATCAGATTCATCAAACACTGGACCGACATTTAAATTGCATCATGTGAAAAATTATTGGCCCGATACTATCTCAACTTTATCATGCAGTTCTCTTTCACCGCAGACGCAGCTTTAATTTACTTTATGCTAATGCTCCGCAGCACATTATAAATATTTCATAGTACCACAGATAATAAATAGTATATTATTATTCTCGACGATGCATAGACTGAAATCCCTACGGCTCCACAAGCAATTTCTTGTTACGCTATCGTCACTTGTGGTGAGTATAATATGATTTTTGGAATCCCTTGGGGTTTTGACAAGATTTTTGACATTCACGAATGTTCGTAGCTTGCTATGCAATAGCTTTATAAATGCATACATGCTATAAGGGAATCCTGAAACAACATTTAAGGGTATGCATCCATCAGAAGTGAAAATTCTGTAGGAAAAAATATAGGGGGTAATGAAGCTTCTTTTTTCCATACAAACTGAAAAAAAAAGAAAAATTAACGTGTATCTATGCAATCGCTCGAAAGTCCGCTCATGCCCGTGTACTGTGTTTGAGCTACCAACGTACCACTATATTCAACATGACTTCAAAATTGTACACAAATAAAACACGTTAATGTATATTTTATACTTACATGTGATAGGAAAGAAAACGCCATGATCTCGAAGATTTGACTTACTGGATCGCCTTTTGCAAGAGGAAACTGCACTAATTAACAATTTTGTAATACGAGCTCTTACTTGCGACACAAAACGACACCAAATACCAGGTGTTACTGAACTTTAATCGACTTTATACTGAAAGCAAAAGCTTTCAAGTAACAACCATAGTCCAGCTGAGTATGACATAAAAACAAAAGATAATTATGAATGAAGAAACAAGGTATCTTTTGTTTTTATTTCATACTCAGCTGGACTATGGTTGTCACTTGAAAGCTTTTGCTTTCAGTATAAAGTCGATTAAAGTTCAGTAACACCTGGTTTAATAAATCTATAAATCGACTGCTAGTACAAACATTAATTTATAATTATATAATAACAGACTCGAATATTTTCATTGCCAACTAGCTGTGTCCACGGAGTACATTTCACTCTAATAAAGCTCAACACTATAGTTTTTTTTGACGGGGATTTCTCAGCTTTCTGTGGAAAATTGGAAAAATCTTTCCATAGTGGGCGCCTACATTAGCCGAGGAACCCCTGTACCGAATTCTAATGCTTTAACCTCCATAGTTTGAACGCTACGTTGATGCCTCAGCCAGTCACCGAAGCCTTGTTTAAATACAGATTTTAATATGGCATCCAAACTTAGAGCATTTACCCTATGGAGATGGCAAAGTTGGGCGAACCCCTCTGCCAAAGTATATTGACCATATTATGACCGTGCACGTTATATAAAACTAGTTGACGCGCGGCCGCTGCCATTTGGTGTCGTTTTGTGTCGCAAGTAAGAGCTTGTGCAGTTTCCTCTTGCAAAAGGCGATCCAGTAAGTTAAATCTTCGAGATCATGGTATTTCCTATCACATGTAAGTATAAAATATACATTAACGTGTTTTATTTATGTATCATTTTGAAGTAATGTTAAATATAGTGGTAAGTTGGTAGCTCAAACACAGTACACGGGCATGATTTATACGGACGATTGCGTAGATACACGTTAATTTGTCGATGTGTGTGTGTTTCTTAATATTGAAAGGTAATATATTTATAGTGTGTGTTCTATAATTGAATTCTAGATTTTTGTAGAATGCCATACGTGTTTACCTCGCCTCCCGCCAAATGTGGCAGAAAAATGAATACTTACTATAATTTGTTGGTACTATCTCCATTGGGTAAATGCTCTAACTATCTAAACAATATCGTTTTTGTTTGCTAATCAATATTAATAAAAATTTAACAAAATACTAAACAGGAAACATAAAAAAGGCCTTAAAATGTATATTGTAACGTATTGTAACAACAGTACGCATGCTCAGTTCACCCTTGATTGGATCACTTAAACATATAATTACTGGTAATATCGCATCTAACAGAACAATCAATATCACTTACTAATTGTTACCACACAACCGGCGTGGAGCAACTTGTGGTTAGTCATTAGCAGAATGGATCAAATCTTCACTAAGTGGAATTATAGGTTACCTATTACACGGCGTAGTTAACGTCCCTACTATACGGAGTGTGTATAGATTTTACTAAGTATAGGATGTCTCTCGTAGAGCATCAGAACGTTATATATATAAAAATCTCGTGTCACGATGTTATCCGGGATGGACTGCGCAACTACTTTTCCGGTTTTGATGAAATTTGGCTCATTGTATATGTAACTTAGTCCAAGTTAAAGATAGGAAAAACGACGGGTTGTCATAAATTTGACGTGTCTGTAGGTATATGTGTGTGTCTGTATGTGACATCGTAGCTCCCGAACGGATGAACCGATTTTGATGCAGTTTTTCTTGTTTAAAGGTGACATGATCGAGATGGTTCTTAGCTATTATTTATGAAGATCTGTTCAGGCGTTTGAAGATCATCAGCTTATTTCCTGGTTAATGAAGGGATCTCACCAACTTTCACAAGTCCCGAATGATTTGAAATTTAGTGTACTGTTTTTTGATGGTATTTCCATAATATGGTAACCTGGATCTGATGCTGCATTATCCAGTAGTCTGCAAATACCCAACTCCTCAGCAACTTAGATTGAGACTGACTCAAAATTTATTGTTACTTTGATGATGCTCGTATTGCTACCACTAAAACCCCCCGGTGTTCTCCCGGCCCTTATGGGTGCGCGAGGTAAGGTACACAGTGTGACTCCACTACCCACGCGCCCGGGTAATGCCGACCAGCTGGACGGGCTATCGCCAAGGAGGGATTGCCCGAGAACACCAGGGCAATCCCCAGACGGAGGGCTTACGGCGGCGTGCACGGGACCAACCGTGCACGCAGGTTTCCACAGCAGGGTCATTAGATGGGCATCGCTTGTGCGAATGCCCGCCTGCCTATCCGTCTGCGACGGATGGGAGCGGCTTGAGGATCTGCCTCCCAGTCCCTCTCTGCGACCTCCTTCTACGAGATGACGTCCTCTTTGTGTCCCAGTGCAGAGTTGAGTTCACTGCGCTGGCGTCACCAATGTCACCATGCCGGGCACACCAACAAGGTGTGTTCGGCAGTGTAACCTGCACCAGCTCGCCCGTCGGGAGGAAACGCTCCCGACGGGCGAGCTGGTGCAGGTAGTGACCGAAGCAGCCATGCCCGGTCAGTACCTGTATCATGCGGAATGTGAGGCTGCCTTGCCGGCCCCCAACCCACTCCTCAATCACTGGACGAAATGGCTCTATCGTCCGGTGGCCGGCAGCTGGGGAGGCGAGTGCACTGGCGCAGATCCTCCCTCTGCGCCAGGGTAGGACCGTAACAGGGTACAGGGTAAGACGGATATAAACATTTATTTAGGTATCCATCATTTCTTGATTCAAAAGTGTAAAGAAGAAACCACTTCATTATATGTCAATTTTCACAAATATGTGGTTATATCCCAGAAAGAACAGGCAAAAATAGCCAGTAAACGTCTGCTCGTTTGCCCCCTATACCATAAAAAAAATTCCCGCAGGCGGAAAGCTAGTAAATCTATACATAAATATTTGTAAGAAACATTCAAAGCATGTTAATATTTTTGAAAACTGTATCTGTAAAGAGCGATAACGATAAATATTGAAGCTTTGAGAAAGGAAGGACTTGTGGCGCTTCATCTAATCTGGTTAATGCCAGTGGTCGCGATAGATATTCCACTCAACCACTCCCGTCTAGAAATCCTGTCCGACCGCGTTTAATTTCCGCAGTTTGCGCCATAGGATTAACTGTATGAAAGCTGAAGTTTCTACGCCTAGTCGGACGCTTTCCTGTCGTAAGATTGTGAATGAAAACATAGTAACCTCTTTAACAAAACAGCCCTTGTTTATTTTTCGACGAGATTTGAGAGCGTTACAGTGGCTGCGTGGAAATTCGCGTTCACGGCAATAGCCTTTTTAGCAAGTGACCGTTGCTTGCGCTTGTACACAAATTCAGACACGTTTTTAACCGACTTCAAAAAAGGAGAAGATTCTCTGTGCTCGACTGTATGTCTTTTAAGCGTGACCCAAAATTGGTTTAGAAACGCGCATGTGCTCATCTTACCGTTCTCTCATCTGTTTGTGCGTCATATTGAGATACTGGTTCACGTTGGGTCGCCTGAGGAATTTAAGTTTTTAATCGACTTTTAAAAGGAGGAGGTTCTATGTTCGAGTGTATCTATATTTTATGTATGTTCACCGATTTCTCCGCGATTTTCAGGCCGATTTTCAATATTATTTTTGTGATCGAAAGAGTATATTCCTTAGGTGGTTCCGATGTCACCGAGTCATGATGTGGTGATGGGATCCTAGGAAAATCGAGGGAATCCCTTAAATTTCATAGGCACGTCCAAGTTGTCACATGTTTTCTTTAAAGATATACAGGAACTTGCATCTGGTAGTCATCATTCATGTTACTGAGTTCCATCGTCAGATGGAACATTTCTGGTGGGTTAGGAGTAAGGGGTTAGTTCTTTCAATATAATAGGGACTTATCGATGCGTGGCTCTATTGTTTTAAGTAATTCGGGTAAGCTTATAGTGGAAAATATAATTCCCAAACAGTTGCTTACAATGGTGAACGAATCACGAATCAAAATGTCTATCTACTAAAAAAAAACATGTAAAAAAAGCATTACTCGAAGGTAAAAATCCCTGGCTCAAGCTTGCTCGACTAGTGAAGGCCACTTCATTTATTTTGTGCCGCTGTTTTCCGATAAATATTTAAACAGTGGCCGAAAGTATTGGCAATGAATGTAATGGCTTCTCTGTTTTAATTAAATTGTTAATCTTAATCGATTGCGATGTCTTAGAGTTATTTATACAAATAAATTAAATTGAAGTGTCTTTTTGTAATGTCAAAATAACAAGTTTTTACTAAATGGGTATGAATGTATATCGGGTACCAATAACAAAAACACAATTTTTTTTTGTCTGTCTGTCTGTTTGTTCCCGCTAATCTCCGGAACGTCTGGACCGCTTTTGACGGGAGTTTCACTAATAGATAGCTAATTATATAAGGTATAACATAGGCTTTTTATCAACTTCAACAAGTTACTATTCCACGCGGACGAAGTCGCGGTCACAGCTAGTAGGTAATAAATTCAGCCTATTTTAATTTACTTGTATATTATTGTTTGGGATTTGCCATGGAGTCCAATTACAAACCAGACGCATAAAATCATATACTTACGCGAAACACCAACTCTTCCTTTTGTCGTCTTTTGAGGCTTAGTTGAAATAGTTACGTCAAATACTAACTACGTGTGATTCCACAAACTCAAAACACCTTATAAAGTTAGGCGTTTTGCCTAAAGCTGGTGTTTCGCGAATATCAACCTTCTTCGGGGTCTAGAGCTTAGGGTCTAGAGTTGATTGGGAGTTATAGTTAACAATGCTAATAGCATTTTTGTGTAACGTGGGATATACGTTTTAAGAGACGGGACTTCCATACATTGTTTTTTGTTTCTTTTAATTGTATGAGAAAATTACCGATGAAAAATATTGACATATCTTTTTGGCAAAAAGTAAGATTATTTCGATTAACGTTTTGCCAAGCCGTAAATAATAAAAAATCTTTATATATTATAGTTTTATTTATTTAGTAAAGAAGGTTTCACGTCTTTACTCACCTTGAAATAGAAAATAACAAAAAGTTTGCAGTAAAATATAGCCAATTATCTTATTCAACTATCGCTAAGAGTTTCAGTTCCTACTATCTTATGTTGTATTTGCACACTATTACATTAATATAATTTCAGCTTTCGCAAAAATCATTTTGCAAGCAAATTCAAATTAAAAACAACAGAGAACTTTAGTACAGCCACTTTTCGTTTCAAGTTGTAGATAAAACCGCCATTTAATTTCGTTTCTGCTAAGTTCCTTTTTGAGGAGTTTATGGCTTGGTTACTCCGACTTTTGAGACATTTTTCGCAAAGTTCTGCCGAAATCGCCATTCCATGGAGTGTTAATTTCAAGGAAAAACGGAATCGTATCCATGTTAAAAAAATGCTGTATGAAGTTTCACTACACCTGGCGTCTCTCGCAATGTGACCGATGTTTTTCAAATAAAATATCCGCGACCTCGAAGCGTCGCGCTTTCCACTAACAGTACTTCCTTTCACAGTATATAGGGCGGAGATGCGGAGTTTCAATTGCCAACACACAGTCTCGACATTGTATGGCGAGAAATGGAGCGCGCTGTGATACCTTTAAAAGGTCGTTCGGCATATGAGAATACTGGATTTACGCCCGTAGCATCGCCCGCGTTGCTTACGTTTTTCCCGAGACGGTGTTTGGCGCCCGAGCGTAGCGAGGGCACCAATAGTTCGAGGGACTAAAAAGTCTTTAACCCGAGGTAAACACTGTGCTTTTCATTACGAATACAAGGAAAGTGAAAAAAAAAAACAATGTATTAGCTAAAGGAAAAACGTGTAATTTTATTTTACATAAATCAACAACTTCTGCTTTAACCTGCTTTCTCTTATAAAATCAGGCGTTAACTCCACGCCTGAATCAGATGAACTCATTGTGTTAATTATTAACACAATGTTATACAAATATAAGTAACAGTTAATACAAATCTCTGCTATATGGAAGTATTAACAAAATACTACAAATGGAAAAAACAAATAAAGATCACATTGCTGCTTCCCCGCTTATTTTGTTTTTTTTTCGTGGCCGGCCAGCTATTCAGCCATTATTTTTCATTTTCATAATTTAAAACATGGTAAATATTTTGCCCAAATTTATTTTATTTTAATAAAATAGTTCTAAATAAATTATAATAAAGTCATTTAAAAAATATATTCTTTAAATACTCAACATTATGTTATTTCAATTTTACACCGCGCTGTAATTGATTGGCTGTATAGAAAATCGGAACATGGTTCAATAAAAATGTAAAAAAGGAACTAGTTTCTTTTTTAAAATTTGACAGCAGCTGTCAGTTGAAAGTGATTCTCCCTAGGGCTGAAAAGTATTACTTTCAACCCGCTCCTCAGGCAACTTCAGACCTACTTTCAGAGTATGAGTAATGAAAAATTTATTTCAGGCCTCCATCACTTCGGTCATTCATTTTATAATTGGTCGATCTGGAATAAATTAATAATTAGAAAGAAAGAGGTTATTCGCCTAAGTTTGTCTTTAGTGGTTAAAATGGAAGACGTAATTCTGGTAATAATTATCTTGTATGACTTTGCTGACTTTATATCGGGTATGCAGGTCAATTGCAGGAAATTGTGCAAAACCTGAAATTAGTTTGTTCGGAATCGCGAGTAGAATCAATTCCACTAATAAAAAATCAGTGCAAACTTATCTAACTATATCAGTTTCTAACTACAAACATAGGTATTTACGGTTCCTTCTCAGACTTTTTCCTTAACATGTGTGACCATGACCTTGCTTCCTTTCAAATTTAATAATTCTAGGTCAACGGGAAAAACCCTAATGGCCAAATTAAAAAAACAGCTTGACCGATTTTTATGAATTTTTTGTGTATAGGTATTTAGTAGGTCTGAGAACAGCTCGTAGGCAATTTTTGAGTTTTGAGCTTTGTTAAAGCAAAACGTAATTCGCGGGTACAGCTAGTAGATAAATAATTTTAGCCAAGAAACATTGTTGGTCATAGGCCTCCCCAAGGAACTGCAAAACCATTTGGTCCTGCGCTTCTCGTATCCAGCGGCTTCCCGCGACCTTCGCCAGATCCTCTGTTCACCTTTTGGGGGCGCCGACAATATGCCGGACTAATCGCTGAATAAACGCACCATTGATACGACTGTTTTCTTTTTACAATAAGATCAACAATAACGTGGACATCTTCTTTCGGTCTTTATGAAAAGGAAATTTTCGGGGTTATACGTTGAAAGTGAGATTGTTATATCATTTTATTAATTTTGACTTTAACAATTTCAAATTCTGCTTATTAAGTTTGTGTACTCCTGTAATTGGCCCATATATCAAAATGTAACCCGATAATATTAAGTTCTCGGGCACAATAATATTTAATATTATGTGAGCTGTTAGTGTACCTGAATAAATAAATAAACAATTTCACGCCCTGTCATACAAAAACCGAAACACAGCAATGAACGGATTGCCGTTTAATATTAGATATTATAAAAAGTTTGAAATAGGAATACCGCACTATTTACAACGTGTAAACCAAATCATAACTCAGTATTCATATATTTTGACAACATCTTGACAGCTGTCGGATGTCAAATTATATGGCAACGGCGAAGATTTGGTTTCGCTTAAAACGTTCATCATTAGTGCTGTTCAAAATCAAAACACTTTTACTCTATGATTCATCGTGTTTAAATCATTCAAAACACTTCCAGAGCCATCGCGCATATAGTTTACCTGAAAGCCCCACAGATCAGTCCGATCCCGATAGCTATTCCATTTAGAAGATTGCATCCTTTTACAGGGTACAGCTCCCCCTGGGAGCCAAATGTCAACGAGCTGTCGCGAAGTATTTGTCCGTTTGAGCCGCAGTACCTAACAACAACTTGTTAAATTGTTCTAGAGACGCATTTTTGAATCGTTAGAAATGCATCTCGAAATTGAACGCGAATACAAATCATGTGCGAAAGATTTACTACTACCCCCAATTTTAAAGATTTTTGGACCACATTTTTCTATATAAATTAGCGAATGGATACTAGAAAGAGTGACGATTACTAGGTAACTTAAATTTCAACGTTACCTTTAAATTGCCTCGTCCCTTTAAGTACAATTCCAGAGTGCTAGAACCGAATTCTACTTATTTCGCTTAGTTAGGGCAGTGTGTGTGTTCTTTTAAATGACTAAGTATCTGTGGAAATAGTACCTACTGATTAGAACAAAATTATAACTTGCCTATAAATAATCTGTCCAAGATGAAAATTGCCAAAACCATGTAATTTAATTTTTTCAAAATTTGATCGCAGGATGGTTAGAAAATAGTTATGTTTACCAAGTAATAATTTATTTACAAATTTTTGTGAAATCACCAATTTGGCAAACGAATTACCTATTAAGTCAAATGAACATTATTAAAATAATATTTTAACAGTTGAAATATTTCCTAAGTAGAACACTTGCGAAACCTGTATTTATGTCAAATGATTCTTTTTAAAGTACCTAATATGTTTGCGAAATGAAAGTTGGTCAAATGATTAGTTTTTCAAACGTTGTTTGTAAAATGATCTTTTGTCATACGTTTTTTGCTAAACAATAGTAAACCAAAATAAATACTGTAACCTGCTAATATTACAGCAATCGATACAACCTTCGCGATAGGTCTTGGTTTATTGATATACAATTTTAAATTGTCACGTAAGTACAATAGAAATTCCAGTTATTCCCATTCGCTGATATCCACGCACGGAACTAGCGATCGATAGAAGCAAATTCCTAATTAGCAAAAGCGACTTGGTTGGAGGCCAGAAATTCCACGCTACTTTACGAGTATATCCTAATCCTATTAATAAATCACTTAGTTAGAGTGATATATACTGGGAGTTCGTATTGTTTAGTGGTGTTAGTTTTACGTTTACGCCCAATTTACATCACATCAATGAGCGCTAGTAAATTAAGAGTTGTTTATTTTTACACCTACTTTCAGAAGGGTATTTTCTATGTGAAGACGGCAAGATACTTCAATACAATATCGTATCTAGGTTAATCATAACTACTATTCCAGAATGATAGAATAAGTCATCGTTAAAAAACGCCAATTTTATGCAATAATTTTTTTTCACAACTTATTAAACTGAATTTATTCTGCGATTATACACACAGAATTATATATTAAAAATAATTAGGTAGTTTAATTAGTCACGCGCCCAATAGAACTGTAGCTCAATATGAGGCAATAACAGTAGGTACCTACATTGTTCACAGAGGGCAGAAACTAGTTTGAGTGCCATAGTATACACACAAATTGGGAATCGCACCTTCTTCTGCACGATACATAGCAAATACTATACAGTATACTGGCATCAACGCGGAAAAATTACAATTAATAAAATTCAAAACTTTTGATAGGGCGTTTAGTGTTGAATTAAGACGTTTGGGGCAATATAGGGGAGATCATTTGCTGTGCTGTTGGCACAATGACCATGAATTTTTATTCATTTATATCGCCCACTCAGCACATTGACAATGGATTTTAATACACTATTTCTGTCCACATATTTCTATGATGGTAATGGCGTACCTACTTCTCCCTCTTTTTAACCGATTTCACAAAGGAGGAGGTTCTCAATTCGATACGTATGTTTTTTGGGTGTATGTTACGCGATTACTCCGCTAATTGAGTACCAATTTTCAAAATTCTTTTTGTATCCGATAGAGTATAATACTCCGGTCCCATTATCACCAAAATGGATCTCAGGAAAATCTAGGGAACCCTTAAATTTTATAGGAACGTCCAACGTGTTTCATGTTTTTCCGAAGCTATTAATAGAAAAGCATAGAAATTATTTATTCATACCACTTAAATCTAGTGTTACAATTTTATTTTATTTTATTGCCACTAAATGTGATTAAGAAATGGTATCCACTCAGCATAATATCAAGACGACTGTAAGACGCCTCGATTCTGATCTTCCGTGAACATCAGAAGAAAAATGAATATAAATAAATTAAGTGAGATAGCATCACTGTGCATCAGCGCAAATCTATTTAGTTGTGCATTAAGACAACAAACTAAATAAGTAGTAGGTACTTATATAATTTTTCCTTTTCATTTCTAATATTCTGAAAGTATCTGAACGATTTTTAAATTGTATAATCTGCAACATTTGCCTGAAAAACCATTTGTTACCTTTAACCTTGGATATTTTTTGCAGGAGTAGGAAGGAGGGGAATTTTTTACATTTCATTTGTAATGTTTTATTTAACGCTTATAGTTATTTTCAGCTCTATGCGAATTTTGGCTTAGTTAAATGTCTATTTTGACGACAATTTTCAGCTCTATGCGAATTTTGGCTAAGTTTCGCCAAAGTGAATTTTGATAGATAGGACATGTCAGCTGAGAACGGATTTTACGCAATTCCACCCGGATGGACGAGGTGAAAAAGGGATTAAAAGTTTTAATAGAAATCCGTAATTTTTGAAGCTAGAATCCTGAAATTTTGTATTTAAGCTGATAAAATCAATAATTGAGTGAACACATTTTCAAACGTTTTTGAAAACTCCTTCCTTAGAAGCAACCTCTATATTTTTTTCACGCCACTCTAACAACTACTTAATGTATTTCAACGGAACTTTTTTTAAGAGCTTTTGCTTTATTGTGAGAATTGTTTTTGCTATAGCAAAATATTACATTCCCACGGGGAAAATGAAAATAGGGCGGGTGAAGCTGCGGACGGAAACCTAGTTTATTATAACAAAAGACTATGGTCTGCAATCATCCGCATGTCAGAGGTTTATTCTTTGCCAGGTAACTTAAGGGTAATCGAGCGAAGAACGTCTCCATCCATAATTATTTCATTCGTACATCAAAAGTTCTTAGAACTCTGATTTTCTTTTACTATACGAGTATTAGACCGACTCACTTTAGGCCTAATTTCATTCTCTGTATAATTAGAGCCTAATGAGGCGCGAAACAGACGATGGACTGAATGTAATGCGTATATTTATTCTCCGTCTTCGGACACCTGACTTTTGTGATAATTTGATTTCCTTAATTTGGCAGTTTATAAGCTTAACCTTATTTATGTGGGAATTGATACATACACCGGCATCATTAGCGGAACATTATAAGTAAAGGCAGAGTAGAAAAATAAAAGCGTGTAAGTATATTGAATAATAATAATAATCAGATAATATGATGTTATAAACTGATAAACATCTTTTAACATCGACTTTAAGAAGTTCAAATAAAAAAAAAAACACTTTTTTCTCTATTTTGTGGAAACGCAAACAGTGTTGTAAATAAAAGATTACTAAGATTTTAACATTAAAAATGAAATACTAATAACGTGTGTTTCTCCCTCGTGCTATAATATAAGTAACGTTTTCATCTTTCTGAGCATGCTGGGAATTATGTTGTCTATTGTATCTTTGAACAGGCTCACACAACTGGCCAGTCTTTTATGAAATATTATGGAAAATAATGATTTTTATTGTGTAGCGGTGTGTGTATATTTAAAAAATTGAACAGCACAGAAGAAAGCTGCTTAGACATCGCAAACACAATTGAGATACTCGTACCTACAACATAATAAACTGTAGTTGATTAGGTATTTTAATATGTTGAGCAAGCAGTGAAAAACCATGTTTTGTCAGTCTAGAAAGTGAAAAACCATGTTTGAGAGATAACTAAATGAACGTTATAAACTATTGGTAGTAATATATGAATTGACGGAGATACTCCATTTCTTGTAGAGAACACGAAGGACATATGTTTACGATTTGGGGCTGATCCGGTAATCCAGTTTTGGGTGTTCAACGGGCTTTTGACATTACCAAAATCCTATAAAAGCCCCAGTTTAATTTGGCAGAATAGAGGAGATATTAAGAAATACTAATCACCTTAAGGCATTGAATAATAAATAATATAGTTGTTACAATCATTTATTTACTTTCACCTGTCCGGTGTCTGTAATGAAATCTTGCAAGTTAAATTTGACCCACTTCCCGGTCTCCAATTGAGCTAAAATTTTGCATGCATATGGAGGTAAGTATATCGCGTGACAATGCAATATTATGATGATATAAAAGCTTGTATTTAAAAAAGTTTTTTAAAATAATTTTACTTGTTTTACAAAATACTCTTAAAGAAGACATGACTAATGTTTTTAATTTTTGAAATTTCAATATCAATATAAAATTTATAAAGGTAAAGAGTGAGCAAACACTTTGTATGAATTAAGAATTAATCGAATGGAAAGCTAGTTTTATATTTATAAAAAAATTAAGCAACGAAAAAAATCACATTTATGAGCCTTGTCCGTTAGTTATCCTTTTTGTTATTCAAAATTAATAACAGATAATATTAAGTTGATATATTATTATAGTGGTTAGATTGTAATTGTACGATAATTTAAATGTTGTAATTTTTATAGGTCACAATAGGATTGACATGTCTTGCCAAGACCAGTCCAAAAAATAGATAGATTTAAAAATTATCTGTTTGCATTTAATATTTCTATTTATATTGATCTTCACATCCCAACCCACAAAAAAGAGCGCTGTAGATAGACTTATACCAAATTGTATAAATAAATAAACATGGTTTACCCAAAGACCCCGAGAAAACAACGAGACATTTGAAATTAAATGAAACGTCACACCTCACGCAATGATCTTATTCCGGGAAATTGCTTGTTCCTTCTCGAAAATAAGGTATGACGTATTCATTTTTATTATTAGGAATTATATCAACACTGATATAAGCTGAAATGGGTCGACAACGTTTCTATTGGCTTCCCTGTAAGGAGGATGTTGAAGATTGGTGCAGATAATGCATAGAATGATTTTTTTGATCTTTGATAAAAGTGCAACAAACGCGCGTTATCACAGAGACTGGGATGCATTAACGCTGTTTCTTTAAGCCTATAAGATCAGCCGTAAAGTAAGAACCATTGCCTCGGTCCTCATCAATGGAGTGGGAACATCAAAGCACCTTTTGGTGGATGAAGCTCTACTAGTTCATTTTGGAGCTATTGTCATGGCAGCAAGGCTGACCGGGGCAAGAGAATTGGTACTGATGACTGACACGAATCAGATCCCCTTCATAGACAGGGATAACTTGTTCGAGATGTGTTATGGAAGCCCTGCCGCCATTACGTCGATAACAGAAAAGCTTCTCTGCACACACCGAAGTCCGCTGGATGTAGTGTACGCCCTCCAAAACATCTACGAGGGCATTTACACATCACGGCAAGTGCTAAGGTCCATGACATGCAAAATGGTATCTGAAGCGGTACTACGAAGGGGCGACCAAAATTTTTTTTTTAATGTATAACCCGGCAAATGACCTCCTCCCGCCTGATGTTAAGCGGTGAAAGCGGCCCAAATGAGTTGACAGGTAGAGTAGGGACGACATCCACTATCCTACCTGCCCGCCCCTTGCCGGCCCAAAAGATGCTTTTTCACGCCTCTTTTGAAGGAACCCATGTTGTAGGATGGAGGAAACACGTACGCAGGTAGAGAATTCCAAGTGTGGGATGAACGACAGAAGAAGGAATCTTGGAATTTCTTGGTACGGTGTGAAAAGGAGGACACAGTGTACGGATGACTCCGAAGGCCCTTACGCGTGTTTCTGTTAAGGAATGGAGAGGGAGGGATAAGGTTAAAGAGCTCCTCAGAGCATTCCCCATGGAACATTCGGTAAAAGGCGCTAAGAGAGGCGATGTCACGATGAAGTTGTAGAGGCTCGAGGGTGTTAGTTACCTCTACATCGCCAATAATGCGAATAGCGCGACGCTGCAATCTGTCCAAAGCATCGAGCACTGTACTGAGCGGAGCCGTCCCAAAGGTGCGAGCAATATTCCACGCAAGACCTAACCTGAGTTTTATATAACAAGCATAGTTGGTCCGGCGCAAAATACCTACGCACCTTGTTCAGGACACCGAGTTTCCGTGAGGCAGTAGTTATGACGGATTCGATGTAGTCCCTGGGGTTCAGATCGCAGCGAATGTTCATTGCGAGCAAGGTGATGTTGCTCTGTGTGTGAAGGGTTGTGCCCTGAAGAGAAGGAAGGGGGAGGAAAGGTGACCTTTTCGCCGAAAACGCGC
The DNA here is from genome assembly GCA_963935595.1 of Schoenobius gigantellus. Taxonomy (NCBI): domain Eukaryota; kingdom Metazoa; phylum Arthropoda; class Insecta; order Lepidoptera; family Crambidae; genus Schoenobius; species Schoenobius gigantellus. Next base: position 81,780,022 of record OZ012540.1, read on the forward strand.
ACACCTGTGTTTTCTTAGCATTGAACTCAACAAGATTGTTGGAGCCCCATTCGGAGACGAGGTCCAGCGTCCTGTTGAGCTCAATGATAAGATTCTGCCTCTCCCTACCAATATCACCACGAGCAGCCCCTGAGCTTCCGTGATATCCCCCATGCACTGTACTGTCGTCTGCATAGCAATGTATAGCTCCCAAGGAAAGCATGTCATTGATGTGCAGAAGAAACAATGTTGGGGATAGAACGGAGCCTTGCGGAACTCCAGCGTTCACTGCCACGAACCGCGAAGCGCAGCCGTCAACGACAACGCGAATTCTACGCTCGTGGAGGAAGCTGGCAATCCACGTACAGAACTGCGCGGGTAATCCGTATGCCGGAAGCTTGGAAAGAAGAGCCTTGTGCCAGACTCTATCAAAAGCTTTGGCGATGTCGAGACTAATAGCCACCGATTCGCCGCGCTTATCGATAGATTCACCCCATTTGTGCAAAAGGAACGCTAGAAGGTCACCTGTTGACCGTTTAGGACGAAATCCATACTGTCGGTCATTAAGTAACGAGTGACCTTCCAGGTAACGGATCAGCTGGGTATTTAGGATCCTCTCGATGATTTTGCACAAAATGGAAGTGACGGCTATAGGACGATAGTTAGCCGGATCAGAACGATCTCCCTTTTTGGGAACCGGCTGGACATTGGCCTCTTTCCAAGATTTCGGCACACAACCAGCAGAGAACGACAGACGGTATAGGCGCGTCAGGACCGGAGTCAACTCCGCTGCACACTTCTTAAGAACAATCGCAGGAATGCCGTCTGGTCCACTTGCTTTTCGAGTATCGATCGACTGGAGCTCCGCCCGCATATCACGCTGTCTGAAACGGATATCGGGCATGGTGCTGCCACAATGGGACAGTTTCGGAGGTTGTGCACCACAGTCATCGACACGGGAATGAGCCGCGAAGAGTTTTGCCAGGAGGTCGGCTTTCTCCTGCGGCTGATGAGCAAGTGAGCCATCGGCATGTCTCAGCGGTGGCAGCGAGGGTTGGCAGAAGTTTGATTGCACAGCTTTGGCCAGGCGCCAGAAAGAACGGCTACCCGTAGGGTGCGCAAGCAGTTCCTGGCCCACTTGTGCAATGCGCTGAGCATCCGCTCTAATGTAAGCCCTCTTACACAACTTGGTGGCATTATTGTAGGCTGTTTTCAGTAGGCTAGTATTGGGATCCCTAGAAGCTCGGCCTCTGATCCAAGCGCGGTAAGCCAGCTCTTTTTGTTTTCAACAGCAGAGGCGCACTCGCGATTGAACCAGAGGTTACGTCTGCCTCTACTGACGAGATTGGAATACGGAATATAATATTCCATTCCTAGTATGATCTCGTCAGCAACAGAGGTAGCGCAGGAGTCCGGATCCATCCTATTGAAACAGCGCTGCCACCAAGGGACAGATGCGTAATAATCCCGCATACCGTCCCAATCTGCTGATGCATAGTGCCACAGACGGCGTGCTGCAACCACAGGCGACGGTCGCGACGTCTGAGGCACTGAGACGGATACCAGGCAGTGATCAGAAGATCCTAGTGGAGCTCGAATCACCACCTGATATCCGTCAGGGCGATTTGTCAGCAGAAGGTCCAATAAAGAGGGCGCTTGACCGATAATATCTGGTACCCTGGTGTGCTGGGTGACCAATTGTGTCAGGTCGTGCGTGAGAGCGAATGCGCGGGCAGTCCTACCCGCATGGTTAGTTTTAGAGGAACTTAACCACAACTCGTGGTGAGCATTGAAGTCCCCTAAACACACCAGCTCGGCGGAAGGAAATCGCTCCTGCGCGTCATCTGCTACCCGACTTAGATGTTCAAAAAGTCGAGTTGTCTCCAGGTCACCACGATGGGAACGGTAGACGCAGACGTAGACACGGCAATGAGTGCCAAAATCGACGTGTACCGCAAGGATGGAAAAGGAAGGTTCCTCCAAATAGCGCAGGCGACGACAGCAAACGTCCGCCCGAACGAACAAGCAAACACCAGCCTTCGCCTTGAAGGACTCCTCAAGAGCGTAGCCGGGGTAATTAAGGTTGCCTGTATCGGCCGGGCAGATAATTTGCGTCTCCGTCAAAAACAGCATTGCTGGACGGGCTGTCTCGAGATGGTGGTGGACAGCTAAGAGGTTAGAATGGAGCCCGCGGATGTTAGCGAGCCCCACCTCGAATAATGGTGTTTTGGTGGGATAATGCACCGCTGTACGACCAGTTCTTATATTTTGCGCTGCCATGATTATTGGAGTGAGAGGCGTGAAATTGAGGTGTCGTTGCCGCGTTTCGCATAGTTAATGTGTGTGTAGGCCTGTTTCGCCAGGGAACAGCCGACAGCTGATTTGCGCTGACCCTCCGCACGGAAGGGCCCCCGAACCCCCCCAGTAGTGGCCGCCGGGACCCACCGTCCGGTCACCAACCGGCACGACGGACCACCCCGAGATTATGCGTGGCATGGTGGGGCAGCCTCACGGACTGGTTAGGTCCGCTTGGGCCCCTGTACTGTACCACGGGCGGCCAGCGGAACAGCCGTTTCTTCGGGTCTTCCTGGGTGGAGGGTCAACGCAGTCAACCTGGCACTGGGTCGACGGAAGCCCACACAAACCACACGAATCGCAGCAACGACCCCTCAAGCTCTGGCTGTGCGATGACTGATCCCGAAACGCGGACACGAAATGCCCACTTGCCGGGTTTTACGTCATGCGCACGGTGGTCGCTAGCCAGTCGGGTTTTTCAAGCCCTACCACCAGAAGTTGGTCACTCGATTAGCACCACCCGGGGATCACGTGTAGGGTCTCGAGGGTAAAACCTACGGCCATGAGCGACTCCAATCCCCAAAAACTCTCTTCCCTCTTCCTTACCTTTACTCAAGACGAGAAAGAAGCATATGGGAGGGATGGGTTTGGTACCGGAGCTCAATCCAGATTGCTGACGATCCATGAAGCACAAGGACTAACATACGATCACGTGGTTGTGCTCAGAGGAGCAGAAAGGAAGAACCCTGTCCATGATAGTGTTCCCCACGCGGTGGTTGCCATAACGAGATACACAGTATCCTGCACCTACTTCTACCGGGAGCTGAAGGAGGACGACGCAATTAGACGCCCATCCCAGTACAGCAACAGATGAAGAGGTGGTAGAATATAATGAAAAAATTATGCTCAGAGCCCTATCAAGCGCAGCGACCTTGGTGTAATAACAAACATCAACCCTGGAACCCGAAGTGAATACATAGGCATAAATAGGGAAATGTTAGCATAGGTTACTTAAGAGCACTCGTACAATAAGAATATTGCGATAATACAGATATAAAAAAAATAAAAGTCTTTATATATCCATGATGTGTATATGTGTATGTGTATATATAAAATTTTAAACTAAGCTAATTTGATTGAGTTGCGCAACTCACATTAAAATAAGAGTAGTCGTAAGTCTTAATATAATTTAATATTATATAGAATGGATCAAAAAGAAACCTAAAAAAATGAAAAAGGCACGGACCACGAGTCTGTGGAGAGTTAACTATGTATAAAAAAAAAGATCAGCCATACTCGAAAGTACTTCCACAACTCCCGCTTTTGCAAATTTTGGGAGGGAATTACGTCTCCCAAGAGAACTACTAGCGGGAATTTCACCAGACTACGCGGAGAAGTAATAGAACAGGATGGAAGAGATCCATGAACACACTAAGCAACGAATCACCGAGATAATAGCGCCAATTCCAGGAGTTTTGTCGACGAATCTTAGGTATGGCTCAATAGCCCCGTGCGATGTAAAGGAAAGTCTACGAGGCAACAACCGAGCTGCGAAGGACCCTATGAAGTGGTTCCGATGATCAATGATACGTCACGTATAGGATCTGGAGAGCGCCAAGAAGCCTATAAAGATAGTGCACGTGGATAAGTGCAAAGTTTAAAAGGGACATCTGCGTGAAACAGAACCGAGCGTCATCCGTGAAGTATCCAAGACTACAGGAAGCGCATTTTTGATACAATAGAGTTCTAATTCGCATTCGAAATCGTAAGATTCGAATACAAATTTCCAAATCCACTATTTTTGAATAATCATTCTGTGAATATGCCGGAAATCAAATTCCAGAAATCAAAAACGAGTGGTCCTATACCCACTAATATTGATTTCTACTTACTAGTACTAGTAGAATATACGCCATGTGCGTTCCGTTTTACGTTCAATTACTTCATTTTATCTGCGTGAAACGGAATGTAATAATTAATTTGTTCTTAATGGCAACATTGAATTCGAGTGATTCAAAAATTTTTGAAATTTGGTACAGTAGAAAATAATTAGGCACATTATTTGTATTCGTGTTCTAATTCAAGATTCACCTTTGATGATTCAAAAACGCGTCTCCAGGGACAGAACCCCTTACCATAATAGTATTTAGATATAGTAACGTAAAACTTAATTGTATTGTATTGTACGAGTATAGTATAAAATCTTTATTATATAAACAAACAATATATTAATAAAAAACATTAAACACACTTTAAAATATAAGAAGTTTATACAAAAGGCGGACTTGTCCCGTACAGAGATCTCTTGCAGTCAACCTTTGAAAGGTGTAGAGGATGTACAATAATATTTATTGAAGTAAAGTGGAAAAACAGTGATCATATGAAAAAGGAAACTTTGATTAATATGACAGAATCATTTAAGATACATTGCGACCTGTGCAAATGTATTGGAGCTCTACGGCGCCTAACTAGTCATAAATAAGAATATAAATGTTTTCTAGATCTATTACTTTCGGATTTGAGTCAGCATTAAATTAAGGGCGCTTACATACGACTTGAAATTTAGTGAACTATGTTCGAGTTCGACATTTCGGCATATATATATATCAACTCGAGTGTCTACGTAAGCCAATTGATTTAGTTGACTCAACTCCTAAGTGGTATCTCAACTTCAAGGCGTTAGTCTTTATTGGAAAAGTTTGCGTACGATTATGTTACCAAGATGATGATATCGCATGAATATTATAGAATGTATAAGAGGAACTAATGGCCATTTTCACCAACCCCTTCTTAGCTCAGGGTACTTTTAGGTGGCATGCTGTCACATTCCTTAAAGACAATTTTTTTTTACAAAAAATAGAACCGACTTCAAAAACACTGAAAACTTAAAAATAATCTTCTTCTATATTGAAGTCGGCGCCAAACGATGATCTCCTAGAAAGTGTTAAAATTTGTCACCGACTTCAATATAGAAGAAGATTATTTTTATTTTTCTTGTTCTATTTTTTGTAAAAAAAAATATTTTTAACTTTTTAGTGTATGAAATCTTTTTAGTGAAAGAAACACTAATTTAAAATTAGTATTTTCCTCGATTTTCTATGGGATCCCACCATCCGATCCTGACTTTGGTAACCATGGGACCACCCTTGCAGTATACTCTATCAAATACAAAAAGAATTTTGGAAATCGGTTTAAAAATGAAGGAGTTATGAGGTAACAAACATAAAACAAAAAAAAAACAACCGAATTGATAACCTCCTCCTTTTTTGAAGTCGGTTAAAAAGTGGGCCCTATTATTGAGCCTTGCGATACTCCAAAGACTAGTTCCTAAGGATCGCTAAGAAGCTCGACTAAGAAGCCCCTAAGACGTATGTCTTAGGGGCTTCCTAAGCTAAGTTATGGTTAGTGAAATCGGCTATAAGGCTCGTATTAAATCTCAAGAATGAGATCGATCTTAATATGTTTTTGATAGATGTTTCATACATTAAACGTCAAAACTGCAGGTTAAGATCGATCTCAACTTTGAGACGCGTTTATTAATACGAGCCTAAGATTGTCAACTTAGACACTACTTCTACGCGTCATTATCATATTAGTTATACTAGCTGTGCCCGCGACTTCGTTCGCGTGGATGTCCGAAAATAACAATATCGTAATGTTATATATCCTAAAGCCTTCCTCAATAAATGGACTATCCAACACAAAAAGAATTTTTCAATTCGAACTAGTAGTTGCTGAGATTAGCGCGTTCAAACAAACAAACAAACTCTTCAGCTTTATAATATTAGTATAGTATGGATTTAAATCTTCTTCTTCTTCTTATATATAAAAATACAACGCTGTGTGTTAGTCTCGCTAAAACTTAAAAACGGCCCTACCGATTCTTACGAAATTTAATGTGTGTGTTTGAATAAGTCCAGGGAAGGTTTAAACGTTAAGTTGGATCTGGTAAGTGGCGTTGCAATCGAGCAGGACAACGTCTGCCGAGCCCACTAGTAAGTGTACAATAAAATCAAGGTAAGAAGTACAACAATATTGTCAATTATTTCATCTTACGAATGTTCTACTGAAATGTACCTGAGAGCTTTTGTTTTATTTTGTTAACTTATTCCTTTACAAACATACGATAGGGAAGCTATTGATCCTAATCTAATCTGATGGTAAGTGACGATGAGGCCGATAGTGGAAGCGAGCTTCATCTGGACTCCTCAACAAACTGAAGAATTTGCTATCTTACCTCTACCTAATTGTCGGAACACAACAATGCTTGAAACAATGTTATTAGGGCGACAAACTTAAGTAAGACGGTTGTAGCTAGCCAGGTAGATTCTGAAGCCTTACCACTAACCAACCTAGGGAAAAATATCTTCCCCGTGGGGAATTGAACCCGGGACCTCCCCATCAACACCCGGTGGTCTCAATCACTAGACCACGGAGGCAGTTGATTTATATTTAAATTCAGAAAGGGCGTAATGTAATACATGCAGTATCAATTTTACACAGGAATATGTTGCCAGTGTATTGTCTTTTTTATTAATAACAAACAGTAAGTGATTGTTCACTGAATACGTTGAGATACGCTTCACCACAAAAGCACATAAATTCCGGCCTGAACAATTTTCACACATACGAGTATATTAGGTTATAGTTATAATTGTATAGTGCGATGTGCGATAACTTGCTCAAAGGAGATCCCCTATTTTGGGCCCAACGTTACACGAATGATTTATGTATCAAAACATTCCTCTAGTTTGATTGTTTAATATACATAAAAATTTGTCCTTACTGCAATGGCCAAATGAAGAAAATCGCAATTTAACTTTAGCAGATTTGTAAGTTGCTTTGTGAACGCACCTTATTAGGTTAAAAGCTTTTCGTGGTAAAATGAAAGTATTTTCAGTAGCATATTCAACATTTACAACGTATACCTACTACATGTAGGTAATATGTAGTATAAGTTTTAATAACATATCACTAGTTATCACCATCCTTTAGTTTATTTTTAAATACATTGAATCAAATTGTACTTCCGAAGATTAATGTCTAGCTTACTTTGTAAATACACCTGATGCCTCATACTAGGTATTGTACTAAATCGATTATATTTTAAACAATTACTGTTATCGATTATTGAAAAAACAGAAGTACCTACTTACCATTCTAGGGCCGAGTTGCTGTCTCATTTTATCTTTTGGAATAACAATAAAATGTATACTTTTATGTATATTTTAAAAAAATATTTCGTATATGGAATTAAAGGTAAGAAATAATATATGTATAATGATAAAGTATAAAATCGATACTGAATCATCGGACATCATGACATCTCTACAAAATGTGTAATTTTACAAAATGTCAATGTCAATTTCATTCGCTAACCTTATTTTGATTAGATTTGCAGCATATTTAACTTTTTTGTATCATCGCGTTTCAACAGCTTTTAACGTATGGTATGCTTTCATCGTATGTTAACGTAATGCGTTCTACTAAAACAATATCTTGTTTTCAGGTTAGGTTCCCTTAGTGAAACCACGATTGATCGATCTTTGCTTGAATACTGGATATCCGATTTTTGCCTCTGTGTTACGGAAGAGTTAAAAAATTGTGACAACATAAACATTTTCAAGTCAAGACTTAAAGATTATTTGCAGAAATTATAATTTAAACATAGCATCTTAGAGGTGAAAAAATTGTATAACACAACTGTATAGGTATCTCATTATAAGTGAACATTGTTTTTTATGAGAAATAAATTTCTTTGAACCTAAGAGTTTATTTCTGAGTATCAATAAATCTATGTGGCTAATGCTGAAAAGGGCGAAAATTGGGCGAATGACTCTTAATAATAAGTTGTAATTATAGACCATATTTCATCCTTCTGACATCGGGCCCAGGTTTGTAGGAAAATGGGGATGTCCTTTCACCAATCATAATTTATTTTAAGTTCAAGAACTTACAAATGTAGAAATATGGACAAAGTTTCTTATCTGATTCTTAAATTTCAAAGGTTTATTGTTAATTTTCTTATATAAAATAAATTTTATGGATTATATTACCATAAATGTCAAATTAATATACGACGTGTTTCATAACTCCTCATAAAAAATATAATATTTATTTATCCGAAAAGAAAGTGTCAACCTTAATAACTTATCATATCAATCAAATTTAATTGTCATAGATTATTATTTAAAGGGTTAAATTTGATTGATATTATGAAAAGTTATTAAGGTTGACACTTTCTTTTCGGATAAATAAATATTATAATATTTATGGGGAGTTATGACTTATGATGACACGTATATGTTATTTTTAAAAGTGCTTCATTAATTATAATTATATCTATGTGTGAATTTTTTATTATCAAAATTGTTACTTACGCAAATTATTTATAATTAATTTTAAGAAATATATATCTAATTTCTAATAATTTTTATGGTGGGCTTAGTCACAGAATGTCTACTTCGCAAAATGTCTACAGGTAGCAAAATATCTCGTTCGCACAATATCCCTTTCGCACAATGTGCGTGCATTTTTATTGTCTAGAAAATTGCAAAACATACGTTTTTTAATTTTGTACCCCAGTTTTCTAAAAATAGATTATTTCGTGTAAAAAGTAACGTTTTAATTCGGTCACGGCGCGTAATCGATATTAGAAGCTATGCAATTATCAACTATATACATTGTATAGTAAAGCAGTTGCCGTGCACGAGTGGAAACCTCGCCTTTTTTATACCATTCCCCCCCCCCCCCAAAAGCTCATTTTATTCACTGAAAACAGTGAATAAAAAGCACTTTTAATCACTATTTTCGTGTTTGAATTCAGAACACACCAATATATTCAACCTCCATCTCAATGCTATACAACCTACTTGCACAAAAGGCTATTTTCGCTGAATAAAACGGATTTATACCTACCGAGGGCTATGAATGACTCGCGTCGCTCAGGATGCTAACACTTGAATCAATCCTTCACTTGCTCGTGTTTCATCTATGGCCCTCGCTTTAAAACCGTCCTTTAGGTATTCACTATTTGCATAATATACTATTATCTACTTCTTTCACATTAATTTTTCATTCCTCTCTCTTTCTATCAGATGATGTAAAATATTGTGGCCCTGGAATCATCCCAATCGTATAAAGCCGGCTTTTGACTATGGGATGTAATGTAATATATACCTATTACATTTTGAGATATAATATTTTATCGCTTGCCATACTTTTTTACGAGACCGTTCTCACTGTGCTATATATATTACACCCCAAACTGTAAATATTTTTTCGCCCGACCGAGCTATATTTAGGCGGTATATATTTTACCTCACGTTCCCGCATACCGCGCCTCTGCCCCTCCCTCGCCTTCATTTTGAACTTCGAATCGTGATGGTCATGCACACATACCTAGCTGTCCGCGTGTTATGATTTTTAGGTATTTTGGTTCGCAATCTTTTCTTTACGTATTTACCACGTACCTATTTACCTAAAATGGAACATTTTATAGAAAGTGTTAGGAAATATCCTTGTTTATGGGCGACTAATTGTGAAGAGTATAAAATGAACGAAATTAAGGATGCTGCATGGAGAAACGTAATAAAAGAATGTGATTTACCAGACAGTAAGTATTTATTGTTATTACATTCTTAACAATCTGTTTTGTATTCTTGTACTTTGCCATGATACCGTTCCAGATGTATTAAAAAATCGGCAAAATTCTTCCCGTATAAAGAAACTTTCACTTGAATATCTGAAACCTGTCTGTGATAATGGCGTAAGCTGATTTTCAGTACCTAATAATATCTCACTTTCATTGGGTATATTGATGTTATCATTGATTAGGTAGTTATGCAGGACACATGTCGCATTCACGATTTTATCGACAAGCTCGACACGACACTCAAATGGTTTTTTGTATACTCTCCATCTTGCTGATAATATTCCAAAAGCATTTTCAACTACCTGGCGTGCTCTTGACAGTCGGTAGTTAAAAATTCTTCGACTGTCTGTTAATCTTGATTTCGGGTAGGCGCGCATTAGATTTTTCATAAGGGGGAAGGCCTCATCTCCTATGAACACGTAGGGTAGTACCGGTCCTCCTGGACACAGTGATTCATCCGGTGGTAAATTCAAATTATTTGTTTTTAATTTTTGACCAAATATACTGTTGTTCAAAATTCCGCCATCACTGTAATGTCCCATAGACCCAACATCAATATAAATGAACCTTTTTTTTGCGTCAACGACGGCCAACAAAACTATGGAAAATGTTTTTTTATAGTTAAAAAAATTGGTGCCTGAATGTGGTGGAGCTTTTATTACGACGTGTTTGCCGCACCAACGCAGTGATAAAATTGGCAGATATTTTTGAAATCATTGGCTATTTCCTTCCATTCATTTTCAGTAGGCTCTTTTAATACCATAGGTTGAAGAAGTTTCCATATTGCATCACAAACACTTTCAACAATACTTGAAACTGTGCACAAGCCCATTCTATAGCTATACGCCATTGATGCGAACGAATCACCAGTAGCCAAGTACCTGTAACAGAAGAAATTATGTATTGTTAAAATTTTTAATGTTGTAATTATGTTTTGTTGCAGTAAAAGAAGCTAAAAAGTTATGGAAAAAGCTACGGGATGGTCATAGACAGTCGCTCAATAGGCGAAAAACAACTACTGGACAAGCTGCTGATAATGACAGAGGCTGGAAATATGACAAAATAATGGAATTCTTGATTCCATACATGGCAAACAGACCAAGGACTACAAACGCTGAACCTTTATCAGAACCAGTGAACTCTCAAGAAACTCAAGAGTTTGAAAACGCCGAAAGTAATTTAGAAGAAAGTGTAACTATATCAAGAAAAAGAAAATCAAATGACAGCTTGTTAAAGTACTTAGAAGACGAAAAAAAGACAAGAGATAAAAGGGCCAATGAAAGAGATCAATTACGAAGACAAATATTGACAAGGCAAGAACCGCCGAAGGATGCAATGAAATCTTTTTTTGACACAATGTACGAAATGAGTAAGAATTTGCCTGAACACTTCCAAATGAAGATACAGCGTGAAGTTTTCGCTAGTGTGATGCACGCCCGAGAAGAAAATTCAAAAGCAAAAATAGTTTATAATATTACTGGGGCTGAAACCTTTAGACTACCTCCTCCCACCTCTCGTCCTGGGACATCGTATTCGACATACAGCTCTCAATCATCATACTCAGTACTTAGTCCTGAGTCTCATTCTTATGAAGTAACTTCACCCTCATGCCAGGCTACACTTAATGAAAATGAAAATGATAATAGCATCGATACTATGAATGTCAGATCATATCTAAGTGATGATTCTACTTATGAAAATATGTAGGTAATAATTACTTGTTGGTACAAATGGTGTCAAATAAATAAATGTAAGAAATAATAATATACTTAATTAATAAATGATGAAACAAATTTATGCTTTAATTATTTTGGTTTGACACTTACCTTAAAGTCACAGCAAGTCTCTCTGTAGAAGGAATACTTTTACGTAGATGCGTCTCTTGCTTCATAATATCATCTTCAAGCATAGCATGAAGTTCTAAAAATTTAGTTTTAGTCATCCGATAGTAATTAAAAAACTTTTCTTCATCCAGTTCATTAAAAAGCCGAAATTCACTATAATCTTTTCTTAGTCTAATATGATTCGATATCCAGAATCGACGTTTATTGTATTTTTTTCTAAATAATGAGACATGTAAATCGAATACTGCATCATCTTCGTCTGATGAACTATCGAAAGTATCTAGTAAAACAATTTCCATATTATCCATTTAATAATGAAAATTCAACTGTTGCGATAAAGGCCGTCGTAAATCAATGACGATAGAAGCTGAACTGTTCCAAAAAATACATCTTACAGTGAGAACAGCAAACGCGGGATGTAATATATAGCTCAAGATGTAATATACATTACATCCTATAGTCAAAAGCCGGCTTAAGATTATTTCAGTAATAAACGTCAGAGCTCTTTATAACCGTCAAATTCGATGGTTCTTCGGTTGAAACTCACTCTGACACTCTAAGGTTTTGAACGTACCAGTTGTTTCACTCAAATGTCATCTTCTAAACAAAGCATTGAACGGGGTTAAAGCGAAAAGTTGTACTTCGCGCGAAGAGCCGAAGACTTCGAACGCGCCCCTGCGCCGTTTCGTAGATAAGCGATCCGCGGAAGCAATTTGTGAGACGGGCTTTTGCAACTGGCGACTGATGCTTTCGAGATTGGAAAAATCAAGTATCATCAAGGATTTTTTTAATGCATTGCATTTTGTATTAATTATAGGTAACTTATTCCAAAATATTAACTCAAAAACTAGCCTAATTATATCTAAGCAGGACAAATATTTTTATTTATACTTTTTCTCAAAAAGTAGACTTTTCCATGTGTGATCGTGCAGAAAGTTAGCGCACTAGTGCATATCTTTCCTTCTGCATATAACGTCAAATGCATGAAGGAGGTTTTTAATCAAATAGTATTCCGTACAAATGTTTACAACGTTAATACTATTAATACATGAATTAGATTTAAAATAAATTATTTTTTATTAAAAACGTACCTATAATGTAAATAAATAAATAACTCAATTGAAATTATTTTCCTAAAACAAAATAAACTTACTTCTGCAAAATTACATTATTACTTGTTCAAGGATTAAACTGTTTTTCATTGATTTCATTTCGTTGATTTTTTTTCGCAAATGTATTAAAAATAGTCGTTCGATGACGTCGACGTGCGGAATTGACATTTCTTCACGAGTCCCGTTTGTTGACGATTAACGATCTTGTAACGAAATGTACTATTAAATAATTATTTGGATTGATTATATCGCAATCTCTACCTAACCAAAAACGAGCGCCACAGTGTATTTATTATCACACCAGGCGATAAGGAACCTGTCAGTGGTAGATTATAGCGGCATTCAGCAAGAAGTATCCAACACTTGACAACATAATTCATGATTTAATACTGCCTATTGTTGGAGTCTATTGTGATCCGGAATAATGGCCTAATTTGGGTTGATGTATTTTTCTTGGTCGTGAAAATGAAGCCGCCCAAAATCGTCAGGGAAGGAAGTTACAAGCTATCTAATGTAGAGTGCGTTTAGTCTGCTTTAACATGTTAGAATATAACCAGTAGTAGGTATAATGATTACATGATAAATGTTTTGGTATGAAAAGTCTTACCGCCCCCGTAGCATGAACACCTGTATATACTCAAAACTTCAAGGTAGCTGAAAAATCCAACTTTTTTTAGGGGTTTGAAGGTTTAAATCTCTTCTAATAATTAACTTAATAAAAAAAGGAAAACGTAGGAACATGTTAATAATGTCTAGTGATGTTTTTGGAGAAAATAGGGCAACCTTGCCATTATCCAGTTAGAAACGGGGGACTACATTTGTATGGAAAAAACGGAGCATACGATTGTCTCTCAAGAAAAAAATTAGAAATCCGTAAATATATGTACATATGTAGGTCAAATTTTATTTTCAATAAATTAGTTTGTTTCAGCTATTATCACCACTCGTTTAGGTAAAAAAAATATGGCATTCCATTTCTTGATGAAAATATCAATAGAACCGACTGAGTGGTATTGTGGTCTTGTTCAGATTAAGAGGCCTGAGTTTGAATAGATCTAATGTGAGCTGATTTGAGAAAAATCACTCCTGAATCTCTGAGCAGATAGAATAATAAAAATGTGTAACGTAGAAAATATATGTTTTATTAGCAAGATCCTTACCGCTGCACTGTTATCACCACGTTACAACATTACGTGGAAGATTGCAGAGAAAATTGTCTCCATACTATAATAACATTACACAAGTGCGGCTTTGTTTTCGTGTATTTTACCAACATTGAATGCGTGGGCAGCCGCTCTCGATAATTCTCGATATTGAGGCAATCGGACCGGTTACGTCTGAATACGTGCGATGATATCAATGGAATCTGTATTCGGAAAAGGCCAACCAAGTGCGAATTGGAATCACACACTGAGGGTTCCGTGCAAACTTATCTAACATTTACGGTTGATAGATTTTTTCCTTAGTATGTTAGCATGATTCTAGATCAACAGAAAGCACCCTATAGGTTTTGATTCCCTAGTGAAACGCAAAATTTGCGAAAATATGCGACGTAAACGGTCATATATTTTGATTGCGTTGACCTGAGTATCTAATCTTGATAACTCGTTCCAGATACACAATAAAAAAATCTCTTTTGATGAAATCAAATATACGGATTAAAATTTGATACATTGAGATCAGGAGTGTTACGGATATTCACATCCGCATCCGCAAATGCGGAACATTCGCATTAATTCAGACATCTGCATCCGCATCGAGCTTTTACGGATGCGGATTCATATCTGAAGCAAGTAACGACATGTGGAGAAAGTGGGCGGGAGTAGAGTGGCACGTGCCTTCGCGTGTTTATTTTTGAAATACTGTTTTAATTTTGTTCTCAAAATATGAATTAATAAAACATACTAAAATTAAATCGATTTACATTTATTTGAGTACTTCAAATTAATATATTTAAAAAAAACTGAAATCTGCATCCGCGGACGTCAAAATTTTTGCATCCTTAACAACCCTAATTGAGATATATCAGTCAATATCCTAGGTCTTAAAGTTGCCAGTGTATTGTAAATATATTTACTTTAATCTCGAAATAAGGGTATCAATCATTTAGGGGACTATAAAGGAAATGCTTATAAAGGAAATTTGTTAGTACTTGTTGAATCAATAGCATGGACTGAGGTGGAATAGTCAGTGCAGTATAGTCCCCTGGGGGACTTGCTAGGGGATTCTAGTGGAAAGAGTTGAGAAAAGGGGTCTTCACAGACAGACGGACAACGAAGTCATCCTATAAGGGTTCTATATTTTTCCTATTGAGGTACGGAACCCTAGAAATGATGATATAGAAATCGAAAGTGCACTGTCATTTTAGGAATTCAACAGACCCGAGGTCCGATTCTGCTAATATTTTGCACGCACCGAAACTGGATTATTGCGATCGACTAATAGAATTTGCTTTAATCGACTTTCAAACGTTCGATGACGTAACAATGTGGCGTTCCGATTGGTAGAAAACAACGGCTCAGTCTCGGTTAAGCGGAGGTTAATTAGTGGAACTTCCAAAAACGAGGAGGTTCTCAATTCGGTGCGTATGTTTTTTTTTGTGTATAAGTTACGCGATTACACTGTCAATTGTGGACCGATTTTCAAAATTATTTTTGTATTCGATAGAGTACACTCCAAGGGTGGTCTTAATGTCACCAAAGTTAGGATCTGATGATGGAAACCCATAAAAATCGAGGGAAACCCTTAATTTTTTAGGTGTGTTCAACGAGTTTTGTGTGTATGTTACGCGATTACTCCGCCAGTTGTGGACAGATTTTCAAAATTCTTTTTGTATTCGATAGATTATACTCCTGGAATGGTCCCAAGGTCACCAAAGTCAGGATCTGATGATGGGATCCCATTTTTACTTTCTAAGACTTTTCCCAAATTTTAAGACCTAACTTTATTGAAAGCCCTTGAATTTATTGAAATTGCCCTGAGACTCCTTGAATTTATGCATAGCTGGCAATGAATTCCTTATAAATAAAATGAAGAAAATATTTACTTTGTAACAGGCTTATGTGGGAGGGAATTATGAAACGGTGTGTCTAGCTGCTGCTATAGACTTTTACTCACAAAAGACTATTAGAGACTTTTATTTATAAAAGACTACTATATACATTTATTTATAAGAGACTGCTACAGACGTTTATTTATTAATGGTTTGTTTTATTTATAATATTTAATACTCGTAGTTATAACTAACACAAAAGGCATAACATAAACATAACACAAAAGGCATAACTGGTAAATTTTACTGACCTGAAGTTGTTAAATCTTTTAAAAGGTAAAATGCGTCAATATACCTTCGTAAAGTAAATTATTGCAACTCAAGGATCTCATTTGATTTAAACAATGTTAACTCTCATCTGATGCCGAGATAAAATATTATATTTCATTAATTAACATCATTTATTTCAACTGTTTTTCTTTTTTTCAAGTTAGTATTATACTACATATGAAATAATTAAAATATATATATATCCAGTGCTTATTTATTTTTTATTATTTTATTCCATATAAGCTTACAAAGTAACAATACAAAAAAGTACCTACAACTAAGTTTACGTTTTAACAGCCCGTTGCAACAAAATGTGCTTATTTACCAAAAAGACTCAGGTTTACTTTCTCCTTTAGTAAGTCGTATCCCATCGCAAACATTCTATGTTAAAAAAATGTTGCCAAATCTCGCACTTATACGCCGACAAAAGCATTGAGATCTTATGTAGAGCCACGTCGAGTATTCTAGATAAGTCACAAATTATATTTGTTGATAAATGTATGTTAAATAAAGTCAGACAAAAATGTTTGTCAATGTTGCCTGTTACCAAATATTTTGTTGAACGAAATTAACTATTGTGTAGTTTATTGGTGATATAGGAAGTTATCTAGAATACTCAACATGGATCTACATAAGATCTCACAACTAAGTTCAAATATGTAGATAGTAATCCTACTAATATTATAAATGTGAAAATGTGGATGTTTGGATGTTTGTTACTCAATCACGCAAAAACGGCTGAACGGATTTGAATGACATTTAACATGCATGTCGCCTTTGACATGGAAAAGAACATAGGCTACCTTTTATCCCGATTCTTTAAGTAGTTCCCGAGGGAACATTGAAAATTGTTTACGAGCTAAGCCGCAGGCAGACAACTTTGAAATTTGGTATGCATGTCAGCTATGCTATGGAAAAGGACATGTACTTTATATTCCTTAATGATCTCCCAAATAGTTCCCGTGGGAAGATTAAAATTGTTAATGAGCGAAACTAGATTAATATTTAGATTAATTAATATTAGATTATCTTTATATAAGCAACTATAAAATTGTTAATGCGCAACTCACCCTAGATTAAGTGAAGAGTATTTAGTAATAAGCGTTTTATAGATCACATAATATTGTACCCAAGAATTCAGAAGGCACGGACCACGAGTCTGTGGAGTTTTAATAAACTAAAAAAAATAAGCGAAACTTTAGACCCAATGCTGTAGTCCACGCAGACGAAGTCGCGGGCAGAAGCTAGTTAGTAAAGATAGATAAGTATTATAAGGAATATATTTATTTATAAGCGTCCAAAGTGAGTAGTTGTTTTAAAAAGTTCCTAACGTATTCATATGGTCGTAACATTTTTATGTTTTCCAGATAAGGTGTACAAGAACGTCGTAAAGTTTTGTATCTATCGATCTTAAATGTTCCTTTTCAGAACACACAACCTTGGGGATAATGTATCTTTAAATAGACTTCGGTGATTTTAATAGAAGTTAGTATAGTTTAAGTTGTTTGGCGAAACACTATTTCAATGTTTCTTATTTGAAGCAGATGGAAATATCGAAATAAACGCGTATACATGAACATAAGCTTATATCTTTTGTAGTTCACATGATTGGCGACCGACATATATAGGTAATATGAATAAATGATTATGTGTGTATGGAGTAGGTACCCATCAAACGCAACTATTTTTTTATATACAGTGGCATTATAGCTTGTTAGGTTTGATGAATATGAAACCTGAGAAGAGCAATAGTACAGAAGCATTTAGCTGTGAGAGGACCATTTGGTAATCCCTTGCTGCTTTTTTTTTATTTTGTAAACATCTATATATATCTACTATCGCTAATAAAATTTTTCTTTCTTTCTAATAAAGTGGTACATTTGCCTCGCTTTTTTCCTCAGTGTTTTTATAAAATACTAGCTGTTCTCGCAGCTTTGCTTGCGTGAAATTCAGCTCGAGCAATGGGCTATAAAAAAAGTAATAAAAATAAAAAAATAATAAAAAAAGGTCAATTCAAACCAGTAATTTCTAAAATTAGCTCGTTCAACCAAACAAACTCTTCAGCTTTATATTATTAGTACCTACAGAATTCATTGAATTCTAGTTACACCAGAATATAGAATTGGTACAGTAATAAAAGGGGAAATGCGTGAATTTATAGAATGCTCCGCCGTAAGAGGGTGATGATTTGTGTGGACTGTCTGCGATAAATAATCTGGAGTATGAAGCTTAGCGATCTCCGTATAGTTTACACAATGTTATACAAAGGTTGCCGTTCTAATATTGTATTATGAAATGGTGAATCCATTCGAACACCAACGGTGTTACTGAAAATAAGGCGACACGATTATACAATACAAGACTTTCGAAATCGTAATGCTAAATATCGCCTGTAATCTGCTATGTACATTTATTTTATATACGACTACATTGAGGAGCTTGGTGGCTCAGCGAATGATTGCTACGGTTAAGCAACGCTGGCTGTGGGCAGTCCTGTGATGGGTGACCAAAATACGAAACATTTCGGGCTCCTGCGTGTATCGGAAGGCACGTTAAATAGTGGGTCCAGCGCCTGATCTCGCCCCGGCCGTGTCGGCTAACCGTCCCATCCATTGATTTACTTGGCAATCAATGGTCCCATCGGACTAAGCGAGTGAGGGAACAGAGAGTGCACTTTCGTTTACGCAGTCACTTGTGCACTATAATAATTACTGCGCATATGGCAAAACTCTGATGAGATTGGCCGCCGTAACCGAATATTGTTTAGGAGGACATTATTATTATTACATTTGTGTTACTAAAACGTATCTATTGTTTCTATTTGGATATCGATTGTGTGGGTTATAAACAGTAAATGCTACTATGTAGTGTTACAGACTTGTCCATACTGACTGATCTAAATGTGTCACCCTACAGAATAGTCCAACGCAATCAGTTTCTCTCTAACCTCTCGCCATAGTTAAATATCTTAGAAGAGTTGCAAAATCCATAAACAGCTATCTTTATGCACCAGTCGATTTGACTTTGTAATGAAACTAAGTGTTCATCATGAATAATTCACAGGGCCACAATATAGAAATTTATAAATAAAACCTTTATGTCGAGAAACGAATGGAGCATAAACATAGGCATGATAGCTTCAACTTATGCTAGCGACAGCGCCTTTGCTATTATGGCACAACTACATAATGTCACGAAGCAGTGATTTGTCTCCTCCAATTTGGTAGGCGCATTACGCGAAAGATTAGTCGCCCTGCTTGCACGCGATACATTTTCACTATAAATAGAAGATAATGCCTTTTGCATTGACATTATTGGGTCAAATCTATTTGGTTGCCCTCTGCATCCAAATGGCGGCCGCATCATTAGAGATTGCTAAGTAATTGGAGTTCCTCCATAACTTACGAGTGTGTTTTCTAGGGTTCCGTACTTCAAAAGCAAAAACGGAACCGTTATGGGATCACTTCATTGTCTGTCAGCTTGTCAAGACACATTTTCTTGAATTCGCGTGGACACCAAACTAAAATTTATATCAAATACCTGGGTCTACTCTACCTCGGTCTCTTTCATCTGTAAAAATGCCAAACCTGTAAGTCGACGCGATTAAAATAATTACTTAACAGTAAAAAAAAAAAAATTATTGCATTGTGCAAACAAGCATTTATTATTGCATTGTCACGCGATATACCTACATATGCATGCGAAATTTCAGCTCAATCGGAAACCGAGAGTCCGGGAAGTGGGTCAAATTTAGCTTGCAAGATTTGATTTGAATAAAAGCTTCATATTCATATTCCTTTATTGCTTTCATGTTGTTACATTTAGATGTTACATTTTTATAAGTACTTACAAACATGAACCCTGCAAGGGCACCGCAACATTGCTAGTGAGTTTATATGATTATAATGTCAATTTACAATTAAAAACTTATACAATACAAGCTCTAAATAATGTCAGTATCACAGATGTCACAATTATAATATATCTAAGAAAAAAAGAAAAGTCATGTCAATAAAAAAGAATTAATTAAATTGAATTGTAAATATGTATTTAATTAGTTATTTATTTACTCGAACAATGAGTTATTTTATTATTATGTTATTTATTTTGTCCTAAGAATTCATTTACGGAATAAAAACAGTTTTTTAATAAAAAAAAATTAATTTTGTATTAAAGGATGTCAATTTATTTTCATTTCTAATTATTAAAAATGTCAAGATCTAATTTATTAAAAATTTTAACTGCCATATGATATGGACTATTTTTTAACATATTTATTCTAAAAGGAGGTTGATACAATTTATTTATATTTTTATTTCTCGTGTTAACATTATGGGATTTAATATCTTTTTGGATAACAAATAAACAAAGATCCTGAATATATATGCTTGGTAGTGTAAGAACTTTGTACTTGATGAAATAAGGCCTACAGCTTTGTGAGTTATCTATGTTTGCCAAAATTCTGACGCATTTTTTCTGCAATATAAATAGTTCATGCCAATTCACACTGTTACCCCATAGCATGATGCCATATTTTAGCCATGAGTAAGCGTATGCATAGTACGTTGATAGTGCAGTTTCTAAATTTGTACTACATTTTATTTCATACAGTGCGTAAATAAATTTTGAAAGTTTTGATTTAATATGTTCTACGTGTGCTTTCCAGTTTAAGTTTGTGTCTATGACAATACCAAGTAAGTTAAATGTATCTACAGTTGGTAATTTTATATCTTTTACATTGATGTCAAGGTTTAAGGGGATAGTCTTGTATGATCTAAATTGTATAACTTTTGTTTTATTGTAATTAATCTCTAAATTGTGGTCTTCGAGCCATTCTGTGGTCATGTTTAAAGTTCTTTGTATAAGAGGGCTGAGGTCTTCCTTATTACCGCTTTTTAATAAAATTGATACGTCGTCAGCAAAAAGAACCGGTAAGGTTTCGCTATTATTAAGTATTTTTGGAAGGTCGTTAATATAAAGCAGGAAAAGAACATATCCCAAAACACTACTTTGGGGAATCGAACCAGTTAAGTTTTTTTCATCTGACCGTATGACTTTAATTTCATTATTTTCATCGTAGTGGTTTATTTGCACTATTTGTTTGCGATTGTGTAAGTATGACTTAAACCAATCGTAAGCTGGTCCACGAATACCTGAACCATACAATTTCGTTAGTAAAATTTTATATGAAACTCTTTCATAAGCCTTTGTCATATCAAGCAACAAGCCGAGCACGAGATTTTTGTCATTAATATGTTGTAGAGCGTTTTGAACATACCGATATACTGCTGTTGTGGTAGACTTTGCCTGTCGAAAACCATTTTGACATTCATCTAAAATTTTGTACTTTTCTAGATATTTATATACTCGATTACACATTGCCTTTTCAAATATTTTGGAGAAGGATGGTAAGAGTGCTATTGGTCTATAATTTCTGGGGTTTGTAATATCATCTTTTTTATAAATTGGTTTCACAAGGGATATCTTTAACGGATCTGGAAATAGACCGTCTTTAAAACTCTGATTAACTAATTGTGTGAGGGGATGGGCTAACTCAGTCGCACATTGTTTGAATAAAATAGGTGGGATATCGTCTATGCCGCAACTATGCTTATTTTTTATCGACTTTATTATTTTATATATTTCTTCAGTATCTACGGGAGATAGAAACATAGTACTGGTTGGAGTATTTAACACATGGTGGCTTTGTTTAACCACATTATCGTTACTTATTGCTTGATTAGACATTAAAAAGTATTCGTTAAGTTTGTTTGCGATTTTAATAGGACATTTGATCAGATTACTTTCAAATTTTAATTCTAAGTTTATATTGCTTTTTTGTAAACATTTCTTTCCTGTTTTTGAATGTATTATTCTCCACATAGTTCTATATTTATTATCCGATTTTTTTAGTTCTTTAATATATTCAAGCTTTTTCGATATTTTGACAGTTCTTTTTAAAATTTTGCTATATGTATTAAAATGCTTTTTTATAACTTTACTTTCTGTTTCATTCAATGTAGTTCTTAATTTACGTTTATGTGTGCAAGATTTTTTTAATCCAGGCGTTAACCATGTTTTGTAGGTTTATTTTTTATGTTTATTTTCATGATTGGAATACATTGATTTAAACAATCTGTAATTTTGTTAAGGAAAAGTTCATAATTTTTATTAACTGTATTTTTTGAGTTAATTATTTCTTGCCAATTTATTTCTTGTAGCAAATTTTTAAATTTATTTATTTTTTTATCTGTAAATATTCTTTTTTGCATTGTCAATTTTTTACATTTTTGTTTATAATTTTCTTTTAATCTAACATATAAAGATTTGTGGTCCGAGAGCCCATAGTCTTGGACACAACATTCAGTTATTGAATGTGTGTTATTAGAGAATGCCAAATCTATACAAGTGGATGATGTTTTGGTTACTCGAGTGGGCTCAGATATTATACTATGCATGTTAAATGATTTCATTAAGTTTAAAAATTCTAAGGTTTGTTTATTTTTCTTATTTTTGATATTAATATTAAAATCACCCATTATTAGAATATGCTTGTTTTTATATTTTGTGTTTAGTTTTGTTAGTAACTTAATTAATTGTTGTTCAAATATATTCATTTCACGATTTGCTCTATATAAGCCTATTATAATGTAATTCATTTTTGGTATTTCGATAGCACTTATTTCTACTATAAACTCCCTTGAGAGTTCCACAATATCTATTAATTCGCGGTATTCAATATTATTCCTTACTATTATACAAACTCCTCCGCCCAAATGATTTCTGCGACAAAATATTGATGCTGTCTTATAACCCGGTAGTATGATTGTGTCACAATAGTCTCTTTTCTTCCATAATTCAGATAATAACAAGATATCAATTTTTGAGGTTGTTAGGAGTTGTTCGATGTCATCTTTCTTGTTTCCAATGCTTTGTATATTCTGGCAAACAATAACTAAAGCTTGTAATAATATATGACAGCTTGTCGCATGTTTTCGCTTATTTTGCGATTTCACAAGGGAATCGTAACCTGTAAGGTACTTCTCGTTGACCTAGGAAATTTACCAAGAAGCAATGTCATACCGAACATGTCAATGAAAAAATCTGAAAACCGTAAACATGTACATAATTAGGGACTTTTAATATTAGGTCCTTACCTATGAAATTGGCGTTTTGCCGTACTGGCCACTTTGATCTCAAATATCTCCTCTATGGTTAGGGATTCCAAATTCAAATTTATACAGCTATTTACTCATGTATTTGTGTTTCGAAAATTATAACTCACTTGTTTTTTCGTCAATTGTTTTTTTTTCTTTGCGTCACTCAGTTTACAAAATGGAAAACTTGAAATATCGCGTTATTTACGAGTACGAGTTCCACCGTGGCACCAGTGCTGCAGAAACGGCTCGAAGGATTAATGATGTGTATGGCGATGGTGCCGCAAAAGGAAACGCAGTGCGTTTTTGGATCCATCGTTTTCGTTCTGGAAATTTCGACCTGCAGAACAAGCCCCGTGGACGGCCGGAGACCAAAGTTGATAATGAAAATTGAAGGCTATTGTGGAAGCGGATCCATCGCAAACGCAGGCTGCGGTGTTAGTGATAAAACTGTTTTAATCCACTTGAAGCAAATTGGGAAGGTGAAAAAGCTTGAAAGGTGGATACCTCACGAATTTAGTGAAGCAAATCAACAAACGCGCGTTGACTGCTGCGTTGCATTACTCGACCGGCAAAATAATGAAGGGATTTTAAATCGAATCATTACTTGTGATAAAAAGTGGGTCCTGTACGATAATAGGAAGTGCTCGTTGCAATGACTGAACCCTGCCGAACCAGCCAAACCATGCCCCAAGCGAAAATTGACTCCAAAAAAGTTACTTGTGAGAGTTTGTTGGGCTAGTGCTGGTGTCGTTCACTACAGCTTTCTTAAATCTGGCCAGACGATTACGGCAGATGTCTATTGTCGGCAACTGCAAACCATGATGGAAAAGCTCGCTGCTAAACAACCGAGGCTGGTCAATCGCTCTAGGCCACTGCTGCTTCATGATAACGCTAGACCACACACTGCACAACAGACGGCTACCAAATTAGAGGAGCTTCAATTGGAATGTTGTCTAAGACCGTACTCTCCGGACCTTGCCCCAACAGATTACCATTTTTTTCGAAATTTGGATAACTTCTTGAAAGGGAAAAAATTCAACTCCGATGGGGCAGTACAAACCGCCTTCAAAGAATTTATTGATTCTCGTCCGAATGGTTTTTTTTAAGTAAAGGGATCGATGAACTACCTTTTTTTTTCTCGGGGGGAAATGCGTAACCGCACCGTACCCGCCGTTGGCTAGACGGTGGGTGTGTGTGGGGCTGGCCCGGCATAGTGACAGGCCGACCCACTAAAACCCCCCGGTGTTCTCCCTGCCCTTGTGGGCGCGCATGGTAGGGTCCACACTGCGACTACCACTACCAGCGCGTCCGGGCAAGCCCGACCAGGTCGGTCGGGCTATCGCCAAGGAGGGATTGCCCGAGAACACCAGGGCAATCCCCAGACGGAGGGCCTTACGGCGGCGTGCACGGGGCCAACCGTGCACGCAGGCCTCCACGGCGATCGATGAACTACCTATGAGATGGCAAAAGTGCATAGATAGCAATGGTACATACTTTGATTGAATAAATATATTATATTTAAAAAAAACGACTTTATGTTCCTCCCATACAAAACGCCAATTTCATATGTAAGGACCTAATACTTAGATAGAGCGTCGGTGGCGCTGTGGCCTCGGCACTGGACTGTGCCCCGAGTAGAATCGGGAGGCCCGCGATCGATCCTGCCATGTACGAGTATCAATGTGTTTTTCGTTTCACGAATTTCATATGCACATTTATCTGACGCTCCTACGGTGAAGGAAAACATCATGAGGAAACCTGCATACACCTGCGAAGCAATTCAAAGGCGTGGGTGAAGTCAACCAATCCGCACTGAGCCAAGGTGGTTTGACTAAGGCCTAATCGCCCTAACTAGTTAGGGTAGGCCCTCGGTGGGGACGTATATGAGCTGTGATGATGATGATGATATTTAGATAAGTTTGTGTGGAAATCTGGGTGAGCGAGTCCAACTCTAACTTGAACGGTTTTCAGGCTTAGAATGCAATGTGTAATATTTAAAATTTATATATTTTTAAAATAATCATCAACAATCATGAATTTTGCACACACCTGTGAAGGAAGAATTTCTCTCTACAGGTTGTGTCTGACTGAAGTCGACCAACCCGCACTTGGCGAGCGTGGTTGACTAGGCTTAATCGCCCTAGTTTGGGGTAGGCTCGAGCCCCTCGGTGGGGACGTATATGAGCTGTTGATGAATCATGACTTCGGCCGGTTTAATTATGATTAAGATATATGAATGCGATAAACGGACGTGTTCTGTCATTCACCTCGCAGTTACACACGCTGAAACGATGTCTAAATGTAGGGATTCCGTAGACATTCCTTACCCTGAAGTGCACCCGGCTCGTAGCATCGCTCTCGACATACACAACAACCGATAATAGGAAACTCAACAGGCGTAGCACGGGCTGCCAAGGCTGGACTCGAGTCACGCATTACCTCACAATTTCAGTAACATTATCTCTATGTCTTAAAGAGTAGCACGGTGGCGCGTATTAAGTGTGACTGACGTGATAAAAATTTCTTGACGAGTCAAGGGACACGTGCTACTGCCTTCTTACGATCGACTGAATTAATATATCTACCAATCAGGCCGAAGGTGAAGCTAGCTTCTTCAACCACAGCTATTGGAGCAGAAGAAAATGTATTCATGCATTTTTGTCTCTTCTTCTTCTTCTCTTCTCTATCTATAATATATACATCGAAATGTTAAACACTGTCGGTGTTATTACAAAACCTGGTCTAAGTCTGGTCTAAAGTTTGTCTTGCTTGGTTTAAACCTAGTGCGCTTTCACTTGTGTTAATATACATAGATAGAAACAGCGTCAGGTTGAAACCAGGACTAAGTTTAGACCATGTATTGTAATAAGACGGAAAAAGTCACAAAATTCACCTTCAAATAAGTATTATGATATAATGTGAACAGGATGAAACCGTATTCGATACCCATATTTAAGCCGATTACCCATATTTTCCCATCGCAAAGGCGAGCACAACCAAAAAATAGCGAGCGAAGTCACAAAAGATCCCATTTGGTCAAAGTGCATCGTCTGGGGCAGGCCTCGTATCCGATACGCCGGGGACGCGAAAGCTTATTAAAGGCTTTGAGAAGCTTACGGAATCATATAACCTTTGACAAAGTTCGGATTTGAAACTATTTTTCGATGCTTATGTTTTGAAAGAATATGATTGAACAACATTTGAAAGTTACACTTTTTTAATATAGTTATAAACTCTGTTATGGACTAATAATAATGAAAATATTTACAATTTAGTAATTCTAACATTATTCTATATGTACAAAAAATCAAAATGTAGTAAAAATATGTGGAGTGGGAGGGGCGGGGTCGAAAAGGTCGGGCTCTGAGGTCATTGTGGCAAGAATGCTGGCTGCATTTCCTCGCTGTATTGTGATGCTGATCTTTTGAGCGAGGAAGGAGCCAGCCTTCTTGTCACCAGTCGATGAAATTACTTTTGGGATGATTTTCTTGAGGAAGTTTTGAGTGGATTGGCCCCATGGTCCTAGAGTTTCGAAACCAAACGGTGCAAATATGTAATTTCCGGAGAGAGCTTCATATTTGCGTCGCTTGGCCTGTTCGGCGGAGTCTGCCGCAGCACCCGCTCTCACAGCCGTGACCTTTAAATGAGAGGCTGCCAGCGTATCGACACAAGTGACATCCCATATAAGAGGACGGCCACGCTCCCAAGGAATGAGAGTTAGGCCATCTGGCCTCTTACCGTCATCGCGGGCAATGCCATTTGGTTCTAGGATCGACGGAATGTCGATGGAAGCCAAAGACCTTTTAATGAGGTCGTTAAGAGAGCTGTGCCTCGAAAGCCTACCGGCGCTAAGGCACAGATTAGATAATAGTTACTACGTAACAGATACATCACTCCCATAGAAACGCTCGAATCGCAGTAATAATAATAGCCAAAACCGACAGACAAAAGTCGCTGCAAGAAGAAAAGGTCTTTACGAACGCGCGCCGAGAATCGAGATTTCCACGTACACCGTGTGATTGCGTCATCGAGCGAAAACTTAAGGGTTGTACAAAAAACATTAACAAAATGGTCAAAGTAAAACTTAAATGTTATTATTTTATTGATATAGGATTATGAAATAAAGTAATTGCGAGGAGAGACCCTGACTCAAATGTGCTTTAATTTATAATATGATAATAATAATAATAGTACTTTATTTGCAAGAATATGATAAAATATATGATTGGTGTTAAATTAAATATAAATTATTCTTCATAATCTACTTCTAAATTGGCAGTGCGCAAATATTTCAAATTTTAAAATAGTACATGTCAATAAATAAAAGAATAGACTATTATTTTATTGTCATTAATACATTTAAAACTTATAAAAAAATACAAATTATTAAAAAATTACTAATCCGGCCCGAGACGTAATTTTTTCTTCATTGATTTTATTCATTTGTCAAATTACAAAAGATTCAAAAAAATTACGAATTGATGAAAAATACGAAATACTTAAATTTTTTTTTATATTTGAACTCACGGTTATTTTTTAATTAGTTCGAATTACTTCGAATTTCGGCTAGTAAAAAATTTTTTTTTTTAAAAAAAACGTCGCCCCACTAGGATTTTCTCCTGTGTCGTGGGTGCAGTTACAAACATACAATATCACATGCACATACGCCCAGACCGGAACAAATTTCTGTAGGCCATACAAAATATTTGTCCCGTACGGGAATCGAACCCACGACCCGTTGCGCATTAGGCGATCACTCGATCTCTGCGCTAACCGTGTCGTCTAATTTTATACCTAAACCGAAAATTATTCGATATAGGTATAAAATTCCTGTTTTTAGTTCTGAAAAGAAAATTATAAATTAAAAAGAATTGATAAAAAAAAATTAAAACCAATTTAATAAAAAGAACAATAAAGCAATAAAATAAACAAAAAACAAATTTATAAAAAAAAATACAAGTTACAGATTCGATAAAAACGAGTGTGCTTATGACCACACGACTGAAGTGAAACTTCTATGAGAGGAAGAGAGAAAGAAAATGTGCGCGCGCACTGCTGTCTCTTGCTTATATCCCCCATTTAACTTCCGTTCGCCTTGCCCGATCACACTTTTCGTAACGCTTACGTCACGCGTTCGCCAGCTTACTCCCCAAGTCAAGCGTGCCTCAAGAAGTTTCACTTCAATAATAATAAAATTCCTTGCGTGCGGCGCGAAGCAGCCCTCTGCCGGTCGGCGCGCCGGCGCGCTACTTAGCGGTAGGTAAATATAACGCTGCATTGCGCGAGTGACAGGGGCCTGGCTAAGGTGGCACGAGAGACCATGGTGACCAAAACGGTCGACCTCACTACCACAAGGGCATGTGTGAGGGACACACACTGCACAACCCAGTCGGAGTCCTACAGCCACGCGGAAGCTAAGGCTATCCAAGAGGGTTCCAATATTGACAGATGGGATGGTGTGGAGCCAGTAGCTGGAATCTTTGCATGAAACGGCAAGAAGCCGAGCACGGTCACGTTCATTAGAGGAATTTTGTTGTAATGTGGCATGAGTAGCTTCTACTAATGGTGTGTCCCAACGTTTTTGTACTGACGGTTCCGTGGGGACATCAACATTAGAGGAAAGTGAAGACCAGACTTGCACACCTACTTGGAAACTATCGATAGAGGGTGTAACATTATTTAAAATTATACTGCATAGGTGTAAAGTGCTGTGAACAGATGACAGGAACGCCGAGGCAGAAATGCTGGAAACAGTTCTTATGCCAATACCACCAAATTTTATAGGGAGTGTAGCCTGTGTCCAAGACAGGGGCGAGAGGTGTAAATTAAGGATGCTTTCTAGACAATTTTTAAGGCACTTGTCAATGTGTTCGAGAAGTGTCGGAAATTTCCAGGTGGGGCTGGAGCGAAGGATATATGTGAAATTTGGGACAAACATGCAATATTTTAAGATTGTGTACGCGATGTGGGAATTTAAGATGGTTAAATTATTTCATTATTTTATTGGATTTCTTTTTCATATAAATTGTACACAAAAAGTAAAATTTAAGGAACAATGTATTTTTATTATGATTGCCAAGACGAGGTCTCGTATTATACTTGTATCGACTTCTCAAGAATCAAATCTAATTATAAAATCTCGTGTCACAGTATGTTTGTTATCAAACTCCTCCGAAACGACTTGACTGATGATTTATGATTTTTTATTTGTGTATATTTGGTAGGTCTAAGAATAGGACTTAGGCTATTTTTCACACCTCTGTGTGATACCCCTCCAGGTGGACCCCTCCAGATTTTTTTGACAAAAGTCTTATTTTTTTTTAATGATTTGGCATCAAAATATACTTATAACCCTAACTTTTCACCCATCTCCCACCAACCCCCATTTTCTAATAGCGATATGAGCATTTATACTGGCGAATCGTAGTTCGCGGGCACAGCTAGTATTACATAAAAAAAAACAAAAGGCAATAGGTATTCGCTGATTAATCAAGATAATATGTCAAACTATTTTACCTGTGAAGATGAAATTTTATGAGTCGGCACCATTAGTTAAATTTTTGGAAAGGAGTGGTAGTTTATATGGAACTGCACTATTTTTGCACATCGAGGACTTTGATTATATTTTTAAAATGATCGGTTTCAAATTGAAATAGGGGTGGCAGTTTTAGACGAAAATCCTCTTAGAGTCGATAACCGATTGTGTTGAAGTGGGGATAAACATTGGAATTGGTAAGTTTCTGGGGATGAAAATTGGAATTGGTAAATTTTTGGGTATAAAAATGTGGTTGATTTGTAAAAACAATATTTAATATTCCAGTCAAAAAAGTAAGAGCCAAAATAGATTAGTATAGACGCAGGAGAAACTGCTTAATATGAAGTCTAGTATAGAAGAACAGTAATACACTCGAAAGCAATAAATCCGAATCACATTATTTATGTGAAGGAAAAGACTCGGAAACTAAGAATGTTTTGTTAGCGATTTTTAGTCGACCTGATTCTTCCAATTTGACGCAGCCGTTCAGAAGTTATGCGCGTACATACATTTCGGCGATTCATTTTTATTTATATAGATTACAAAATATTTACTGCACCAATTTTTTATTCTCAATTTTCGAAATTTTTAGACATCTTTATGTGACTCGAATTACATTTATGTATACTTTTTTAAAATATACATTACATTTATGTATACTTTTTTAAAATGTTTATGTATAATTTTTAATAAATTTCGTTATATGTCATATTAAAGGAAATTTTCCATAAAAAATCATTTTTTTATATCTTTATAAAAATTGTAGGCAAGTCCATACAATCAATCTGTTTCCTCATGTTAGTTTTTTTTTGCTTATTTGTTGAAAGTTCTCATTTTATTGCACATAATCAACATATAACTATTTTATTCCTATTACATTTGCACGAAATCTTCACTTATTAATAGCCATATAGCCACCCATGCATACATAGGTATAAGCGGCGAAGTTGGATTTCTTTTTAAATTTAAAAACGTATATACATGCTCAAGTGAACGTTCCTATTCATAAAGAATGATGGATGCTACGGAAACTGCGTGCGGACGCCCATTGTCCCACCGCGCCCTACCTCTGAAGGATTATTAAATATGTCTGACGATCTCATACAATGTGACGTGGGTAGTAGCGGAACTTTTCTAAGTAAGCCCGCAAGCAACACGATGTTGCTACTCTTGCAACTATCTATAGTTTCTTGTTACAATTACGTGATCTAAAAGACTACAATGATGTATCAGATTTGTTCCCTGTTTCCCTTGAGTTTTATAATAGTCAGATGAAGAATTAAGGATACATAAGTGGAGGTGGAGTCCAACTGCGAAATTGCTTAACGCCTCTACATTTCGAGAGAGATCAAGTTACCAGCACTTAAAATATGTTTTTTTTGGTGTTGCCAACCGTAGAGCAGGAGAGGGAATACACACACACTGCACTAGCCACCCTCAGCTCACCAACCCGCAAGGTGGCGATTAGTATAGATCACTACTACATTCGTTTTATTAGTAAGTATATGCAGATCATTACAGTGTTCATATTATTTAGAGTTACTAAAGGCCCGATTTCACCAAAGTCAGATGCGTTTTATACCAAGGATAAAGTCATGAATTACTCTCAGTTAAGTCAATTTTAATTTCATCAAATACTTATACTTAGAATAAAGCCGTTATTATAATTTGACGGTATAACAGATTTAATACTAGGATAAAATTAAATAAGAAAGATGGCGTGTAATAAACAGCTGATTGGAAGGTGACAGTTGTCGTAACTATGACGTATAATCCTACTCGTTTGAAAAGCAACTAATAGACTATATGATTTACAGAGAGAATAGACTATTAAATTTCGCAGTATTATCAAACATTCGGTCATTTTGTTCAATTAATATTTGCCACAGATAAAATAAAACTCTATTAGGAAAAATAAATAAACCCAATGTGGTAAAACGTAAATGGGTTATCCGAGAATAAATTTATCCATGGTATAGTTATTCCAGTTTTGCATTCATCATCATCTCAGCCGTACGACGCCCAGTGGGCATAGGCCTCCCCCATTAAGGGGGGGGGGGGTTACCATAATAGTAAGTAGGGCCGAGATCTGAGGAGACGCTGCTGCCCGTCCCCTAAAAGCCATATCTCCCTTAGTCGCCTCGTACGACACCCACGGGGAGAGATGGGTTGGTGCTATTCTAGGCTAGTGTGTTCTAGCACACACACACCTAGAACACACACACCTAGAACACACACACCTAGAACACACACACCTAGAACACACACACCTAGAACACACACACCTAGAACACACACACCTAGAACACACACACCTATAACACACACACCTAGAACACACACACCTAGAACACACACACCTATAACACACACACCTAGAACACACCCCTAGAACACACACACCTAGAACACACACACCTAGAACACACACACCTAGAACACACACCTAGAACACACACACCTAGAACACACACACCTAGAACACACACACACCTAGAACACACACACCTAGAACACACACACACACCTAGACCACACACACCTAGAACACACACACCTAGAACACACACACCTAGAACACACACACCTAGAACACACACACCTAGAACACACACACCTAGAACACACACCTAAAACACACACACCTAGAACACACACCTAGAACATACACACATACACACTTACGAGTACATATTAAATTGATAGTAAAAAAATTACTACACACTCGTATGTGTGCCGGCCTAGAACACACACACACCTAGAACACACACACCTAGAACACACACACCTAGAACACACACACCTAGAACACACACACACCTAGAACACACACCCCTAGAACACACACACCTAGAACACACACACCTAGAACACACACACATACACACTTACGAGTACATATTAAATTGATAGTAAAAAAAATACTACACACTCGTGTGTGTGCCGGCC
The DNA here is from genome assembly GCA_963935595.1 of Schoenobius gigantellus. NCBI lineage: Eukaryota > Metazoa > Arthropoda > Insecta > Lepidoptera > Crambidae > Schoenobius > Schoenobius gigantellus. Next base: position 81,812,872 of record OZ012540.1, read on the forward strand.
TAGAACACACACACACCTAGAACACACACACCTAGAACACACACACATACACACTTACGAGTACATATTAAATTGATAGTAAAAAAAATACTACACACTCGTGTGTGTGCCGGCCTAGAACACACACACACCTAGAACACACACACCTAGAACACAAACACCTAGAACACACACACCTAGAACACACACACCTAGAACACACACACCTAGAACACACACACACTTAGAACACACACCCCTAGAACACACACACCTAGAACACACACACCTAGAACACACACACCTAGAACACACACACATACACACTTAAAAAAAAATACTACACACTCGTGTGTTTGCCGGCCTAGAACACACACACACACCTAGAACACACACACCTAGAACACACACACCTAGAACACACACACACCTAGAACACACACACCTAGAACACACACACCTAGAACACACACACCTAGAACACACACCTAGAACACACACACCTAGAACACACACACATACACACTTACGAGTACATATTAAATTGATAGTAAAAAAAAATAAAAAAGCTTTAATATTTGCTTTGTCACGCGCACAGACGCATAAATACGTCTGTGGTCACGCGATATACATATGCGTGCAAAATTTCAGCTCAATCGGAAACCGGAAAGAGGGTTAAATTTTGCTTACAAGATTTCATTACAGACACGGGACAGGTGAAAATAAATAAAAGCTTGTAATTATATCAATTTTAGGTGATCGTAATTTAATTACTTATATTTTTTAAAACCAAGCATCTTTATAAATAAACTCTTGAAATAGGTTTTATAAACGCAGATTTCGATACTGAGGGAATGTCCATTAAAAATGGAACATACTCTTCGTCTGGAAATTTCAAAGTTCGGAAATTTTATTATTGTGTTAAGTACCTATTTAATATTTTAATATTTTTTCTCAAGCGACTTTTAAGTGTAAAATATTTATGACAGGCCCTAACCTCTTTTACAATACTTACATTAGCCTGCAAGTTCTTTGGCTTAAGTTTGATATGCGATGTACATACACTAGCTAGCAAAAAGCTTTTCCCCAATAAGTAATAATAAATACAAAACTCACCGGCCACGTAGTTGGATCATGCACTTTAGGAATTTATATTCAAAATTCTTTTATATCGCGCGCGCGTCGCTTTACGGTAAGTTGCAGGGCAGACAAGAAGTGATGTTGGCTCCCAGAAGACAGCCGCGGTGTCATAAAGCGCGAAGTTTTAACGCTTCAAAGTGAGGAAACCTATGCTCCAACCAAAGATCTGACCGTAACATAGAGTTATAAGAATTAATTAGCCTTATTTTACGCATAGTACTTATGCGCAGAATAAGGAAAAAGAATTTTTAAAATCTCCCGAGGTTCTTTTCGTCGTTAATTATAATAACACAAAAATACGAAATGCAAATGAAATAATATTTAATATTGAAGCTACCAGAAAATTCGTTATTTCTCGCTTCGTAGGTATGCACCGCGGTGATAAAAATAGTCTCAAAAATATTCAAGCTTCCTTTTCTGAAATATTATAACGCCCCTAACAGATGCCGCTAGAACAACCCGAAAACAGCGAAGAGAAAAAACAAAAAAAATATAACAAAGGAGTCTTCATGAGAATGGTAAGTGGAATTCAAATTTTCACCTTTCGTCATAAAATATTAAAATATCATAGAAAAAGATAAAATCATGTGAAATTAGAATTAAAATCAACTTAGAAATACATTAGATACAAGAATTTTAAGCTGTTAATTTGGAAGCGATTAGACAGAGAGATCCGACGTCATTGTTGAGTACGGCCCATGAAATTGCCGTTTTGCATCTTGGTTGTTTTTATGGTTATTCGAAAACCTGTTTATATATGAACCATTCTGTTTATTATATGAATGATGTTGAGCATATGAATGAGCTTTTATTAAAGCAATAATTCTTTTTCATTCATCTAGCCGATTCTTCTACTTTAAGTAGATAATGAACCGCGCGTTCTTACATTTGCCCGATGCACCTAAGTGCACCTAACTGCGGTAGGTAGGTAGTTGTGAACCTCAGATATTAATCTAGACTTCTGATATTAAATAAGTATTCTAAACGAGCTGAGCGTGATAGAGGCAAGTGCAGCTCGGACCAAAGATACTTACAGCACAGAATATATAATAGTACTCCATACAAACCGGCCAGTTAGCTCCCCGCACTCATTTCAAATACCTCACCCCACCCCGCACTTCGTTGTGGGTAGACATCACGAGGACGCGCGCGTTCGCTCGGGCACGGTAATGGCTCAGCATAGGAACATACTAATTTTGAAAAAATATAACATCTATTTCAATTTTCCAGAAAGGAAAGAGGGGGCTGCGTTGGTTCGGAAAAAACGACCCGTATGATTTCCTCTTAAGACTTGTGCCACCAATTTTTTTTGGTACGATAATATAAAATAATATATTACGTATGGCTATTTAAAAGAAAATCTAGAATACCAGATAATTATGCTTTTGTTTCATCGCTGAAACTTCGTGTTATCTCTGTATTTATCTGGTTAGATCTTTGGTTATTACAATTATTATACTTATGAGTTTAATCAAAATCTGATCGAAACTTTTCGTGAAGAGAAGTAACAAACTTCCATATCTAACATACACGCACTTGTTATCATTTATAAATCCGTTAGGTTACTTAATAACTAAACTAAAATAGACGTATTAGTTAGGCGTATTAGTAAGACGTATTATACAAAGTAATAATTTAAGTGACAAGTAATTACTGATAGTTTTGACGACTGTCTTAGAAGGTTTTGTACTAGTGATGCTCGAAAGCTAATAAGATATTTCTGAAAAAATTACCGGCAAAGCTGCAGACGCGAAACTAGTCTTATCTGAAATAAAAATCCACAGAGCAAAATAATACTAAAAAGATATAATGCTAAAACATTACTGAGGATTACCTTCATTTTAAACCATAAAACCTCTCTTATATTCAGAGAACAGAGAGGTGCAGCTTTTAGCGAACTTTTATCCCGGTTGAAATTTTATAGCACTAGTACTTACTGTTTCAGACCGCACAGTTTCCGGTTGCCGTCGAAGGCGGAAGTAACAGGGTTATCTCTCTAGTGAATTATTAGAATTTTGGTATTCTTTGTCTTTGGTGGGAACTAGGTACTAGCTTAAAGTTTATGACAAACCAAAAATTACCTACCTAATTTATTACTTTTCACATTGCAAATTAATGTGACAAGACGTAAAGATATTTTAGTGACGGGAGTATGTTTTGGCAGTGAAAAATTCACAAACAATTGGCTTCGACAACTTGCCGTGACATTTGAATTTTGTTTTACCCCAAAACGTGTTACGTGTTAACGGCGTGTTTGCGTAAACAACAGGCTGACCGGGGGTTGCTTATAGAAGTCAGTGGTTCAAAGAGAACACAAAAGAGCCCTAGAACGCTATTGTGGCGCTTGCCGAAGCCGGCACGGGGCGCCGCAGATGACAACGACATTGCTTCCGTTTGAAAACGTTCTAAAAAACAGTCCGCGACAGATGTGTCTATCTTTTAAGGTTGACTCACTGTAATATTTTTTGCTAATCAAATTTGTTCTTAAAATGCATTTTTTGCGAAGGTGTTTTTGTAAGCACGATATTATTTTCTTATCGAAATAAATATTATTCATCACAAGTATTTAATTTCGAACAAAATTGTTCTTGACATCATTTGATTTCCGTCAATATCTTGAGGATATAATAGTTTTAAAATAAGTACGCAAGGTAATGATCAAGTACCATACACGCATATATTTATTATTATACTAGCTGTGCCCGCGACTTCGTCCGCGTGGAATAGTAACGGCTGGACCGATTTTGATAAAAAGTATGTTATACCTTATATAATTAGCTATCTATTTGTGAAAGTCCCGTCAAAATCGGTCCAGCCGTTCCGGAGATTAGCGGGAACAAACAGACAGACAGACAAAAATGTTTTAAATTGTGTTTTTGTTATTGGTACCCGATATACATTCATACCCATTTAGTAAAAACTTGTTATTTCGACATTACAAACAGACACTTCAATTTTATTTATTTGTATAGATATAGATATCTAGGGCGGGTGGGCGCGGGCGGGGCGATCATGAGAGAGGATTTCCGATATCCACGCGAACGAAGTCGCGGGCGCAGCTAGTTAGTTTGTCGTCGGTAGTTCCCGGTCGTGAAAGTACTGAAATCCCAAGTTGGTCCTATCTACCAAACACTCAAACGCAGTTAACTCCATATATGTACGTCACGTAGAGAAACAGCACTCAGTATAATACCTACCTAGAATATGCGAACTAATTTAATATGTTTCTGTTAATGAGCCTGAGTTGCTAAAATAACTGTAACGAATTTTGATGTTAATGCCGATTTAATATTGAACCTCGAGTTGTATTTGTTTTATATTTTTGTCTTTCAAACAAAAAGTGTCAAAACCATCAAAGAACAATCTGAACTGGAGGCTGATTCTCACGGATTCGAAAAAAGTTCCAATTCCAATATTTCCTGGAGCGGGAGCCACAGCTCGGCCAATCCGAACACTAGACATGTCGAATCTTCAATTTTTTGAGGGAACGTCGCTTGAATTATCTCGAGTAGTAAATCGATTTTTCACTTTTCTATCATTCTATTAAATATCTAATTATTTATTTTAGATAAATAAACCTTCAATGAAATTAGTTTTATTGGCATAAATAATAGTTTTAAGTGTTTATTAAGACAAACAACATGCCAAGCTAAATTCTACAATAAATATATAATGTAATTAAAAATAAATTAAAAATATGCAATAGGATAATCAAAAAGAAAAAAAAACAAAGAAATACTATACTATAAAGCAATTGACATCTCAACTACTCCCGAGCACTTGAAACAATATAAGCGACTTTCCATAAAGAAATGGCGGAGCTCGATTGTGTCCTGTGTTGCGATTGGCTGAATTCTGATTACCGCTCGAGAAAAATCTCGAATTCGACCTTTTCTACGAATTGTACTAGAATCAGCCCCCTGCTTTGCGAGAAAACATAGTAACGACTGTCTAGTTCCATTTAACGTTTAAATTCGCGCGTGCTGGGAGACAAAACTGAATCATAAAGGGTCCGCAACATTTGAAATATAACGTTAGTTTTAGATCAAAATTAAGATAGTTACGAAAATGATGTGTCAAATGTGAGCGAGAAATACAAACTCAAAAACTAGTTGATCTATGACGACGAAACTGTGAACGCTTGAAAGTTGGTCTGTACCTAGTGTTGCTAAACTAGTGTTGCTAATCCTGGCAGGGTCGCCATGAAATGTGGGGACTATTGGGTTATGGTAATGAGACAACCATCTCGTACAATATCGCCTTTAATACTACTTAAAATAAAGACACAATAAAGTAAAATGATTACATATGCATTCTTATACTACGGTCCCGTACTAAAGTAATACATATCCCCTACTAAGACTTATAATAACACTTCACTAACACTTAGAATAAAGTGCTAACATTTGAAAATGATCCGTTTCAAAATTTTTGTAAACGAGGTAAATAGACGTTTTTTAAAGTAAGATAGTACTTAATTATTAAAATTTATACAATTTGAGTGACTAATTACAGAGAAAAATTGAAAGTGATTTTTAAACTGATTAAAAAACGTATTGATATGTTACTACTTAAGATAAGTAAGAATTTCCCACAAAACAGTTAAACTTAGAGAGAGAAAATTCGCAGAAAATATTATTAAATGAAATCTTTAAATTAAATAGTCTTATTAGGAATAAGCAAATTCTCGATAAAACTTGAGTGTTAATCCAAAGATTTGTGTAATGTCTTAATCTTGGGTAACTTCACGGAGATCACTTGAATAGTGTGTGGGAAATATATAGCTATTTAATCGTGGATGTATTTTGCTTCTAGTTATCGAAATATACCACCCTGTCAGTGGGTAATGTAGACAAACTGGGTGCGCCACCTTTAACAGGTTGCACGCGAACAGTATAAAACTAAAAGTAAATGTAGAAAATATTATGTCACCGCGTGACACGCCATATATCGTGAAGGGAATATCCAAATCTTTTGTTGATCGAGTTGTCTGCGTAATGCGGAATATGTCTGTTTGCTTCTTGACATCGAGCGATGAGAAAGGCGGCCGCTTTGCGACGTTTGTCTATATTTAGCTATGGGGCCACGTTGGCCAGGCAAAGCGGTAAAACACAACAGGAATTCGGAAAATATTATCGTAATATGTTTCAAAGCTGTAAACGTGAAACCTGAGCAAATCATGAAAATACGTTCAAAGGTAATATAAGTAATTTATGTTAGTTCATAATATTATTATAGATTCCTATATTAGGTATTTAGATTTAGTATTTTATTTATTTTTGTTTTTAAAGCAGATAGCTTGAGAATTGGTGTCAATTAGAAGGTATATTTATGTTTATATCAATACATTGATACGGTTAATAAAGTAAAATTATGTAAGGTTAGCTACACGAGAGTTTCTCATTGGTACACAATAAAACTTATCTATTAAAAGAAATAGTCACCCCGATATTTCTATCACTATAAAAGTGGATACCTTTCTACGTTACTCGCAAGAAAACAAATTGCCTCCTTACACTAAGGCATAGACCAAATGGCGCCGGCAAAACTTTGCCAGTCAACTATCTCATAAAGATAACTTCACAACTTGTTGGAGAAGAGTCCGCAATTACTGAAGAGCAAAGAACTAACTACCGCCGAGTTAATGTCCTTATTTGTAGTAGGTATAAATTCAATTATCCTCCACATAAATCCACGCCATTATTTCCAGTGTCATTACCATGAAATTGCTGTCGCGCAATACAAAACGATACTCGCTTTTATTGCTTGCAGCGAACGAGCGGCCATCATTATTTATTATGGCTGATAATAATTAACTTACGTTGTTTGAGATTATTCAACTAAAACCATCCAGAGATACTAATACAATTGTGGACATCATGTAGTTCTAGTTAAATACTGGTGGATATTTTTATTCTTTCAGGAGGAATATCGTCGTGATCATTTCAGCCGAGAGACTTTTGGACATTCGATTCCACGCTACCAGCTTCTTGCCGCGACCTTCACCAGATCATCGGACCTTGTGGGGCCCTGCTAACGCTGCGTCTCCTGGTAAGCGGCCGCCACTCAAGGACTTTTTCACTCCAACGGTCGTAAGTGCTGCGAACAATGTTGGCTGCTCTATATGACTCGAAGGCTAACAATAGGGAGGATGACTGAATTCTAATTTTCACGTCTCGTCATAAAATATTAAAATACCATAGAAAAAGATACAATCCTGTGAAATTAGAATTAAAATCGGCTTAGAAATACGTTAGATACAAGCATTTTAAATTGTTAATTTGGAAGCGATTAGACAGAGAGATCCGACATCAACCCAGACATCATTGTTTAGTACGGCCATATAAACTCCATGTAAATTTCCGTTTTGCTAGAAAGAGATGGAGAAAAATCTTTAATACCTTATATCTTGGTTGTTTTTTAGTTATTCGAAAACCGGTTTTTTCTTTCAGTTTATTATACGAATGAGCTTCTATTAAAGCAAAATAAAATTTTTAGTCATCTAGCCTATTCCTTGAGCTATGTCGGCGACATTGTTTCCCATGCGGATCTCATGATTCGATCACTCAGATGATTTCCGAACATTGACCTCTCCATTGTTTTTTCGGTACCCTTGGACCTTATGATACCATTACTGGCAATACACACGAATCGAACACTCATCTTGAGCCACTGAGGTACATGGGCCGATAATATGCTGCGTAGCTTCTCGAACGTTCTTTCGCTATGGTGGAATTTTCGATTGACCTCTTTCTGGAAGTTGGACTTATTGTTACTGTGTTGGTCGAGTCTCAGACGACGTTAGATACTCATCAACAATTTTTAGTGTAGAGCCTACCTTCACAGAAGTAGATAGAACATGATAATAAGGCATAAATTTTGTTTTGTCCGTGTTCATTTTACGCCCCATTCGTCCAGGGTCTCGGCCATGCATGACTTCGATATCGTCAGTCAAACGAAATTGTTTATGTTGATGCCTCCAGTTCAAAATATTTAAAAAATTCTCCGTGAATAAGACATATGTGTAGAAAGGTATTTTATCCCCTCATATTCACGTGTACAAAGTAGCACACGGATGCCGGATTACTATGAAGTGAAGTGAATGTATTCCGGACTATAAAATTCAGTAGCAGTAAGCCATCTACGTTAACGTCCCATCCGACGTAGTAAATTGATTTATTCACGATTTACAGTCACTTTACTCGTAGTCACTTTTCTATAAACTATCTCAATACGTCGGCGTCTTCCAGTTTATTGAATACTAGCTGTGCCAGCGAACTACGTTTCGCCGTATATTTTTTACCCGTTTTTGCAACATTTGTCATTGATGCTCAGCTCCTATTAGTCGTCGTGATGTTATATAGCCTAAAGCCTTCCTCGATAAATGGACTATCCAACACAAAAAGATTTTTTCAATTTGAATCAGTAGTTCCTGAGATTAGCGCGTTCAAGCAAGCAAACAAACAAACAAACAAACTCTTCAGCTTTATAATATTAGTATAGATTTATCTATCACTGTTTCGCACACATATAAACGAGGCATTATTCATTTATTAATAATAATAATAAAACCATTTTATTTTCCACTTTACAATTCGTTAAATAGATTTAATTACATTTATGACACTTTAAAGAGCCTGAAGTAAGTATAAAATATACTTTAATTTAGATTGATACTACATTTAATTTGCATTGATTATTAAAATGCACTATCTGTGCCCGTGAACTACAGTTCGTTTTAATAAAGCTCGACACTGTAGTTTCCAGCGTTTCAGCAGTATGGAGATTTCTCAGTTTCTTGTGTAGATTTTGGAAAATCCTTCCTTAGTGGGCACCTACGTAAGCCAATGAGCTCCTGTACCGATTTTCATGCTTCTGGCTCCAGTAGATTTGGCTCCACGTCGATACCTTAGTCAACCACTCACCAAAGCTTTTTATAAAATACAGATAATAATAGGCGCGTTCCATTTAAGCACAGATTTGCAGCATTTTCCGCATTTTTAACATCATCGCGTTTCATTGGATTTGACGCTAGCAGGGCTAGAATCAGATGTTAACGTAAAGCGTTCCATTTAAACGATAACTTACTTTTTTAGGTTAGGTTCCCTTTATGAAAAGTAGCGCGGTTAAAAATGTTAAAATTTCTCAAAAGACATTGTTAACATTTGATGTTAGCATGAAAAAACGTTGACGCTTAAATGGAAAACCAGATAATGCGTTGCATTTTTTGCAAGCAGGCTCTCGAAGCAATTCTCATCCCGAGCAGTTTGCATTATCCACGATGACCACGATATCGACAGCACTAATTGCCTACTCTCGCTCTAATTGCAATTCACAATACGAGCGGGTATACATTGATTTTCTCTTATGATCCACTTTAATAGGGACGAAGCCGCATCCAGCCCACTCTAAATGCCCAAATTGAGGATCAAGAGCTACTGTGTAAAATAAACGCTTTCAATTGAAACGTTTGTGTATCGATCGAATTTCAAATAATGTATCTTTCAATCTATTTTTTATATAGTCCTTCTTCTTACCAATATTCGGCCAATGTGGCCAGGATATATCTGCGCTATACTGGGGCTAATTAAGCTGCCGTTTTTCCATACAAAATCATTAATTATTTTTGGATCCCAAATGTCGACAGCCCCAAATAAGCGTGACTTGTTTCTCCAGTAAGAGCTCGTTCGCGCGAGCGCTTTTCTAACGTTCTTTAAAAAGCATTGGAATAGAACAAAATATGCATTCCCACGTGTATGTGCGTACGGCGGCGCTTTTAAAACGCAACGCTTTTTTAATGAGCAGTGTTGTATTTTCAACGCTGAACGTTGATCGTGTATCGTATCGTATAGCGAACGGAAAGATAAAAGTGCTGACGTTGGGATTTAACGCAACGTTTTTTTAACGCTCGTGCTTAAGGTTTAAGTGTAATCATTTCTTATGTGTTAACGGGTGTAACTGAATGCCGAAATAATATTTAAGAGGTAGGTATTGAATGGATCTTAGGTGCTCGTCTTAGGTCTGCAAACCTAATATTTTCCGAGTTAACTGGCTTATCGGTTAATCGGACATAATGCCATTTTAGGTATTTAGACAGACAGATTTTTAAGCAGTAAGTTGATTATTGAACAGTGAAGTTATGAAGAAAGTATGAACATATCGTGTAATACTTAATTAATTAACCTAATTCGCATTATATACGACTGCATAGTTTACCATAGGTGTATATAGTGGGGGGCCGAGTGGGAAAACCCATCCCAGCCCCCCTAGCACGTCCACCAAAACACGATATGATAAAGCGGTATATCGCGGTGAACTGTCAAAATACAATAGGGTTTCGTCGTATTTTAACAGTTCACCGCGATAAATCGCTTTATCATATCGTCTTTTGGTGGACGTGCTACGGGGGCAGGATGTTAAGCTACCGATTTAAAAATCTATGATGGACGCCAAAATACTGATAAATTTACACAAACATCATAGCCCAAGCCCCATCTGAAAAAAAACCCTAGATACGTCAATGTAATTTATTACTGGTGAGATGTAGAACAGTAGGACTAGCACGAACATTTGCGTTAAAGTATGCGTATTGTCATCGTGAAATATTTCCTTCTGGACTATAATGTTGAATTTGCAAAGTGTTGAATTCGCAAAATGTTGAATTTGCAAAATGTTGAATCCCAAAATGTTGAAAATTGTACAGCGCCTCTACACTCACTTACTTGGAACTAAATCTGGAAGCACGAACCTTTTGTGTAAAGTTTCGTAGCGTAACGTAAGCGTAACGTTGTACATTTGTATGGAGATTGGGAGTAGGTACGTATGGTATCGTCGATTTCGAAGGCTGGCAATCGAAAATGTACGAATATTTTACGATTGCGAAAGTGCCATCGTATCGTGAACTCGATACGTTAACGTTACGAATCATACAAATATTCGTGCTTGGTCGACAGTTCCTAAATACGTGTAAAGCTTTAGTGAGCTTAGTGCTATTCAAATATATTAAAGAACGAATTTGCACGTTTCGCGCTATACTTAGCACATATTAATTATGCTCCCTTAACTATACGAGTTAAGATGGTTCTCTATGCGGGATCTCGTTAAATCATAATTTTTTTGGCAATTGACTGTGTGATTCTTACACCATTTCTACTGATTCTGAATGGAAACAACAAGGAAACGTTTTCGCTTAGTAAAGTCTTTAGTGACGCTGACAGTTTAGGTATATGTACGAATAATGATTAGTCAGTCGTTTTGTTTTCCTGAAAAGGAACCGAAAAGTAAATATAAATGAGCATTCCCTTTTGTATTCATTTCAATTCAACTAATAAGTGTGTCATTTGCGTATCCCATAACATGCTAATAACAACAATTTTATTATTGGAAACAAAATGATTTACTTGTTAACGTAGGATCTAGATCGTACCGTGAATCGAGCACTGTTACGGAGTTCAAGTTTAATCTGCAGTTAATGTTATATTCTAGTCACTTACAGTATGTGTCGCTCGTCAGTCGATCAATGGTGTCTTGCTTCAGTTTAGAGTTTTTCTTGCCCATCTTCGCTGCGGCTTTGTATTCTTTACCACTAGCACACTTGTCTTAGTTACTCCGAACGGCCGTATTACATATTACACTAACCCGGGCAGCTTCGACCTGTAAGGAAAAAAATATAATGAGTTCGCTAATTACTCGTATTCACACTTATGACCATTTTTGGTGTGGAGGAGACACTCTGACAAGGTTCCTAATCGGAGCTGTGGTTAAAATCACAAGTCCATTTGAGGGTGGGGGCTGGATCCACTAATAGTCGACAACGTCTGTTACGATCAAATCGGTAGCGAAATAAAGTACGTGTCGTGTGATGCGTTGTCTCATTCTTATAGCCATGTATATGTATATTCTCTGACATTTTAAGGTGTTGTGATTTTGAGTTTGAATAAGTTATATATATGGAAAGTTTTATAAATTTATAGGGAATTGACACGTCTGCATGAATGCTACATTATCCCTGATTAACACAAGCTACAAAATTATTTTTCCTTGGGAAATATAAAATTCCCACGGGAGAACAAAAACAACGCGGGCGAAGCTACGTACCTACGAGTAAAGTAAAGCTAGTATGGAATACCATTTGGAAATTTAGTCATTTGTTCATTGATAAACGTTTTGTGTCCACAATTTTGTATTTTTCGCATCAGTATGGCCATCTGACACAGTCACATTGTCAAAACTGGTACACCACTTTCTTGGCAGACCGTACAAGGTACATTTTCGCGAGATATTCGCTAGAGTCCTCATCAATGTCTCGTCATAATTATGTGTATTGATAAGTGTTCTCTTTTCACAACATTTGTACCATTCATCATTATGGACACTATAAAAATACGAGTTAATAATATGGAATACAAGTTCCGTCGCGGTTGCAACGCGACACAAACGGCGCGCGACATTAACGACATGTACGGAGTGAACACTACAAACGAACGCACGACCCGATATTAGTTTGAACGCTTTCGACACGCGAATTTAGATCAGAATAATAACTCGATTAACAGTATCAAAGAATGACCTTAAAGCTAATGGCAATTTCATAGGAAAAATCCTAATAATACAGCTAATACATAAAAATCTCTGGTGACAGATTTACTATCGAACTCCTCAGAAACAGCTTGACAGATTTTTATGAAGGTCTGACTCTGTCGACTGTCTGATTAAAAATAGTAATAGATACACTCTGTCTGTCAAAATTGAAAGCGATCGTGATAGATTTTTCTTACGCATTCAAGAGTCAGGTATTGGGTCTACATGAGTGTCATGTTTTGTTTTGCTGGTAAGTCTAATGGGAGCAAAGTTCCCAGTAATCTTACTAGTAAGTCTATTGGGAAGGAAACTCCCAGTAGTACTACTGGCAAGAATACTCGGCAAGACTACTGAGAACAGCCCAAATTTTTGTGTATATTTGGTAGGTCGGCTTTTTTTTGTGTGTATTCGTTTTGTATTCGATAGAGTATACTCCTGGTGTGGTCCCAAGGTTACCAAAATCAGGATCTGATGATAGCATCCCATAAAAATCAAGGGAAACCCTTAAATTTTTAGGTATGTCCAACGTGTTTTGTGTGTATGTTACGCAATTACTCCGGCAATAATGGAACGATTTTCATAATTATTTTCGTATTCGATAGAGTATACTCCTGGGGTGGTTCCAAGGTCACCAAGTCAGGCTCTGATGATGGGATCCCATGAAAATTGAGGGAAACCCTAAAGGATTAAGGGGATTTAATACCAGCTCATCGAAGATTAAGTGTCTTAAGACGAAAGTCTTCAATTCGTGCGCGTTGCCAGTGATGACGTACGGAACTGAGACGTGGCTGTTTACAATGAGTCTCATCAGAAGGCTCAATGTCACTCAAAGGGCAATGGAGAGGGCTATGCTCGGGGTTTCTCTACGCGATCGCATCAGAAATGAAGAGATCCGTAGAAGAACTAGAGTCGCCGACATAGCCCAAAGAATTGCAAACCTTAAGTGGCAGTGGGCAGGACACATAGCTCGCAGGACTGACGGCCGTTGGGGCGGAAAGGTCCTCGAGTGGCGGCCGCGTACCGGGAGACGCAGCGTTGGTAGGCCCCCCACAAGGTGGACCGACGAACTGGTGAAGGTCACGGGAAGCCGCTGGATGCGGGAGGCGCAGGTTTGGAGATCCCTGGGGGAGGCCTATGTCCAGCAGTGGACGTCTCTTGGCTGAAATGATGATGATGATGAAGATTAACTTATTAGTCTTTTTAAGGGAATTTCTGTAAAACGTTATATACTTATACACATTGACGTATATAACGTTATATACGTCAATGCCTATACATAGTTTCCAAAATCTTGATTTCATTATTTAAATCTTAGGGAAGCTTTAACATGGAAACATAACGTAACGCTCATAACTGTGTTAATAATATTACTTTCAGTATTTCTGAAATGGATTTTAAAGGTTTCGATCAACCGTTAAGTTTCAAAGTTCATTCGTACAAACATCACAAATACGGTTAAGCAATGAGTTGGCTCTAACGCTTCCACTTAAGGCGCTACCTTCTTGTTTTCGAGCAATTTCGATAAACCTACTGTACCGCCACAAATACAAGTTTATTTTTTAGTTACTATAAAAATTTTGTGTGCTTGTTTAGACAAGCAAACTGAACAACTTTCACTATGGGACCAACTTTGAAATCGCAAAAAAATCAGCTGCTTCATTCAAATGTTCAACATTCACAGAACCTAGATGTAAAAAATAACCTTGTTCAAAACATATGTAGGCACAGTTCCAAAATCCACATTTATGATACAGTTGAGCATTTCCTCTAAACATTCTTACACCCAGTTTCTGAAAGGCTGTTCAGCGATAAAATTAACTAACAAGCTGTCAATCTAATGTTAACTATGAATTGAGTTGCTGAAAGCTAAATCAACTTATCACTGTGTTAGTTGACACAGCTGTCAAATTTATTTCAAAATTATTTAGGAAAGACCCATTTTGGGTTTGCAAAATACATATGAATAAAACAAAATATAGGATTTCAGCAATGTGACCGTGTCTAAAAATATTTCTCACGTGAAATCAAATTATTAAAGATAAGTAAATTTTGTCTAACCAACGTTTCGGAAACTCAAATTGATTTGACACTGCTGTTAAGATGACATGGATGTTTGTTGAACAATATTTTGATCAGCCTTTCAGAAACTGGGGGTTAAAGACAGAAACATACAAAGAACAAAAAATATACAAAGATTCATTTATATTTTAATACAGCTATGAATCAGAAAATACAAGAACAAATAACATAAAAGTTTGACTAATAGACGTATATTTTTATTGTATACAAAATTGCAAAAATAAATTTTTCATTTTGCACCGCAGATTTCCAAAAATCGATTAAATCGTGTAAAATGTAACGTTTAAGTTCGGTCACAGGGCGTAAGCGACATTAGAAGCTATGCAATTATCAACTTCATTACCATGCAATAAAGTAGTCGCTGAGCACGCGTAGACCTTCTGGGAAACTTCGCCTTAAGTCGTTACGCTAGCCAGTTACATAACCTAAGCCTTCGAACTGTTGCCTTTTCTACGCTGAATGAATAGCTGGAAATGTTTCTGGAATGTTTTTGATACCACAAAGCGCAGCCGGTTAGCGGCTTTAGTTCGCTTTCAGTTAATATTGCGTAATTTTAGGGTTTCTGTGAGAAATCGATAAGTAGGTGCAATGTCGAAATAGTTTTTCACTTACATTAATTCTATAGAACAAAGCATCGTTAAGAACTCTTTTTACGAATGCAAGATAATTTAGGAATAAAAACAATGATACACGAAAGTACTACAAGAACTTTACAAAAATTTATATTTACTGCAACTGCATCATATATGATAGTAAATACAAAGTAAAAGACAAATAACTTTTCCTTCACTATGGTAAAACCCAGCAAGGCTCTACATCAGCGCTAAGAGACCTCAAACGTGGACCAAAATCACAACGATTGACCGTGTCACATAAATATAATCATCACAAGATCTTCAAACATCATCATCATCATGCCTTGGCGACCTAGACTCTATGCAATAAATTGCAGAACTAGGCACAGTCTGCCACAGAGCCGACAAGAGAAATTAGCGGTGTCTGGCGCTATACAAACTCGGTGCCTCTTTTGTCCCCTGCCAGCAAGAACTTTGAACCAAGCTTGGTCGCATTTTCGACCTTCCACAGCAAATCTTTGCCATTCAGCGCGCGTCTCAGCGATTTTTCTCACTCAGAGTAACCGATTTCAAAAGCAAGCACGTTTCGCTTGTCGCGGTCCGCCCAAAGTCTCTCTCTTTTTTATACAACTATATATTTATACTCGTACAGAGGAATTTCAATTTACACTATTTATTTCTTCCAAAAGCTATGGATTTTGTAAAAACAAAAAAAAAATTGCCAATGCGGATAGATGCTTCTTAACCTTCCTAACCTTCTAGATGCTAGGTAACCCGCATAATGCAATGATTTTTCCTTTAGAAGTTCAATGAAGCATTAAATTGAACGAACCTTTGTGCGATTGACTGATACTGACTGACACGTACACTCGCTGGCGCTAACACGCCTTTTGCATTTTGCAAAGACAGGCCTGTTGCCATATTATCCGGCAAGCCATATTTGGCCCAGGTATAGATTATAATAACTCATAACTAACATTACGCGATTGCGTAACTTCTGTGACGGGATTTTGTAACTTAACGGCGATCGGCCATCGCAAATATTTATTTATGTACTTATAAATAGACCACCAACAAGCTTACACTGAAACACAATACAGACTGACATTAATATATGGGTGTCTTTAGTAGACACAGTGGAGCTTGAAGCAAACTCTTTTTTTGATTATATATTTTTTTCATTATAACGTGTAAATGAGCAGGCGTTAACAATGGGATTACAAGTGTAAACTTAATTATAGGCAGCAACCATCTGGTACAAAAAATTACAACTTAAGAATGAAAAAAGTAAAAGTAAACGTTGGACATTCAAACAAATGAAATCGCACCCTCTACATCTACAATCAACCAAACGCAGCATCGTCAGTGCACTGGAAACAATGCCATGCTCAATCGGTAATTTAGAATTTAGAAAATAAATTAAATAAAATGTTTTTTATGTACCAAGTTGAAGCACTTGCTTAATCGCGTTTAACATGGCATGTGGATTTGAATTCGGTTAAAAAATCGAAATAAATGTCAATATTACAAGATTTCTAAACTAAATTATATTGTTAAAATATCCTATTCTGTGGCAAATATAAACCTAAGTTTGTTTTGGAGCATATCGTTGCGAACAAATTAAAATTAGATATTTCAGTCATTTTTATTGGCACACACAAATTTACTGTACCAAGTAAGTCAGGTAAGTCTAGTAAACCATTAATAACAAAATATTATTTAAAAAAACGCGATGATCCCTGAGGGACTTCATTTTAAAATAAAACGATCTGTCATTATAGTGCGGAAGTTTTTTGGCAACATTATATTGAAATGAGAGATGCACACGTTCTAACTTATTTTTATGTAAACATCAGAATGTGGGTTACACACCACACTGCAGTACTCCAAGCCACTTCGCTACTAGTGCATTGTACAACATTATTTCAGTCTTTGGGATTTTAGAGTCTCTGCAATTTGTTAAAATGAACCTAAGCATTCGAAAGCCCTTCTGAACAATATCACAGATTACTAAATAGTTACTACGTACAATATCCTTGATATGTTTATTAAAACGCAGTTTTGTTTTTTTGTATGTATGTTAAATATAATTAACAATAAATTATAAAAAAACCTAACTAACTAAATAAACTAATAAATAAAATAAAAAACTAAAATATAAAAACGCAGTTTTGTATTTAAAATCACCCGTAGTTCACGGCAATAATTTAAACTCGAAAGTATATCCTCAAGTATAGCTCAATAGTGTATTGACTGGTAAAAGTCGACTTATTACGAGAGTAATGGCCGGTACACACTTTGTTTAGTGTTGAGTGCGAGTGGCTTGTTTAGTGTTAAATGTTTAGTAAAAAACACGTTCAGACAGCTTCTGTTTAGTGTTTAGTGTTTAGCGAATAGGAACGCGTTCTATTTTTTCTGCGAGTCGCCCCTCCCGCTCTCCCGCCTTCACCCCTCACTTGCAGCTAAACACTCACTAAACACGTCTGGCCAGATCTGTTTAGTGTTTAGTCCATATAAAGAACAAATAAACTAAACACCGTTTACTAAACAGTGTATGGACAGCACTTACTAATCACTTAACACTAAACAGTCTACTAAACACTAAGCACTTAACTAAACAAAGTGTATACGGGCCATTACAGACCAAAAAGCATTTTTGGATTAAGAGGCATGCCGTTATTACCGCACAGTCTAACTAAACCGGCCAAATCTTTCTGAAGGAGATCTACATCACCAGGTTCATTGATTTGCCTTGAAATTTTGAGATCGTCGACAAACATAATATAACATTTTGATTTCCTGACTGTGAGATTTGATAAATCTATTTGTTCGAAGCTGATTTTTAATACGTTTAACATTTTGTAACGTCGTCGCCCGAATGGTCGCCTCTATGTCTTGGTATATTTGTCGAATGAATCAACCAATTAGTAATAAATAACTATACATTAGCTCAGTTTGGTGTGGAAACGCTTGGACCGTGGGGGCCAGGTGCGCATTCTCTGTTTCGGGAAATAGCAAAGCATCTGGTCACTGTACTTTGGTCAACGGATTAGCCTCGCCATCCAGCGGGGCAACGCGGCCAGCCTTCTGGGCACTGTTCAGAATTCAGGGGACATGGGACAAATTTTTAATTTTTTTTAGTGTAGATGTATAATTGTAGTGTGTTTGTGTATTTAGTAGTTTAAATGTATTTTTAATATTTCGTTATTTTTAATTAGGTTTACTTAATAGTTTACTGGAAGAAAGGGCATTTATATTTTTTTCAGATTACCTTGATTATAAGTAGTACCTTAACTCCTTACGCAATGTGTTAAATTATATAATACCTATAATAGCCAATAAACATAATTCCGTTTTTCTTACTTACGTATATCCAATGTGACAATAACGATTGCATATTAATCGACTACAAAAAAAAGTTTCCAAAAAATAAATACCGACTTTGAAAAGAAATAAAGTTAAGAATAACATAAGAATACATACAACTTTTTTTATTTTGAACTCGGTGCGGATGATCGATCTTTTTGTTAAATATTTTTATTTTATTTGTGTTTCTTAATGAATTTAACACCAGCTCACCGAATTTACTAAAGGGAATACAACTGAAGATCAATACGTGCCTGATAGGCACTGATATATAATATATATCAGTGCCTATAGGATAATATTTTAAAAACTAACCTCTAACTAATAGCCTCTTTCCGCCATCGTTCCACGCGGCAAAAAATCCATGCCCATCACTTAGATGGTTGGCAGTCCACAACTGTGCGTTTCTTTTGAAGTTTCCTGCCTCGCACAGTCAAACCTTGGAACGAATTGTCGCCTGCGGTATTTCCGGACCGATACGACCTTCAAACTTTCAAAAAAAGAGCGTATTCCCACCTCAAAGGCCGGCAACGCACTTGTAACTCCTCTGGGGTTGCGAGTGTCCATGGGCGACGGTAATTACTTACCATCAGGTGATACGTCTGCTCGCTTGCCCCCTATCCCATAAAAAAAAGTCAAGGATCCTTCCATCACTAGCTCGGCTCGTGAAGACTACCAGAACAGTAGCAAAAACATGAAACACTTTGGACGTGTCTATGAAATTTAAGAACTTTCATAGATTTTCCTAGAACCCATGTTCAGAATTTGACTTTGGTGACAATGGGACTAATCGGGAAGTATAGCCCTTCAAAGAAAAAGAAAATCCCAATCTATACATACATACAAATAAATAAAATTGAAGTGTCTGTTTGTAATGTCAAAATAACAAGCTTTTACTAAATGGGTATGTATGGCTAAATGTATATCGGTAAACAATAACAAAAACACAATTTAATTTTTTTTTGTCTGTCTGTCTGTCTGTTTGTTCCCGCTAATCTCCGGAACGGCTGGACCGATTTTGACGGGACTTTCACTAATAGATAGCTAATTATAAAAGGTATAATAACATAGGCTACTTTTTGCCAAAAGTTACTATTTCACGCGGACGAAGTCGCGGGCACAGCTAGTCGATTAATAAATGACAGAGTTATGACTTGAGGTAACAAACATGAAAAAGAACATAATAGGTACTTTCGAATTGAGAACCTCTTTCGTTTTGTGACATCGGTTAAGAATCACCACCCTGGTTGCTAAGCGTTCGTGGCTATATTAATTGGTACTTTTAGTACTCAATGAATAATAATTTAAATGTCATCAATCAAATATAAAATTTATATTTGATGGATGACACATCGACAAACGGCAAATAACCACTGTACACTATAATTTAATTGCTAGGTATATACATCGGTACGGTACCGAAGCATAATAGGTAGCTTCATTGCTACGATTGCGAGATATGTGTATATTATGACAGTGAATAAAATGGATTAGATGTGTCATGCAATTACCGTAGGGGCTACGTCAATATTGTACCCCAGTCTTGTTTCTCTCATTCCGATTGTCGACATTCTCTATCTCTGTCCCTCCTGGTGTACGCTACAGAGGGTTTCCGCCTCAGAATACTGTAAGGGAAACGGCGAACGGCGGCGGAGGGATGTAAACGAAATACTTATTTTAGCGCATCTTCGACGAAAACAAGCCATTTATAAGACGGCTATAAATCAGGCGTCACTTTTGTTTATAGCTACTGTATATTTGGTTGCGGATGCGGGTGAGGGCGCAACTGAAAATCATAATTTGTTTGACAAGTACTTGGTACCTGTTTGGTATAAAATTGAAATGAGCGTTCGCAAGATGTAAAAAAGATGCAAATGTAAAAGGAACCTTTATGAAGTGAGATGTGAATTAATTATAAGAATTTAAAAATATATATGAATTGTATAGGTATTAAGAAATAATATAAATATCTTGAAATCTATTTTCATGGCTACTATATTTTTATATGTTTATAGAATAACTAGCTGTGTCTGTGAATCATGTTTTGACCTCATAAAATTTAACCCTTTATTTTACCTTTTAAGTTATCATTAATGAATATTGAGGTCAAATAAAACTATCATATCTTTCAAGTTGGGCCGAGTTGATTACATACAGCAAGCCAAATTTCATCAAAATCGGTTAAGTATAGTTTATCGCGGACAATGAAACACCATGACATGAGATTTTTATAAATATAAGATAAATTATTTATAAATATAAAGATGCATAATACTGTAATATAATTGAAATCTATGTTCATCACTACTATCAATTTAATTTTCTTTATAGAATAATGACATAACTGTATTAAGCTAAAACGCTTAATAAGATTAAAACCTCTTTATCAAATTGAAATGCTAATTGGGCGTGTAAAATGATGCGTCTGCAAATTGTAGGTACTACAACATAAAGATAACATCTAACGAGAAGGCCAAACGTTAAGTAGCGTAATTAGACATTTTGATAAGCGTCGTAACTTTGTCTTTCTAAGTCTCCAGCTCAGACTAGAAATATATGAAATTAAGACGGCGGCAGTATTAGGTACTAGGAAAGTCAAAGCAAACAATACAACAATATGTCATTTTTAAACAGTATTATTTTGTTGGCCCTGTTTGTTTTTGTTGCTGTTGATGATGTTGTTGGGTCAAAAGTAATTAAAATTTTACCCTCTTCCTGTTAACCGATTGGTCTGGAATTTGGTACACACCTTTAATTCTGATGACAATACACTTATATACGTTCGGTATCATTATAAATCCAAGATGGCCGCCACCATAAAATGGCGGATTAGATTGTTTTTCAACTCCTTCAATATAGCCATCAAATAAAAGGGCTTGTTAGTAGAACACGGCATTAAACGGTATTATTGAAAAAGAAAGGCCCACCCTTTATATTGTCTAAAGAAAAAGCAAACCTAAAGATGGGAGTAAAACCAATAAATTCTGTTTTGTATGATATATTTCTGCAAATAAATGTCCGATAGAATGACTAGTCAATAAACATGAAGTTGAAGCCACATAAATAGAAGGTATTAGGTATGCGGAGACATGACAGAGGAAATTCTACACACTCGAAAATTAGGACAAATTACTGGCGCAAAACTCAATATCTTATACTTGTAATATTAAGACGTGTCGATTCAAACTAATGTGTGGGTAGGTATTTATTTAGTACATTGTAATATTTATTTTGACACACATTTTCGTTGTTTTCAACAAAAACACGAATAATGTTTATTTTTCGTATATAGTAAACTAAGTTCATATTCACAATAGTAAACTAAGTTCATATATTCATTATATTTTATGTTGCGCAGATTTCCCCATGAGTAATAGTTTCGTTTGATGCTCGTTCAAATTAGCGACAAGAAATATTGAGCAGCCGCTTGACTTGAAATTACGGTTTTGCGGGGAACCGGCATTAATTTAAACGTCAATGATAGGGCATAATACCTTTCAGCGGCACTGAGTGGCGCGTGCTTTCTTGGAACACTGGGAACACTCGCACTCCATCACACTACACATAAAAATATAGCTTCACAACCGTTTCCCGTTCACCTTCGCGGAGGTTATCTGAAATAAGCAAAACATTGTGCTTAGATACGTGTCCTATTCTCCCGGATAAGTCGCCAAGCATTTCGCGCGAAGCATCTTGTATTACCCATAATACCATACACACTGGCAACCTCGAATATTTATAAGTTTTTTTAATAGTCACTCGCAAAGTGGTATGGAATTACATCTAAGAAGATATACCGCTGATAGGTGTCAACTAAGGACGTTCCGTGGTGTCAATGGTTAATGTAGCCTCTGCCACTGACAACGCGCCTTTCGTCTAAACGTGCTCTAGGCTGATGAAATAATATCTTATCATCATCATCATCATATACGTCATATAAAAAAATATTTTTAACTCCATGCTAATTTCGTAATTACAAAGGTTTTTTTTTCTTCAACGGTGTAGATTTTTGACAGGAACTAAATAAACGACGCGATTTCCTTGATTAACAATTCATCAATAGCCATAAAATGTAGCTAGTTCAAGATAATAATATTTATAAGAAAGTACGGGTAGTGCCTATAGTGATGTAGAGATTGTGCAACGTTTTAATTTTGACTGAGAATAAAGGACATTGCTCTGCTTCCATACATTGTTCGCCCCAATACCAACAGCAGTGAAAAAATGCTTTTTGTATAATTAGACATTAGTTAATACTGTACGTCTACATAAATTACTACGGACAAGCTTCGAAATCGACTTAAATATCAGAATGAATCAGATTTTGAGGTAAGTTGAAGTAACACTTTATTTCGTTAGAGCAATACATATTGTCCATACCTATAGAATTATTAAAATAATAAATATTGCAGTCAATCTAAGAACGTTTTTATAGGCACGTAGTAAAGAACAAGAAATCTCGAATTTATAAAGAAAGTCAAAAACAAAGAATTAACAAGTGACAGCGCGTGAGTAAAGTCAATTGACGTATTTTTTAATTTAATTTACGTTGTAAATTGTGAAAGAAGTTACGAAAAACATAATTTATACAAATAAATAAATGTCCATACTTACATAAAATCGACTCAGTTCTATTCAATTGAGCAAAAGTAACAATAACCATTCCTATATTTTACTTCATTTGGTTTTGTTTCTGAAAATTCTTTTATGTATATTTTTGATTTGTCCGTCGAATACATATATTTGTTATAAGTGTTATAAAATATGCATATAATTATGACATAAATAAAATTTTTGTTGGTCTTGAGGCGATTTTCGACATTGTCCTTTAACTATTATTAATGACATTTTTAAAAATAAGTATAATTTACTTTTGTAAAATACGTCATAATGATTTTTGCTAATTCGTAAGGTGAATATTGCACAGTAGTTAACCCCCTTCATCCCTCTGCTGTAAATGGAACTCATATCAATTATTTCGTGAATATAGCGACTCATAAAAACAATTCTCGCCTTGCTATTTCGCACAGCATTGATAAATACATACATATCATCCTACATACAATACATCATCAAAAAAAACATTAGTAAGAAATAAGAACATCTTCATCATAACAGCTTCTATACGTCCCCACCATCCCAACAGCTTCTATACCCTTAGTCAACCTGACGGTGACCAGCAGGACGCGGGCCCGGGAAGACCGAGTACTGCATTGCACAGGTCACCGCCAGCCGTCGATGCTCCTAATGTTCAGGAGCATCGCCGGCCTTCCCATCTTGGGGAGGCGAGAGGGGCTCGCCGTGGGCGAGCAGACGCTGACGATGTCATGAAATTGTCCGAAAGGGTTCCCATGGCCTTGTCTGGCGACGGGGTGTCCCTCCTCGACGTATCCTCTTCGTCTGATGACCGGGAGGATGCGGTGGTGATGGGCGTCCTTTTGCTAAGGCGTTTGTGAGGGGCCATCTTTGAGTTTTAGTCGGTAGGCCGCGGTTTCTAGCTGGCACTCTGCCCCCAGTGGCCGCGGAGAGTCCGACATAACCTCGCGTTTTCCCAAGCGCGAGGTATGCCTAACGCAATTCCTAATGTTAAAAAAAGGCCTTAGTCAACCACACTGACCCAGTGCGGATTGGCCAACTACACACCTTTGAATTTCTTCGCAGATGTATGCAGGTTGCCTCACGACGTTTTCCTTCACCGTAAGAGCCTCAGATAAATGTACTATGCAATCGGTAAAACGAAAAACACATTGGTACACGGCGGTCTTGAACCCCAGACCTCCACAGCGCCACCGACTCACTTAAGAACATGTTAAACATTATTAAAACGGTGATTTGTTTCTTGTACATGTTCTGTTCCTTGCTGTTCTGTTCCTTGGCATTAGTGAATGCATCTTGTGGCTTTGGCTGGAGGCCGTGTCGTGATTCGTTTTTATAATACTTATTCCCTCAAATAACGTTTTATTAACATTCGCCTCCAGCTTGAGACTAGAAGCACCTATTAATCACGATTTTATCTTGTAATACGATCAACCAAATTTAATCAAACAAATATACTGCTTAACGAGCATCTCGTTAAGCAGTATATTTGTTAAACATGATACTATTAGTAGAGAAAAGTATTTTTACTCCCAAATACGAAGACATTAAAGTGATAAAAATTTATTTTTTTAACTAAGTATTCATAAACATTTACAAATAAAAATTCCCAGATATGAGGGATAAGGGATATATATAGGTGCCGGAAACCATTTGAAAGTTAACAAACTATAATAAGAAGAGGAAGTCAAGGGATAGTTGACGAATAACACAAGCTTTAGAGAATATACTCAAAGAATATACTCAGAAGATTGTTTATTTCATTTGACTGGAAGTTATTTTTATTTAAACACAAATACTAAATCTTGCTCATATTCCTTAACATAACACTGCGCACTTATTCATTATTGGAAAAATATCGTTGCATACAAAAGGAGGGAACAATCTCTTTCATACTATTAACTAACTTTCCGCCTACAGCTTGAGCTCGGGCTATTTTTCCCGTAGGAATTCTATATTTTACCACGATAAAAACAATTTAGACAAGAAATCAAAAGCTTTAATAAAAAAAGTCCCATTGAAATACGTTAAGCAGCTGTTGGTGTGTAGTTTTCGAAAATGCTAAACACGTATTCACTTATTTCTCATTCAGCTTAAATACAAACATGCTTCTAGTTTCAAAAAAACGTTCAGACACTGTCAACTGCTTTTTCACCCCCTTAAAGGCTGAATTTCGAAAAATCCTTACTTAAATGAACCACCACAGAAGAAAATTAATATCCCTCCAAAATTTCAAACTTCTATCATAGTGATTTAGGCTCTACGTAGATATGTCAGTCGGATGGGTCAGATCCGTATATTCTCAGATCAATAGAATGTAAGTGTAAAGAATATGTTTATGATGAAAACGATTTAATATATCATTACTATATGTACTCGTATTCATTAGCTTCGACGGTTCAGTTTAAAAGTTCTCATTTATGTACCGTTGTAAGTAGCCGTGAGATTGATCGTTCGGGTCATCTGCCCTCAAAATCGCTAACAATATTAAGTAAATCCGTCTTTATTTAATTCGGTTTTCAGTCTCGCCACCAACTATTCTATCAGTCGTGAATAAATATTTGAAATCGGCACTGTCGGATAAATAACAACTCTTTTTCAATTCTAACTTAAATTGAATTTGATTCGTGAACATTTAGTGGGCACAAATACCAATTGAACAAATTGTAAGATCAGTTTTTCAAATTAAAAAACACTGAGCCCAATATACGTTTCCTTTCTAGTTTCAGCTCTATTTACGTCTGACCCAACTAACGCTGTTTTGTTAAACGCTATCGCTTTTAAATCCTCTGTTTGATGTTGATTCAAAGTTTCAGTTGGTGCAGCTTGGATAGAGCAAACAAAAATGGGATTCTCACAGTTTCCTGAGCTATTTTAAAAATTTCCACACCCAAACCTACCTCAGACTTTGACAAATATTTAAAAAATGGGCCTACTTGATCGAACCTTTCTAGATGTCTAGAAATATTATTTTGCAATTCATTTTTATTTATAAACAAAAAGAAAGATTGACCAGCGTCAACTAGTGTAGAATAAGGTTAAAATGTTTTACTGGTTTCGCCCCAGGCTAACAGGCAGCTCTTTTATTGCATCTGGATAATGCATAGATCGTGTCTGCCCTCAAGCTCCATTTGAAATATTGTGGAAAGAATTTGAAATTGAATGCATAGCTATCGGGATTTTTGCATTCCTATTATATTACATATTTATTATAATCGATTTAGAATCGACGTTAAAAATAAATAAATAAAGATTGTTGATATAGGCGAAAGAGTTACTCGTAGTATTCCGCATTATAATATACAAAGTGGCACATTTAGATCGGTCAGTATGGGCAAGTCTGTAACTACAAAGACCGAATTTCACCAACATTTAAACGGGCGGTTAAAGTTAACTAACAACCGTTTCTGACACTTATTGTATGAGTAAAATGTCAAAAACTTGATTGTTAATTAACTAATCGCCTGTTTAAATATTGGTGAAATTGGACCTAAGACATACAAAGATCTGTTCTTAGGAACCATGTGATCAATTTAAGTGACAAGAAAAACTGCGTACATAAATTAAAAAAACTCGTACTCAGTTCGGCAATCGAATCCGGTCGTATTGAGAAATAAAACATACTAGGAATAATGTAGTTTTTTCTATTGGGTTATCGATTGTGTAGGTCATAAGCAGTAACTGTTACTATGAAACCACGGACCGCCCCCTAACTATGATCGGCCAAAACAATATTTATACCGCGCTGAGAGCGGGATGGCGCTATACGCAGCAAGAGCGGTGTCTCTGTTTCAATATTGTTTTAACCTTGCTATAAGCGATCATGGTACGGCCCCTGAAATGAAACAAAGACGGACGGAGTGTTGTTGAATCACGAGTGAAGTATGCAAATGACAGCACATTTGTATGTGTGCGTGTCTTGTTCGTTGAAAAATGACAGTTTTTTGTCTTACCTGGTACATCTGTGTGAGTGTAGGTCGTGTACAAACACATGAAATTGTCTTACCTTGCATGCTTCACATTTGTTTAATGCCACACTACGTCCGTATTTTTTGTAGGTCCATGTATGAAACATGATAATATAAAATAAATGAAAGAGAATGACATGATCGCTATGTACAATTGCACAGATAGACGTAATATTCTGTCATGTACCTACTAAATCAATCAAGAATAATTATAGTTTAATTAGATAATTATTAATGTCATAATTACAAATTCAGTGGTGGTAATTCTATACAAGGTAGAAACGTCGATATGGCAATGAATTGATTTGTGTACACCTAATAACTTGCAAAGTCTGACTGAAAAATTGTAACAAGAAAACTGTCTTTATGAAATAGATTTTTCTATTATGTCATGGAAACAGCGTTGAAATTTGACAAGAACGACTTTTCTGACTTACAAAAATGTATTTTACAGAATTATAAATTCGATAAAGTTATTAAAATTGCATTTTATTTTTAACTCTCCAAATACCCCTGGGCTAGTTGGAGGTCCTCGAAGCTCCGCGGTGACAATTGGCGCCCAACGTGGGGCTTCGATGACAAGCAGTAGACTCTGCCCCCCTAGCATGACCACCGAAACACGATATGATTAAACGATATATTGCTATAAACTGTTAAAAAAATTAGATATATTGCTATAAACTGTTAAAAAAAATTAGGGGAGGGGGTCCCCCCCTCTCAAAAGACAGGAATTCCATAATTTTGTCTCAACATTTAATTTTGATTTCAATCCTAGCTCCAAGTCGCTCTTGCCAGAATGCCTCCCCATCAAAATCAAATCCTGAATAGTGATTGGATTCCCATAATCAAATACGCTGTGTGCTGCACTAAAGTTATATCGGTGGAGAGAGAGACTAAATGCACAAAGTCTAAATGCGTTAACAGTTTAGCACAACAGCTCCAGCAGTGCACGTAGCACTGCGGAGTTGAGCACAAAATGTTTGTATTAAGCAAATGTTCTGCATACTATTTTGGTGGCATCGCACGTTTGCCTTTCCGGACATAGAAACACATTATAAATGATGTTTTTATTTTTTGTTATTAACTTTGCTTTCAAAAATCTTTTTTATAACATAGATTACAAGTGATCTTTAATCATTTTAAACTTAACTAGCCGACCCGGTGAACTTTGTATCATCCACAATAGTGTCAGATGACAGATAACACTCTAAAATCACAGTAACAGATGACAGATGTAAATAAAAAATGGCGATATATACCGTCATTCTCCATATTAAATTACATACCTAGTTTGTAAATACAAGTTTTTTTTTATTATGGTTGCAAACATAGTTCTTAAGCAACTGTACTGCGTACTAACACACTATGAGCCTCTGATGCTTGAAAATAAAAGATTTTTGTTATTTATTTATTTGGACAGAGTTCCACCAAAATAATAGTTGTAAATTAATGAAATGAAAATTTAATGTCCAGACTTCCTACGGGATCGGTATCTACAGGAAAAACCCCGCAGGCGTAACTAGTAGCGTAGTTAATTTAATGTCTCAGCAGGGGCATTCTTACTACAAAAATTATAAATAAATGGCTTTTCTTACAATGGTTAATGATTAAGGCAAGCGATCGAATGCCGTGAAAATATAGAAAACATTGTTTTTTACAAGCTTTTATTTACTTTCACCAGTCGCGCTGTCTGTAATGAAATCTTGCAAGTTAAATTTGACCCACTTTCCGGTCTCTGATTGAGCTGAAATTTTGCTTGCATCTTGCATATATATATAGCGTGACAATGCAATATTATGATGATATAAAAGCTTGTATTTAAAAAAGTATTTACTTGTTTTATATATCTTCCTATTTATACATATAATAACAAATATAAGAATAGTCGGTCATTTCTAAATAGTATATAAGAGAAATTTTCCAAACAAACATTACATCAATGTCTTAGTTGGTTGTGCATTCTAAAGGCAATAACAATAAGGCTGTAGAATTTCTGCACAAACATCTTATTTTTCTTCGTGAGAAAAGAAAATGTCGTAATAAATATAACCTTTGTGATCAACACTGCTTGCAATCGGAATTACGAATATCACTGTAATATTAAGGAATTCCGTAATATTACAGTAATTATTAAGTTTTTCGTTATATTTTTTAATTTCTCCGCATTAATCTTAGCTTCACAGTTGCAAAAGCAGCTAAAGAGACAACTGTGTGTAAACACTCATAAATGTACGACATGAACTGTAAATCTGGCCATACACGTACCGTTGAATAGTATTTCAAACATTACACGGCAGATACGCCACGACAAACTGGAGCTAGTTATAAAAATGGAGGCGGTTCGTGCGGCGGCCGGCCGTGTCATGCCCTCCAAATAAATGGAACCGGGTTTGCCGAGGCAATTTCCCCCAGGTGATGTCCCCTATTGTTTAAGCGCTGACACTGGACAGCTAAATGGGGAACGGCGACATTCATTTTGCCAGCCAGTAGTCGCTGAAACATTGCAAATGTTTTTGCTTTCTTACATATGTTCTAATAGTTTTACGTATGTTAGACATTAGGTTTTATGTTATACGATTTCGTAAAAAGTAACAACTTTTTACCTAAAAATGACCCATTTCACTATTAAATATATGATTTGCGCCGTACATTTAACATTTTTAAACGCAAAGGATAGAATAAAACTACAATTGAACCTAGATTATGGTGTAACTCTTACGTATTTAAATTGTTACTTTTACGAAATAGTAAAACGTAAATTTGGTGCAACCGGTCGTTAGTATCCATATTCGAACAATATTTTCTCTATGACATCTATTTTCGAAAATGGATTTGTAAGTATTTGCTAACTTAGCTACATATATTCAAAATGGAGTAAGTTTCGAAAAGTATGACATCATTTGCCTATTATGTTTGTTATGTATTGCGTTCTTTATAATATAATCCCACCACGGTTTCACCCAATTTCGCCAACCGCCGTGCTTCTTAAAGTGTTTAAAAGCAAAACTCGATTATCTGATGAAAGTGCGTATCTGAACATTGGCAGCAAACAGACCTCAAAAATGGTTTGGTTCATGACTGTAAATTAAAGAATCATGATTGCCAATTTCAGCAACCTTAGCTTAGGGAACTCTTTGGAACGTCTTTAATGAAAAGAATGTGACAGCATGTCAACTAAGAGTACCCTAAGCTAAGAAGGAGTTGGTGAAATTGGGCATTAGATTGGCAAACGAAGGATTTTTATAGCTTTTCTTTATAAGGCGTTACAACACAAACCTTTGTTTACCTCGGTTATAAACATTTTGATCTAGAAGATGAATTAGGTAATTACTTTTACGCTGCATTTAAATCGTTTGCCAATACACATTGTATTGTCAGTTTATCATCATCATCATCATCCTATCAGCCAAGAGACGCCCACTGTTGGACATAGCGTCAGTTTATCTGGCTGCATTAATTACATATAACACAATTCGGATATTCACTTATTGAGTGTCACCTTTAAAGAGTGTCACAGTGTATTAAAGACACTAGAAACTGATAAAACAACCAGCGATTTTAATAACCACATGGCAGGCTTAATTGTTACAGAACCAAAACATCTCAATAACATTGGCCAACTTCAATATGAGAATAGATTCCAAGATATACTTCACGATGATATCTCTAAATATCTCGCGAATATTCTTTGAATACACGATTCGTAGAAATGGTGATGTTTGCTGATATAACAACTTATTCACAAAAAGACACATTAAACATTTATGAGATTTTCATAATGTTCTACAAGTGCACTATTAGCCAGCTTTTGAACCTTCGACGAGTATTGAATGGAAATATTGTAAACCTAATATTGTTGGGCTTATGAAGCTTTATAAATTATGTATTAGAGCGACTGGTAGAGGTTCGGGCCAAGAATCATAAGGATCATATTGATTCTTGGACTTTAAGCTTCCACGACCTTGCTTCTTTCGGTACATTATCTGTAAAGTTAAGTAACTTAGGTTACCATCATCATGATCTGTACGAACCAATGACTAACAAACAGAACGTGTAACAAAGAGTTACAATTAATTATAACTAGCTCTATGGCTTAACGCTTATCAATTTGTTTCATTAGATGTGTAAGTATCCGTAAAACCACTTAAAGCTGTTTTTGTGGCGCTTTAGAATTCAAGATTCGCTAACTCACTGAAATGGATCGTTAAAACCCTGCCAAAGGTTTCAATGAAACTTCTAACACTTTGCACCTGTCTCCGTAACGATAACTGTTGCAAAGCAACTCAGTACAGTAATTGAATGTCGGAATGTAGGTATATCCGAATCATTCCTTGCCGAGACCGACCGCCGCCGGCAGTGCACGTTTTTAACCGACTTCGAAAAAGGAGGAGGTTCTATGTTCGGCTGTATCTATTATTTTTTACGTATGATCACCGATTAGTCCGCCATTTGTGGATCGATATTCAAAATTCTTTTTGTAATCGATAGAGAATACTCCCGAGGTGGTCCAGTTATCACCATGTCATGATCAGATGATGGGATCCCATGACAATCGAGGGAAACCCTTGAATTTCATAGGCATGTCCAACGTGTTTCATGTTTCTTCTTAAGATATTCAGGTCTTTCCGCTGGTAGTCATCATATCATGTTACAGAGATGATGATGGAAGGTTCCGGAATAATTCTTTTGAAACTGTTAAGAGCGAAATACGTTTAATTTTAAGTTGTTCTGGTGCTTGCCTTGGTTCAAATTCTAATTTAAAACGTATTAACTATAAAGAATGAAAAAAAAAATTCTACAAAAAATATGCCGACAAATAATAATAATACCGACTTCAAAAACACCAAAGAGTCTTAAATAATAAAAGAATACATACAACAACACAGTTTTATATTGAACTCAACCGAACGGGAAGATACGCAACCGAACTTCGGCGTCGTAGCGCCCTTAATCAGGCCTCCAGCTTACGCGCTTATGTATATTGTTTTGTGTGTCCCGGTCTTGGCACAGGCATATAAAGCAACGTTTCGCGCGCTCTCTTGCGCGTATTTGATTTTTTACCATCAGCGAAAACCCTGTCGCTCGAGCTCGTAGCAGCGTGAGGCTTAAATAACTAATAGCATACACTAACCCGTAGCGTTAAGGTATGATTCAGCTTGGATGCTCAAAGTTTAGTTATTTAGAAAAATATTTTACAAAAAACAAAAACCGAATTCAATAACACTGAAAAGTTAAAAAGAATAAGAATATGTACAGACGCACACACACACACAACATCACACTTCTATATTGAAGTCGGTGCCGAACGATGATCTCCTAGAAAGTCTTAAAGTTTGGCACCTTCGGTGAGCTGGT
Organism: Schoenobius gigantellus; assembly: GCA_963935595.1. Lineage (NCBI taxonomy): Eukaryota > Metazoa > Arthropoda > Insecta > Lepidoptera > Crambidae > Schoenobius > Schoenobius gigantellus. The sequence goes on from OZ012540.1 coordinate 81,845,510, forward strand.
ATTAAATTCAGGTCCAAGGTCTGGTCAGCTCAAGTCCAAAAGTTAAGGATCCTTCCACCATCAGCTCGGTTCATGACTACCAGACGGAAATACGTGAATAACTTCGTAAGACATGAAACACGTTCGACGTATCTATAAAATTTAAGGGTTTCCCTCGATTTTCACAGGATCCCATCCTAAGATCCTAACTTTGCTGACCTTGGAAGCACCCCAGGAGTATATTTTATCGAATACAGCAAGGGTTTTGAAAATCGGTTCACAACTTGCGGAGTAATCGTGTAACATACACACAAAACACGTTAGACACACCTAAAAATTTAAGGGTTTTCCTCGATTTTTATGAGATCCCATCATCAAACCCTGTCTTTGGTAACCTTGAGACCACCCCAGGAGTATATGGTCTCTATCGAATACAAAAAGAGTTTTGAAAATCGGTCCACAATTGGCGGTGTAATAGCGTAACGTAAAAAAACATACGCATCGAATTTGAGAACGTCCTCCTTTTTTGAAGTCGGTTAAAAATGACGATTTTTTTCAATATCAAAGGAGTACAACTTTTTTTTCAGCCGCGGAATTTCCACTTGCTGTCCGTGGTTCGACACTTAAGTCTACTGGTCGAACCAAAGGCATTTTTTTTGCCTGTGATCCGATCAATCGCACCACAGATAAACCAATTTGCCCGTAGCCATATTGATAGTATCAAAGGTAATTTTGTTTACTCGTGATTGTAATAAAACTAAATAAAATGCGCAATAATTGTCTTGAATAAATGATATTTAGTACTTTGAGCATAGTACTCGTATGTTTGACGGGTGTATAATGTTTGATATAAATACTGGTGATCTAACATACAAATAAATATTTGATATAATTTCACATGCTTAAATTTCATATAGAATATGATTATTATAGCAATCTAGCTTTATATAAAGTGTTGTTATAGAATATATGTATTATATCAAATGAATAATAACGAAATATTGTTATAGGAAGTATAGTGAGGCCAAGAATAAAATATTATATCCAATGCACGCTATTTCCTTTAAAATTATATAATTTGTAAATATAAGAAAAAAACGCACCCATTTTTAGACATTTACATGCGTGCCGTACACTGCTTGAAAATGTCAACATAGATTTTCACGGAAATGCAATGATAAACACGCAGTTCAATGGAATCCAGTCAATTGTATATTCGAAGCTTGAGCGCGGTCTAATTTTAGTGTTGTCAGCAATTGAAAAGCAATTGAATTAAAGTACTGATTGCTATCCTAATAGAGGTGGTAGCAAGCTCGCGAGTTAGTTAACAGCAGAATTGCTGCATGTTAATTAAGTGATTTCAGACTGCCTGTGTTATTATGCATGCTCTAACATCTGACTTAGGTACTCTGGCTCTCCCTAATCTCCAACAGAATTTTAGGATTGATAATTCAGATTACACTACCAATATTTAACAATAAAACGGGCAAATGCGAGTTGGACTCGCGCACGAAGGGTTCCGTAAAACATATGTACTTTCCTGACTACGTACATATTTGCAGTTAATAGACCCTCACCATCAAAGCTCATCACAGTTTAAGCCAACCACCCTACTGGCCCAGTGCGGATTGGTCGACTTCACAAACACCATTGAATTTCTTCGCAGATGTATGCAGGTTGCCTCACAATGTTTTCCTTCGACGTAGGAGCGTCGGCAAATGTACATATGAAATTCCAAAATCAAAAAACCTACGATTAGAAGACCACTGCAGAGTCCACAGCACCACCGACGCTTAATAATAAGGGACTTATTATTATTTCTTCGTGCCAAATTTCATGATTCTAGGTCAACGGGAAGTACCCTATAGGTTTTGACTCCCTTTATAAAATCGCAGAATTTGCGATATCTTCTAGTGCATATCTTTTGATCGCATTGACTCATAAGTATAATTTTTTTACTGCTGAAAGAGACCGTAGGCCCGAGTATTTGGTATGAATTTCAGCTGGATATCTGTACGCGTTTTCGAGAAAAAATTCTTGACAGACTTCACTGGAGGGGGACTGTGTACCAGGTCGTCTGCTTGGGTACCTCCGTCTTACCTACTTGTGCCGCAAAGCAGCAGTGCTTGCATTGCTGTGTTCCGATTTGAAGGGTTCCGATTTGGGTACCGTGCCGTTACATCTGATGTCACAAGTCGGCAACGAACACTGTGGTTCTTGTGGGGGTAGCAGGTTTGCTGCGAATCTCTCAAGAGCTACATGTATTTATAGGTGACTGTCACCACTTACCATCAGGTTGGCAGTTTGCTTGTTTACCAACTTACTTGCAATAAAATAAATACAGACGGACTACAAAGTGATTCTATAAAAGATCCGTATTTTTTCCTTTTGAAGTACCTGCTGAACCCTAAAAACGAAAAACGAATAAACCAGCTTCATTGATTCCATAAAAACTTTACGTAATTTATCTCGATGCGCGATACAGTAACATATTTTAGCGTTATATCTCCCTCCCCACATGCCCACCTTTTATCGCCCGAACGCCGGCAACAGGGTCTTAAAAATAGCGTTTAACTCCGCGAACGCTCTTACAAATGATCGTAAAACCCGCGGCGTAAATAATTAGCGGTAATAGCATTTTTGATCTTCATTGAAACGAGAACGGCATTTGAAACTGTTTTAGTCGAGTGTACGAGCCTATACTAAGGGCATATGCTGTTGTTGAGGTGTCAATAAGATATGTCAAAATGTCGACTTTTTGGCGCCCCACTTTGACCACCTCAAAATATGCACGGGCCTATGCTTAGAACGTACACTGATATCAGAATGTTAAATATACAACGTCAAGATCATGGACCTGAAAAAAAATACGGAGGTGGTGTTGTATTAAACAAATGTGAAGCATGCAAGGTCCTACAATTTCATTTGTTTGTACACGACCTACACTCACCCAGATGCATCAGGCAAGACACTCCGTCGTTATTTCTCGACGAGCAAGACCCGCACACAGTTATCTTATCTTATCTTCGGGTGGGGGTGGCCCAATTATTGAGCCTTCGCACTTCGACCCACCATAGATCTTTTGTGCTACCCCTTGCCGTAAAGCTTAGTCCGTAATGCCATCGCCACCAACGGTCCATTTTATCGTGCCCATGAGCTCAACGATGTCCTTCGGTGGTATGGCCCTGTAGTCCTTCGGTTTTGGGTATCCAATTCCCGTCAGCCTTAGTCTCCTGCAAGCTAGGGCGTCACAGTGGCACAGCAGGTGCACCATGCTCTCCTCTCCCTCCTTGCAGGCCCTACAGATTTTGGAACTGGCGTGTCCCTTCCTGGTTAGCATGATCCTAGTGCCGAAGTGTCCGGTTAGAGCACCCAACAGTAGGCGAATCTGGGATCTGCTTGAGCTCAGTGTAAATTTGAGTCAATTGTCCATACCCATAAAGAGCTTGGCGTGGTTCATTCCTTTTTGATTGGCCCATTCTCTTTGGTGCCTCATTTGCAGTTTAGTTCTTATACCCGTACTGACTATTTTTGGAGTGATCCCGACAAATGTTTCCGGTCCTACCAATTGTGTTTCCGATCCTTTTCTTGCCAGGTAGTCAGCTTTCTCGTTTCCGGTGAAACCCTTGTGACCTGGTATCCAAACTAGACGTACTGTATTGGTTTTACCCAATTTGTTTAGTGCTTCGATTGTATTCAGCACCAGTTTGGATTCCACTTTGTATGACAGGAGCGCTTTGAGAGTCGCTTGGCTGTTACTGAGAATGTAGATGTTAAGGCCATTGCCACCCTTGTCTAGATTCTCCTGTGCACAGGCTAGGATAGCACATGTTTCAGCTTGAAACACAGTTGCCAGCTTACCCATGCTGATCGATATATCAGTTTTGTTGCAGTGTATTCCTGCCCCTGTACCAGATTTCATTTTTGATCCATCTGTATACCAGATCATGCTGTTCCCCTGAGGGGGTGCCAGCCCCTTATCCCATTCCTCCCTTGTTGGAATGTGTACCTCAAAAAGTCGTCTGAAAATATATTGAGGTAACATTCTGTCGCTGATCATGTTCAGCAGCAGATTGCCTCCTTCAAACGCGAATCCCGTGTGTTTTGTGGGTGGCTGGTTCGCATTCCACATTCCCAAAGTTCTGAGCCTGTAGAGTGCCCTCATGGCTTCTCTTTGTACAGCATTGTGGAGTGTTTCGAGATTTAAAAATCTCTCCAAGGCCACTGTAGGGGTAGTTTTGAAAGCCCCCGTAATGGCCATACAAGTCAGCCTTTGGAATCTACCTAGTAGTTCCCTGCATGTGACTAGTTTCGTTCTTGGCCACCAGACAATACTGCCATATGTTATGACCGGCAGTATCATTATTTTGTAAATCCAGTAGAGTATCTTAGGTTTGAGACCCCAGGTTTTACCGAAGGTAGACCGGCACATATTGAGTATCCTTCCGGATTTTTCAATAGTGAGGTCTACATGTTCCTTCCACGTTAGTTCTTTATCCAGGGTGACTCCTAGATATTTCACCTTTGTGGAGTATGGTATCTCAGAGCCGTATAGTTTTAGATTTTTCATGTTGTTGAGCTTCCTCTTTTTTTGAACGGTATGATCACTGTCTTTTTGGGATTGATGCTAAGATGTGTCTCTCTGCACCAGTGCTCAATCCTTTGTAGTGCCCCCTGCATAAGGCTTGCTACCACATTTGGCACCTTACCGTTAGCCAAGATGACTATGTCATCAGCATAACCTACTGTGGTCAGTGGTCCCGCACGCAGTTAGTGTTGCATTAAACAAATGTGAAGCATGCAAGGTCCTACAATTTCATTTGTTTGTACACAACCTACACTCACACAGATGCATCAGGTCAGACAAACCGCCGTCATCTCTCGACGAGCAAGAGACACACCAATGCAAATGTGCTGTCGTTTGCATGCTTCACTCTTGATTCAACAACGCTCCGTCCGCCTTTTTTCAAGATGTCAACTTTTGTGAAGAGAACAGCATAAAGCGAGGTTAAAACAATAATGATATAGAACCTCTCTTTCTGCGTATAGCGCCATCCCGCTCTCAGCGCGGTTTTAATATTGTTTTTGGTAATCATGGTTAGTGATCTGGTGCTTGGTGTATCAAGCACCAGGTTTCGGATTAATAGGATATGTATATCCTATTAATTCGAAACCTACCCATGTTACACAGTCATAAAAGCTATGGCGTCATTAAAAATTCCAAATTCTAAAATTAATTTTCTGATTACATTTTCAATACCTATCATACATTTTTTTACAGACCGACTAAGTTTTGTATGTACCTATGGGGATTAAAAATTCGAATTTTTAATGACGCCATAACTTGACTATGTTAACAAAGGTATGTTTCAGTAATGTATTGGGCAATATACACCGAACTGACGATTTACTCGTATCTATCTGACATTTATTGTATCACAAGGACACATAAAAATACAGTGATTGATCCTATAATCGTATATGTTTAAAAGACAACCGTTGCTGACTGAGCCATCAACACAGAAACCACTGAACGGATGGCGCTAAAATTTGGCATGCAGATAGTTATTATCACGAAGGCAGCCGCTAAGAATGGATTTTCCAAAATTCATCACGTAAGGGGATGAAACGGGAGTCCAAAGTACGTATGGAAGAACAAAATTAGATAGACTTTTTTGAATACTTCTGTATTCAAAAAAGTACTGTAATTAGTGAATACTTCTGTATATAAATAAGTATATATGTATGCAGGCTTTTACAAAATCAACCGGTAAAAGGCGTATATTACCCCGCCCGAACCCGCGGGCAAGAGCTAAGACTGTTATAAGAATGTTAGCTTCAAATACTAGATTTTTTTCAAAACAATTTACCTGCCAATCTGTTCGAATGCAGATTAAATTAAACAGAATTATATAAATACACCCTAATCTGTGCCTAAGCGATGTTGAGTACAAAAACAAAGTGAAAACATTAGATTGAAACTGAAAATATGGAAAAACTGAACTGAAAAGCATCAATCGTGGTTGCATTTGGAATCACAGTAATAATGTTGCTGGGAGTAAGTTCGCATGTTGCAACAATGCAATGAAATAGCAATCTTATTTCAATAATAGATTATTTAGATTAAGTTTATGTATTATGTGCTTGAATGGTGGGCCCCAAACCTTCATAATGAATTTAGTTGTAATAATTGAAGAATTTTTGAAATCATTTAATCTATTTATCGTATGCACGTGCGGTCCGTCGCAACGACTCATAAGTACGAGAATTGGCTGTTGTTTCTGTTGCGAAATTTACTCGTCGAGAAGCTTAGACCTATGGTCTAAGTCGAGAAGCATATTTATGCTTATATTCATTTATATTATTAGATCGCCACCAACAATCTCCCGACTCACAAAGCTTCGGCTGCGTTGCCGTTACCCCTAAGCCCTATCTAATCTCTACAATCACAGATACAGAAATGCTTTGCCCAAGTTGCCGTAGATTAATGTTTGATGCTCTCTTAGATAAGTCGGTCAAGTTCAGATAAAAACTGTTTTCATTGCAGGCGATAAGGGAAATTAGGGTTTGTGTCCGATTTGTTACTTGAAAGTATTTTAGTAAAAGTTTTAGAGTTTAATTCTAGTGCGGTATCTATTAAGAAGCGGGTGGGTGACAACTATTTACAAAAGTATAATTGTAGTTCGGTAATATAATACAATAGTAACATATAATGCAGTATTTAGTTTCTTTTTCTATGTTTCTGTACTGTTATCGGTATTTTACCTACAATTTAAGTATCTTGTTTTTTAATTATCTACTTATTCTGTAAAAGCATCCAGCACTATTATTTATTTAAGTAGAAATTTGTAATAAGAATAGAATAGAAATAATTTAAAATATAATAACTACGGAAATAATATTTAAGGGGCATATTTATGTCGCACCCCAGGTGCTTGTCTTAAATCTGGAAACCTAATACCTTACGAGTTAATTAACTTTAAAAGAAAAAACTTGAAAGCAAAGCTTTATAAGTGACAACCATAGTCTAGCTGACAATGGAATTAGCCCAAAAGAAATGTAAACACCGAATTAAGAAACAAGGTACGCTGATGTAGGGCTGTTGACACTGGCGATCAAGAAATAATTTATTCACCTTGTATAAAAAAAAGGGCTTGACTAATCTCGTTATTTATTATACAGAATCTCCACTCTCTAACAGATACACACCCTTAAATATTATTTCCGTGTTCCGTTACGCCTTGTATAATTTTTTTCTAATATCTTTTTCCGTTTAATACGCTAATTAAATATGTAAGGACCTAAGATTAAACAAAATAAAATTATCACCCTTATTCACCCCAAAAGGTTATGCGGAGGTGTACGACTACCCACACTTGACCAATTTTATATTTTTAGGTGCCATGTAATAGGAGGCGAGCCTATTGACACAACGGACTACCGAGCTCCAATTTTACACTCCAAATTGTTACTGGGAATTTTATAACCAGACTAAACGCAAAAGCTTTCCAACCCACGGATGACAACTAGGGTTGCCACCCGTACTTTATTATAGAGTATTATACGTTATGTCGGGTAATTGTACTCTATACTTTATGCCAACGATAAAGTACGCGAAAATAAACATTTTGCGTGATTTGATATTTCTATGATTCATTTAAATTAAAGATACAAAAAAGTTTATTGTAAGAATATTTGCGTAATACAGATCAACAGATTAAGTAGAGGTAGCCAAAAGCTCATTCCTGAAATGCCAAAATTGTTGTCATGTCAAGGCCATCGTAAAAAAATTCTCTGTTTTGTTTGATTTATTGAGTGCAATAAAGTTGCTAGAAGTAACGAAAAATATTTTTTAAGCATAATAATTAATAGTACTTTATTCTAACACAAAATACTTTTTTTTCAACCTTTAAAATCCACAATGTACGTTTCTGGTTTAAAAAAAGGTGGCAACCCTAATGACAACCCAGGACCGGGGGGCTGTTTCTCGCACTATTCGTAAAAAAGTTCGTTTTTTTTCAATCGGTAATCAGGGTGGTGATTTTATAACTCATCGATTGGTCGGCAATCATAATCAAACTGGATGACTTAATGAAGAAAAGCAGAGTTATGTTCATTCGCTATAAGTATTGGTTGATTTATTCAACAAATATGCCAAGATCACCCAGACGACGAAGTTACAGAATATTAAACATAAATTAAAAATCAGTTTTAATCAAACAGAATTATCAAATCTATACGATGGCCAATTGCCGATGAGTTACAAAATCACCGACAAGAGTTCGGCCAATCACAACACAGGACATGTCGAGCTCCGCCATTTTATTATGGAAAGTCGCTTGTATTGTTTCGAGTACTCGGGAGTAGTCGAAACATCAATTTTAAATTTGATGTGTGGTTTTTATTTCTTTCTCTGTTTCATTGTTTTTAATTATCCTAATACAATTTTTTATTTATTTTCAAATACATTAAATATTTCATATATTGTATACTGTATGTATGCATTTTTTGTCTGAATAAACACTTAAAAATACTCATTTATCCAAGGTAAAAATATTTTATTAGAGGTTTTATATACCTAACATACTAAATAATTATTACAAAGAAAGATGAAAAAGTTTAAAACCGATCCTACTGCTAAGACAAGTCGAGTGACGTTCTTTCAAAAAATGGCGGAGCTCGACATATTCAGTGCTCTGATTGGCTGAGCTGTGACTACCGCTTGAGAAAAAATACGAATTCAAACTTTTTTTAAATACGAATTCGAAGGACCAGGATGAACTTTGTAATTCGTCTGCAATTGGTCAACGTATTAGGGTTCCACAAACTCAAAAGGAAAAAACGGTACCCTTATATGATCACTTTCTAGTCCGACTATCGGTCAAGATACTTTTTCTCAGGAACGCGTAGAGACATCAGACTGAGAGTTATTTCAAGTACTCGGGTCTATCTACGGTCTCTTTCAGCGAGCGTCGGTGATGCTGATGGACTCGGCACTGGCGTTCTATCGGGTTCGATCCTGCCATGTACCGATGTGTTTATCGTTTTTCGAATTCCATATGTACATTTGTCCGTCGCTCCTGCGATCATAAAGAAAACATCGTGAGGCAACCTGGCATACATCTGCGAGGAAGTTCAAAGGTGTATGCGAAGTCGACCAATCCGCACTAGGCCAGCGTGGTTGACTAAGGCGTAAAAACCCAAACTTAGGCTCGAACCCCTCGGTGAGGACATGAGCTGTGGTGATATGACCTCTTTCAGTTGAGAAAAAACCAAACTTTTAAGTCAACACAATCAAAAGATATGACCGTTTGCATATTTCACGTTTTCACAAGGGAATCAAAACCTATAGGATACTTCCCCTTGAACTAGACTGTCTTACAGCACATTATTGTTATTATTTTTTGTTGTACGGGCTTTCGCCTTGTAGGCCTTAAAGTATCCCCTTCAAGCCCAAAACCTCTATGAAACTGAGGATTTTTTGGGTTAGGCGAGTTTGTATTGCATCTGGTCTCATGGTATGTCTTCCCAGATGAAGGCTACGCCGGTGAATCAGTGAGCTGCACTCACAAAGAAGGTGTTTGCGGTTTCACGCTCCGGCTTGCAGAATCTGCAGATGTCGTTGTCCTTAACCTTGAGGTTGAACATGTGTCTATTCAAGCCCATTTAAGGTTCTAACGACTGCACTGATGTTTTTCCTGTTAAACTGCAATAGCTCGTCAGTTAGTTTACGCGAGTAGCCTTGTATTAATGCCTTCGCGTGTTCTTGCCCTGGAGTAGATTTCCAGAGTTCGAATGAGTTCCTAAGCAGTTGTTCATTTAGAAAATTGTGTACGTGGTTCTTTGAAATCCCACAGAAAGGTTCCGGACCTATTTGTGGTCTTATAGTCCCAGTTTTAGTGAGTTCATCGGCCTTCTCGTTGCCAATGACACCAGAATGCCCAGGATGTCGATTCTGTAAAATTCGAACAATAGCTCGCATCTCACTTCGATATTCACGCTCACTTCACATAAGATACAAGATACCCTTATATAGTCATTATCACGAGTTAGTAGCGATAAAATTTTAATAAATACCTCAGAAGTAGTTTTTATCACCTTCAGAAATAATTTTAAATGTATTTTTAAACTATGATAATAAATTTTGCCTGTTTTCACTCACAAAATAGCAACGTTTTATTTGACACTTTATTTCGAGTTCGTGTGCGAAGTGAGCTTCGAAGTGATAAAGGAATTCCCTTTTCGGAATGCCACTTCATACGTCATCCCATACTTATAATGTCAAAATCTCACGGTCACTCTAGTTCCACTCGCTGCCACGCTCGCAAGTGTAGCGCTGTAGCACAGATTACTTAATAGTTTCTAGTAACTTTGAATCTACATTCGAATTTTGAGAATGCCAATCTAAGAACTCACTGCGGAATCAGATTCGAAGTTTAAAGTGGGGTTTTACAGAATCACACTACAGGACAGGAACCCATCGTAAAACAATTTTGTTTTTTGGCCTCTAGCATTCAGGCGGGTGAGGCAGTCCTGTACCAGCTTCGAGTTTATTTGGCTCGAACTAATGGCTTTTAGAGCTGCTTGACTATCTGAATAAATATATATATTATATATAAAAATGAAACGCTGTGTGTTTGTCTCGCAAAAACTCTGAAACGACTCGACCGATTCTTACGAAATTCTCTGTGTGTATTTGAATAGATCCAAGGAAGGTTTAAACGTACAGTTAGACCGGGTAGGTGGCGCTGTAATCGGGCGAGACAACGTCCGCCGGGCCCACTAATATATAATAAAATAGATATGTTGGTTTGAGTAGTTCCTTTGGTTTATGATATCTGCACATTCGATGATGGCATATATCTCCGCCTGGAAAACGGATGCGTACCGGCCTAAGTTGGTTACAGCACATATAGGTATAGCAAATAATCTGAATACCGTAAATACGTAGTAAGGAACTTATATACTTACTTCATTGATTTACTACCAAACGTAGATAACGCATGAACGTTCGAAAAGTGGGCCGGTGAAGAACTGCCCAATCGGGCCTCGTGCAGTTCTTTTCCATGCAATTTTGAGCATTATGTTTGAAAGCATAAAGTTGATATTTTCTTGTAGCAATTATTAAAACGTCAAATTTAATGTGGCTAGGTATGAAATGATGTAACTGCGCACGGTTGTACTTCAAATAGTTGCCGTAATAATAAAGAATAAGGTTGAATTCGATAAATACGGTACTTTCTTTATGGTAATTTTAATTCGGGTGTGCATATTCAACTACATATTTAACAGCGTACAAATGTATAGTCGATTAGGTGACAGATTTCAAGCGCGTTTTTGTATGAAGTGCTCTATCTACGTTTGGTAGTAAATCAATGACTTATTTAGATAAGTTTGTACGGTACGCTCGGCGCGCAGGTGCAACTCGCACTTTACCGATTTTATTTGATACGACTGACTGCCGCCATACGATCGTCCATCGATCAAGCGCCAGCCAACCTGCGCGTTGCCAATTCTAAGCCCCACGCCGACAAGAGTGTTTAATGTTTTTGGTTGCGGCAAATTAATTTCCTATACCTACTTACAGAATGTAAAAAGACCAAACGCGAAGCTGAAACCCACGTATTCAACCCATCGTCAATATCATTTTTGTCTTGTAGACCATACCTGGGAAATCAATAGTTACCGAGATATTTAAGTTTAAAGCTACACTGACCTTCAAAAGTGAGTACTACACTTTTAAAATTAAATTTTTCCCTAAACTACAAAAGATAAAGGATTCAAACAAAAAACCTTTGCAGCTCAATTCGTCAGGTTTCTCGGAAGTTATAGTTTTTTATACATTAGTCTTTTGAATACTTTTTATTTTGAAAAAATATATTTTGCCTACTTTAAAAGTTATTGCAACTTTAAAAGTGTGGTACTTACTTTTGAAGGTCAGTGTAGACCATACCTGGGAAATCAATTTACCGAGATATTTAAGTTTAAAGTGAAAATTATTTTTTCGGGGTCCTATACCAAAGTGTTTGGAACATTATTTATTAATTTTCGTCCAAGGAAACATCAAAGAAAATATCAGTAAGTATTTATTGACAAAAAAAAGTTTTAATTTACAACAGTCGCCGTCTTTTGTCGCCACGAGCCGCCGACTCAAGCAGAGACGATATCCGTAGAGCGCGAGCGCACGTTACATTGCGTAGTACTTTTTGCAGTTGTTTTTAAAGCCTAAAAGTAAATTTCGTTTCCGATCAATATTTTTTTGTATAACTTAATTTTAATGGTCTGAATGCGTAGACACTAACTTCGTTATGGGTCTTTTCACATCCTATAGAGCTTGAAATTTTCTTTCGAACCTAATTCTGTGACCGTCTTGAATATCTAATTACCGAGTTTTCTCCAATTAAAGTAAGAATATAAAAAAATAAATATATTGCAGTGATTTTAAAAGTTGTTCATTGCTTCTTTGCGCTTTTTATAATTGTAGTTAAAGACGTTATATAAACACTGAAAATTCAACGCACACAGTTGGAAAGCTCGAATGATTCATATGCAATAAAGAATCGTTGTAGATTTGTTTATCTTTGAAAAAAACCTCTCACTATACACACAAAGACTTTGTTACAAATAAGGGTTCGCAAATGTTGACGACAGCTTAAACATGACAAATGACGCTCCAAATTGGTTCATCCGGTATCTTTAAAGGGGTAGGGCCTGGCTTATGTCTGACAGTGTGTGCTGGATCACATTAATTATGTTGCCGTAAGCTTGCCACATTTTTCTCACACCAATAACAAATAGTAGTGTAGTAACTTATAACCTCACATATTGAATATATTAATTTATTTACCGAAACATTAAGCAAACTAAACTTTGTTAGGTATCTCAGCAGAATGAGTCTCGATAACAAAATTTCATATTGTGTTACTCGGGTCCAAATTTTTTGTCGTCAGATAACTTTAAAATGTAGAATAAAAATGGCGCTTTGATATATTTTCTATACACGGTTATTTTTTTATCACCCTGGAAAATTTAAGGGACGCTTCACGACATGGTATTAGAATGATTCAAATATGAATAACAAAAATAACTCACTATTTTATATTAATTTTCTAAAAAATCCAAAAAATGCTGCACTAATTGAGAGCAGCATTTTTAGAGATTTCTTTTTTCAATTTCTGTCCTGAAGCGCCCCTAAAATTTTCCAAGGTGATAAAAAAATAACCGTGTATAAAAGTTGTCTAACTAAAGGCGCTTTGCGATGTAAAAAATAACTCTGCTAAATCAACGTTCGGTTTGAGGAAACGTGAGCAAAAGTTGCATTTGTATTGTATATATTTTTATTTAGCTGAAAGGTCGGATTGCTGAAAAAAATTTAAGTTTTTGACGCTTAAGAGTTTTGACGATTACTTGACGTAAAATTATTGGCGCGACTTTTTTTATTGCTGCTAAGTTGGCAAACAAGCAAACTGCCCACCTGATGATAAGTGGTAGCAGTCACCCATAATACATGTGGCCTTGCCATGTTGGCAAGAACCACAGTGCTCGTTGCCAACTTGTAACATCACGTAACGTAATTTGTAACATGTAAACTCACGGTACCCAGTAATTTCAATGCCATATCTTACCCTTCAAACCGGAACACAGCAATGCAAGCACTGCTGCTTTGCGACAAAAATAGGTAAGACGGAGGTACCCAAGCACACAACCCTATTGTACCATATTTGTGCAATAAAGTGTAAATCCTGGTACAGAGTCTCCCTCCGGTAAGCTGAATTACTTTTCACAAAATGTTTTCTTTTTTCATTATTCATGGACATTTACGATTGTAAGTCATGAAGCTTACTAATCAAGCTTAATACGACATAATAAATACATCCAGAAACTGAAGCAGTAAATATTTTTTCATTCCTCATGCTCGGAAAGGAGCGTTTCCTTGATCAGAGTATTGGGAGGAAAACGCTAGTTCCCACCAGCGGGCGGGAAATTCTCATACTATTTACTTCCCTCCTTAGGGCGGAAAGTAAAATTTTAAAAATAGAACTGAATTAGGTTACGTACATACAATCTTTGGTACAATGATAATAAAAGTATTTGGCTGAATGGCCAGTAACAGGTAACGCGATGTGTTCCAAATTTAAAAATACCTGTGAAAAAGATAATTTTGGCGGGAGGGGAATCTGTTACGCTGTACCGAAATCTTGATTGTGTAATTTAGGTATTTAAGAAAAACAATGAATTCAAGCGATTCTGAAATGTCGGCTCCAGATTCAGTCACGAACGAAGCAAATACAATACTCGAAATTTTTTTGCCAAAAATTTCAAAGGAAAGATATTTAAATACATATTCCGACTTTATGAAGTGGCGAGATGCAAGGAATATAAAATCATTTTCTGAAAATGTATTTCTTATATACTTTAATGAACTATCTCATAAAGTGCAGGCGTCTACGCTATGGAGCAGATATTCAATGCTTAAAAGTACACTAAGTGTAAAACACGATGTCGATATGTCATGTTAGGAGTATTTTTATTAATAAATTTTATTAGAAAAGCTATTTTTTATTTTCCTTGCATTCGAAATGAAAAGTAGAGTGCTACACACGGGTAAAAGGAATCAAACCCTACTCGGACTATAGCCGCCCTCGCTGCGCTCGGGCGTCTAACAACCTCGTAGGGATTGATTCCTTTCCACCCTTATAAAGCAATCTACTATTACAAACAAAAAGGAGCTCTATAACACTTCCTTCGACGCTTTTGTCTTACAGATGAAGAGATCACACATCTTCTTCTTCTTCTTCTTATATATAAAAATGAAACGCTGTGTTAGTCTCGCTAAAACTGAAAAACGGCACGACGGATTCTTACGAAATTTGCTGTGTGTGTATTAGAATAGGTCCAGGGAAGGTTTATACATCAAATTGGTGGCGCTGTAATCGGGCAGGACAACGTCTGCCGGGCCAACTAGTCGTTTTACATGAAAATAAATCTCCGTTCGTTAGTCTCACTCTAAAACTCTAAGCGGCTTGACCGATTCGAATATTTAATTTTATCTTTTGTTCACATTACGGATACACGGATGGTTTAACAAGAAAAATAATAGGGAAAATGTTAAAGAAAAGATATGTAGAAATTTTGGTAAATTTATATGGAAAATTTAGGTATATTTCTGTCATCTATCAAGGTGATACGATGTTCGCCGGTACAGCTAGTAGATTAAAGTTACGGTAAAATTTTGTTATTTTACTTATTTGATTATCATTAAATCATGTGAGGATATTGAAAAACACAAACAATTCCATATCGCATGAAAGAGCGCTTGGCAATAAAAGTGTCTATGTTCGTGTACTTGTGGCAAATGCACTTCCAGACTCCAATCGTCTGCTTTAATGGCAATATTTAATCGCTCTTATTACTTCCCGCTTTTAACCCTGAAACGGAAGTCAAATATTGTACGTACGGTACTTTAAGAGGAATTATTGGGTACAGGCTATTGGAGTTTCAATAAAAATACCTACCTTGTTGGCGACAATCACTATTCCCTGGTTTTTATATATTACTAGACCGCGAATTACGTTTTGCCAGTAAAAAAAATATCAATATCGCTATTTAAAAAGGGTTAAAATTTAGGGTTATAACTTTTTTTAAAGGCAAATCCAAAAAAAGTTGTCAAAAAAATTGTGGTGATGGCCACCTTATCAGCTAGGGGTATAAAATATAGCCTACGACCCATTCTCAGACGAAGCAAATAAACAATTAATAAAAATCGGTCAAGCCATTTCAGATTTCAATAAAAAACACTGTGACACGAGATTTTTATATATTAGAAGATAAATAGCTTATTAATATATTGTTATAAAATTAAATTGATCGCTTAATACTCGTATTAACAATAATTCTCTCCTTTCCTTTCATCCTAATATTACCTACCCACAACAAAGTAACACTGGAACATTGATTTACTACCAAACGTAGATAACGCATGAACGTTCAAAAAGTGGGCCGGTGAAGAACTGCCCAATCGGGCCTCGTGCAGTTCTTTTCCATGCGTTGGATAAGCAATTTTGAGCATTATGTTTGAGAGTATAAAGTTGATAGTTTCTTGTAGCAATTACTAAAACGTCAAGTTTAATGTGGCTAGGTATGAAATGATGTAACTGCACACGGTTGTACTTCAAATAGTAGAATTCGATAAATACGGTACTTTCTTTATGGTAATTTTAATTCGGGTGTGCATATTCAACTATCTATTTAACAGCGTGCAAATGTATAGTCGATTAGGTGACAGATTTCAAGCGCGTTTTTGTATGAAGTGCTCTATCTACGTTTGGTAGTAAATCAATGCACTGGAACCATAAGATTTCCGACACAAAATGCCACTGTATTGACATTTGACGCGAGAGGATTAAAAGTAGCCTAAAAGTTTTCCTCTGCGAATGTTTTAATATACTTTTGTTTGTCTTGTCCTTTGTTTAAGGACACCCTTCGTCTTGTAATCTGTGATATCATTCAATTTAAATACATAGTATTAAAAGAACTTTTTCCCGCTATCTCTTCGCCCTCGTAACAAAGCTGCCTGAATATTATAAAGTGCGCTATATTTTCACAAGCACTTAAGGTGAGGATTCGCAGGAAATTCACTCGAGCACGGCGACTGGTTTATTCCAAGGGAATATAGTTGATAATGGCATAGCTTCCAATGTCGCTTACGCGCTATGACCGAACGAAAACGTTACTTTTTACAGGTTTTAATCGATTTTTGGAAAACTGGAGTACAAAATAAAAAGAGTATTTTTGCGATTTTGTAGACAACAAAAATGCACGTCTATTGATACAACTTTTGTCATTTATTATTATATTTTCTTATTCACAGCAGTTTCAAAATATTAAACAGAGTAATCTTTGGATTTTTTTCTATCGAGTGAAATATTATTAATCATGTTTCTGTCTTTAATAATGTTTAGATAATATATTCAACAATGTCATATTATATGAATATGAGAACTGTATGTTTTATATTTGAGTCGGCACAGTAAATCGATATTGCTTGAAAACGGAAAAGAGCGCCTTAAGTTTTAAATGAATGTACTGACTTCAACATGACGTTTCCTGTCATTTTAAAATGTTGTTTTACTAACTGTGCCTGCGACTCGTTTCGTTCGCTATATATTTTCTTCCCGTTTTTGTAACATTTTTCATTGATACTCAGGTCCTATTAGTCGAAGCCTGGTGTTATTGAGTTTGTTTGTTTGGTTGGTTGGTTGAACGCGCTAATCTCAGGAACTACTGATTCAATTTGAAAAATTCTTTTTGTGTTGGATAGTCCATTTATCGAGGAAGGCGATAAAAGCTTTATTTAAAAATGTGTTTTTACTATTATTTTTTACATCCGCATACACTTAACCGTCCAACAATACACCATTTCGCAAACCAGCTAACCTTAAGGTAATACGGCGTGCTCTAGCTGAATATAATCGTATCGATCAACCCAAAAAATAGTATACGTATAATTTTTAACATCCCAGCCCAAAAAATAGTATAAGTATAAGTTTTAATATGTTTAAATTACCTTTAAAGAGCAAATCAAAATTATTAGTTAACGCACCCCAAATATTAAATCTGTTTAATTAGATATATACATCACGTCGCTACTTTATCTTTCCAGAAATGAGGCAATTCGAGCCCGACGCGACGGCCGTGCCGATTGGTTTTAAAGGACAGATTAAGCATTACAAAAAATAAACACGTAGCTACTCCCGATATTAAGAGATCCAAGGAGAACGGAATGGATCTAAATAAAGTGCTGTCATTTTAAATAATCATTCCTTTGTCTGTGCCCTCGCCCGCCATTGTTTACGAGCAGTACCTATCTATCATTACTTTCATGTCACTTAAGCTCGGCAGACCTGGGAAGACGATGGGGCGATTCTTTTTACTTATAGCGACATAGATATATTTTATATTCTGTGGAGATTTTAAAATGATTCCGTCGACATTTTTCGCCAGGAGCGCTTTTATTTCACCTGATTAAATAAACAAAAATGAATGATAAAAAAAGTCGTAGGGTTAAAAATGAAATGGTTCTACAACGTTGTACAAAATAATCCTTGAAAAATATAGTCGAAGAATCAATGCAAACACCAAACACTACTAAAGCAAGCAGCTGAAGTCGAATAATTAATAATTTTAAAAATCCTCTCATTCAAAGTTATCTCTTTTTCAAACTAGCTGAATCACTCATATTGTGCGAATAAGGAATAATCAATATTTATTTCGGTTGAGTAATCAATTTGCAAATTTAATATAGTCTGTTTACAAAATGCCGGTAAAGCAAAGGACGATTGCAAAAAATTGTTCCGTTAAATACAATTATTATTTATTTAAAATATGAATTTTGACGTTGATGTTATGGTGTCATAAAAATTTGATATAAATAATTTTTTTTCTTTCTTTAATTTTTCATGTAAGTATAACAATGTTTTTAAATATTTCTAGTATAGGCAAAAATGGATCATACCATTTTTTTGGCGGCAAGTCGTACAATAGACCTTTCCTTGCACGAGTGCTACACTTTTAAATATGTAAAACAAACTACTTGCACCTATTCTAGTATATTGGATCCTTTAAAAAGCTTTAATACGTTGTTCGAAGTACTAAATTGTACTTCGAACAACGTTGTTTTAAATTGAGTAATAAATTGAAAGTTGTGGGGTGTTCTACAGCACAAATTATAAAATAAAGTAAAAAATATTATCTCGCAGCCGTCATCTCATATATTTATGTGATGTATATTAATATCGTTTAGGTTCATATGGACAACTGCCTATGAAAGGGCCGTAAGATGTTTAACTTTCTAACCAATCATCTCTGACTAAATTATGAATTAATGTCAACAGCCTCGAGTTGAAGATCCCTAGGATAACACTATGACTGCGAAGTTGTTCTGTGTTATACAACGTCAAATTTAGCCAAGCTTAGGTCTAATTTCACCAATAATTGAACAGGTGGTTAGTTAACTAACAAACAAGTTTTTGACATTTCACTCATACAATAACACCCAGTTTCTGAAAGGCTGTTCAGCGATAAAATTAGCTAACAAGCTGTCAATCTAATGTTAACTATGAATTGAGTTGCTGAAAGCTAAATCAACTTATCACTGTGTTAGTTGACACAGCTGTCAAATTTATTTCAAAATTATTAAGGAAAGACCCATTTTGGGTTTTCAAAATACATATGAATAAAACAAAATATATGATTTTGAAGAATGTGACCGTGTCTAAAAATATTTCTCACGAGAAATCAAATTATTAAAGATAAGTAAATTTTGTCTAACCAACGTTTCGGAAACTCCGATTGATTTGACACTGCTGTTATGATGACATGGATGTTAGTTGAACAATATTTTTTTCAGCCTTTCAGAAACTGGGGGTAAGTGTCAAAAACGGTTGTTTGTTAACTATAACCGCCTGTTAAATGTTGGTGAAGTTCGACCTTAGTCTGGTATACAACGTCAATGCGACAACTATGTTTTTCCACCGATAATATATATACTATCATAGGTAGGTGAGCGATCACAAATTATGGAAAGAAATGTCAATAACATCACTTTATATTCCTAGCTTCACTCTGCGTAACTCTACTACAAAAGGTATTGGCTTAACAGAGCTAGGTTTTTCAGGGGGAAAAAAACGTACACCACCGTGGTCCAAATTGAGCTATTCTGCGGTATTGGTACCGCTAGCGTGTATATAGCCCGGTCCGTATTGAACGAATGCACTCCAACGAAAGCAATGTGACGTCACGTACATACAACATTACAAATCGTCATGTTACCGTGCGTTTGCACTGAGAAACATAAAACAAGTAATGTTTTACAAGTTGTTGTATGATACAAATCTCAAAACTTGTAGTGTATGCTTTTGCGTTCGCACTGTCGTAAATCGTGTTGGATTCGGATCGGAGATTGCGTTAGGATCGCCTCAAAACTTGTTGTCTGTCAACGTTTTTTATGGATTTGTCAACGATTGCGTTCGCACTTTCGGCTGTTAAAGTCTTAATACATGTTTTGCAACTTGTTGGAGTGTTGACAATCGAAACGCATTCATAAACATTGACAAAAACTTGTTTAAAAAACATGTTTTTATGTAGATATTTCGTCAGTGCAAACGCACGGTTAGCTGTTATGTTTGCGCATTTCAGACTCCGGGATCGGAGTGCGTGTAACACACGTAAGCAACGAGTGCGGCGGACATAAAACTCGGGCTACCTCTGCTACCACTATACCACACACCGCAAGGACTGAGGGGACGAGGCGTATCTGACTCTTTTCTAATATAAGAAAAACGTTAAGACACACATCTCAGCTTCACTTACACTCGTATCTACAGTCAATTCAAAGCAATTCCTTGAGCAAAAGTCGTTACTTAAGTTGTTTTTTATACAATAAGTACTGTGACAATAAAAAAATTGTCTTATCATTGCGTTCGGTTGCGCAGTAGTACGCGCGTCCGGCCTGTGATAATGGCGATTACGCTTTCGCAATGGTCCGTTACGAGATGGGTGACCAAAAACTTAGTATCTCGAGCTCTTCCGTCTTTCAAAAGGCTAGTTTAGCCGTTGCTCCTAGGTGTATTTGCAATCGTTAAAATGCTCCAACCTGCACCACTAGGTAATAAGATAAGCATAACTTTCTTCACTTCATTGAAATTCCCGTTTATTGTATAAAAATCACAGCTTAAGTAACTCTAAGCTTAAGACTTTTACTCAAGTAATTACTTTGACTTGACTATATACGAGTGTTAGATTCCTCCCACTTATCTGCCAGAAACATTCTCACCGTTAGCCTTTCACTTTGAGCTTGCCATAATTACTAGTTGCACCAAGTTTCGACAGTTTTATGTTTCACAAAATTTGTAGCGAGCGAGAGTTTCACCATACTTAAAAGCTTTGAAAGACAACTTTATGAAACGTCTTTCTTTAAGAAAGACATTTAATAAAGTTGCCTTTCAAATGGGCGCGAAAACTGCACTGCGTGCTGCTATAAAAGTTTTAATCAATTTAAAATATATCCGCCAATGTCGTCAAGAGCTTGCAGATAAAAAACTACAGACAATTAATAATGCAAATATACGAGTAGCTTTGGAAAGAGATAATCGGATATTCTGGTTTCGTAGGGCATTTTCTCTGTTGCACACACACACACACAGCGAAAATTTGCCGCGAATAATATTTGATTTTGCAGCGACAATTCATTGCCTGCCAATCACACACAATGTTGTCTAAACTAACCGCCAATTCTACTAATAAGTTACAGCCAAACCGAAACCGAAGCGTGGCGATCGACCAATCGGAGCGCATAGACTGAATTCCGAATGTTCGAGGACGTGATAAGGTAGCGTTCTAATTGGTTGAAAGCAACGGTTCGGCTTCGTTCAGGCTGTGGTTTATTAGTAGAATTACCCCTCAGTGTAGAGTTACGAAACCAAAAACTCATCAAGCTCACAACCTCACAAGGAGCATAACTTACAATACAACTCATATTTTGTATACATACCCAAGAATCAAACTATATCGTAATTTCCTCACTACTGTGCAACAAAACGACGTGCCCCTTGATTATGTAACTCAAATTTATCGCGACGCCTTCAGTTTGACAAACGCATGACATTCATCGCTGTTTTATAAAAGGAAGTTGGCGCAGAGTCTTGTGTTGACCGCGCAATGGCTATCAAATGAAAGGCGATAGAGGTGAGTAGCACGGGCGTGTAGCCAGCCCCCGTAGCGTGGTCACCGAAACACGATAATATGATAAAACGATATATCGATATGAACTGTCAAAAAATATAATCTTGAAATTTTATCGATATTAATATATCGCCAATGCCCAAAAATAGCAATACCAATATCTAAAACATACTCAAAAGTTGAGAATAACTGAAAAATAATCCAATGTGTTTTAACAGTTCATATCGATATACCGTTTTATCATATCGTGTTTCGTCGGTCATGCTGCGGTGGCTGGAGCGACGCGCGATTGTACAATTATTGTTTGTAAATCGCAAATTCGTATTATGCAACGTCGGATTGCGCTACGACAGCGCCACATGCGAGCGACTGACGCACTGAAAGTGCACGTCAACGCTTAGACACAGCGACCGATTGTTGATTGCGTTGCATTGCCTGTACAATTAGCAACCGATTGCTTCTTCCGTAATAAGCCTGCGGAATGGCTAGATACAGCAAATACACATATACTAGTTACTTATTATAACTACACACATAGTGTGTGTGTGTGTGCATGTGTGTGTGTGTAAAATTAATTTATTTTTTATGTTTCAATTGGTTTTCGTGCACAATTTATATTTTATTTTGTTCCCGCAATTCGAGTTTTATAACACCCGCTAGGGTTGACTGGTAGAAATCTCTCATAGAGATAAGCTCACCCTTGTACTTTGTTCTTCTCTGTAATACTTTTCCTTGTCAATTTGTGTACAATAAAGAATATAAATATAGTGAATAGCCATGTCACACATAGCGAATTATAGCGCGGGGTGCGCGTTCGCAGCGAGTGAAATGAACATGTTCAATTTAAATTGCGGCGAATTCAATTCACAATCGCGCACAGCGATCTCTCGCCACTAATCCTTAATCGCGGCATGTGCGTCGTGTCGTGTGTGACCGATGCCACAGATAATATAATACTACAGTACCGATGCTTAAAGCACTTGTTTTGGATGGTTTTTGTCAACTGACTAGTACTGGGTATGGGGCACTGGGTATAGGGTACTGAATATAAACATCCATCTCCTTAAAACCGATGCCCTCCTACAATGCAGAGTTTGGATTTTAACAACTCCGTAAATATTTTAGGGGCCAACGTCAAATGTGTGTGGAAGAGATAACGATGTACAAAATCGAAACAGACTCTCAGAATCATTTCGCTATCTATACCTCGAAGTGGATTATTTTCAGTGGGGCATCGTCCATAATATTATAGAATAAAATACTGTAAACTTAATTTTGTATCGTTGGAAATACTTAATAAAATGGACTTTCTTATTTATTTCGCGAGGTTTATTAAATAAAGCGCACTTCAAAACTCTTTCGATAAATCAACGTCATTACGTTCAAACAACAAAGTGTTGATAAATTAACAAAAAAAAGTCTCAATTCTGGCAGATTTCCTTAAGTTTTGCTGATATTATTCAATCGGTCTCAGATTATTAATTAAGAAATAACATTAATAGGTAGGTACAGTAACTCCCATTCAAGCTTAACATTTATACTTCGAAAACCGTCACTATTACGAGCAGCATAAGAACGCTCCAAAGGTCAAACAGTATAGCTTGATAAGGAGCTTACTGTACTGCTCTAATTATGTAAAAAAACCAAATCATTAAGATAGAGTCGGTAATAGACGTTATTCTCAATCAATATGTATATAATGCACAATATAACAAACCCAACTCAGATATATTTTTTTACAGTGCCCCATCCTAATCAAGATTAGATTTTGAGAGCGAAATAAAAAGCTTTACGAATTTCGTGTTTATTCATTTCGGTGACACTCCAGTGGTATCATTTGACGTCAGTGAGAGTCCCTTAAATGACTTCATTGAATAAAGAAATTTAGCTTTGAAACAACTAATGAAAGACGAGAGCCGAGACCCCGGCCGTGTTACATAGGTACTGACAGAAAAAGCTTGATAAAAATAGGCGCAAAGTATCTTAAACAAGTGAGACTATACAGGATAACTTTTTATCACCACGGAAAATTTAAGTGACGTTTCAGGACACGGCAGTACAAAGATTTAAATATTAATAAAAAAAATAGCTCACCTATTTAATTTCATATTCATTTTCTAAAATATCCAAAAAATACTGCACTAGTTAAGTGCAGTATTTTTAAAGATTTTTATATATATATAATAATGGATATGTCCCTAAGCATCCCTTAAATTTTCCGGCGTGTTTTAATAAAGCGAGCCTGTATAATCTGTACAGGGTTAAATTTCAAGCAGGAGCCAAATTGTGTCTGCTTGTTCGGACAAGTAAACTGAACACCTTTTACTATGGGACCAATCTTCGAAAAAACAAGCACACAAAATTTGGCTCCTGCTTGAAAATTAATCCTGATGTATACAATAGAATTGAATCCCTATTTCTCTTGGTCACACCATAACTTGAGAACAACTTTACCGATTTCATTCATTTGTCTTTTTAAAGATTTCTAGAAGGTCCTTACGGAAAGAAAATTAGGAGAATTGCGCAGAAAATTGATAAATTTCAGAAAACCTAACGACTATTTATACTTCGCGCGTTTGACAGCTTTCGACAGAACAACGTCTGTAGCGACAGCTAGTTTCTGTATTTTTATTTTATTTTATTTTATATAAAAAAATTACTTCCTATTTCTCTTGGTCACGCCATAACTTCAGAAGGACTTAACTGACTTCTTTCTTATTTATTTTTAGGTTTCCTAAAACATACTTTGTAGAAGGTTCTTATGGAGAGAAAAATAAGGAAAATTGAGCAGAAAATTGGAAAATGTCGGAAAACTTAACGACTATTTATACTTCGCGCATTTGACAGTTGGCGCGCTATTGACAGAATAACGTCTGTCGGGACAGCTATAACGAGGACTTCAGTACCGCGTTACACTGGCCCCACGTTGGGCGCCAGTGTAACGTGGTAAGGTGGTGATATAACACGGTAACGTAGTACAGCGGGTTAAGGGTCGGATGAATGATTTACCAAAGGTTTCGTCACTGAATATATATAATTTCCACCGTTACATTTGTTTTAAATTAAAGGCGCTACATAAATGCCTGAAAATTTACTTAAGTGAAAATGTCGACTGCATAATTTTGGTAAGCGATATGTAGGTATTATAATGATAATGTTTCATTTTACATTAAATTATGCCATCGCGACTTTTAATCGCCTTGATGTCGGCAATTGAGAGACGGGAGAAAAAAAATAAATATATGCCAAATACTTAGATCATTTAGTCTGAATGCTCTAAGGCCAAATATGAAATCAAAAATAAAGCCAGGCTAGGCGGGAACGCAACAAGTTGCTATATCTAGAGTAATATAGCACCTCGTTACACAGCTAGTAGATTTATAATAATGACATTTTCGTAATTTACTGATATTCTTAATATATTAAATGTATTTGGTAAATTTTCATGTACAGTGTGTTCAGAAGCGGATTTAATTCTTCAGACATTTTTCATTAGACACCCAAGGGGTTCAAGCCTATCTTACGTGGTCTCATAGCACCCTGCTGATCAACGGATGAAGCTCTGTCACTCCCCACCTACCCGCTCTGGGAAAGCATGCTGGAAGACGGCTAAAGGATCCATAAGTACCCGGGCGGTCCCGGAGACCTTGCCGACATCGGACGCTGATTTAGCGTCGGGACCTGAGGCGCAAAGGTCCTTGAGGCAACAGTGCAACAGTGTGAGTGAGTGGGATGAAATATATTGATACTAGAGTTCAAAATTGCCTATCAAATTAACTAAGTTACTGCTCAGCTTGATGATGTATAATTTTACGACCTTGATTTAAAGTTTAGCCTTAAATTCGTTCGAGAGAAGGCAAACAGAGAGATAGCTAGACTAAAAAAAGTGACATACATAATGATCAAGTGATGAAGAAGACACTTATGTTATTGGACGAAAAACGTGGTTTTATCATGAGGAGCACACAAGAACCGGATGGGTAACCAGTTCGTAAATTATATAGATATATTACGGAAATTATTCATCAGAATGTGGCTAAGTTTTTTGAGTAGATCTGTATTCGAGATAGTACACCGTATGCAATGACAGGAAACTTTAAGGTCTGTACAAGCATTTTATAAATATTCGGTGGCAGAAAATTCTGCAAATGATACAGTGAACTTAGCGTGGCAGTCTTTCTCTGAAAAATACAAACAACCTAAAGTTACTAATTAAACATGGTATCCAGTATACAGTACTAAATCCTTGACATTTCATCAACAGCTCATATACGTCCCCATCGAGGGGCTCGAGTCTAGCCTAAACTAGGGCGATTAGGCCTTAATCAACCACGCTGGCCAAGTGCGGGTTGGTCGACTTCACACACAGCTTGTAAAGAAATTCTCTCTTCTCAGGTGTGTGCAGGTTTCCTCACGATGTTTTCCTTCGCCGTAAAAGCGGCGTATAAACGTCCGTATAAATTCAAAATTTGAAAACACATTGTTACGTGGCGGGGTTCGAACCGCTACCTCCCGATTGGAAGGCGACGGCCTTACACACTACGCCATCCACGCTTTAACATCGACATTTATTTAATAATTATTAAATCCTGATTAAATAGAATAATTATTATTCTAAAACATCGATTAAAACATTTTCACGAAATGAGTAAGCAATTTAAAAGTTACGCATGAAACTAGTTTCAAGACAGACCTGTTTTAATTAATCAAAAAAGTCTAAAAAAACTCTCAATTTCATTCCTCAAGTCCTCGGACTATTATCGTACCTAGGCGACGTTCTTAAAGTAACTGAATGAAGTTTAAAATTCCACTCCAGTTTTCCATCGACACAAATTGTAATACGATTTTCTGCTTCCCCGGGTTGTGTATTGTATGTGCCACGATAAAAAGACAAAGCACGCCCAGACAGTGGAGTCTGTTTTAATTCATTTGAAAATTGCACGAATTTTGTAGTCGTTGAAACACTCTTACTTCACACACTATTCAGTATTATTTTTAAAAAGACTCGTCTTTGACTGCTGTCTGAATTTAAATTGTAGTTAGCTATCCAAAATACGTTAAAATATTTCGTATTCAAATGAACTCCCATTTAACTTTGCTTATTAAACAATAGACTCTTGAGGCGACGTTCCTGAAACTATCTTATTGACGAATGTCACAACAACTTAAAATGGGCGTACCTGAGAACATTGTTGAAGCTCTTTAGGCGTCGGAAATACTAGCAAACTGGTGAAGACATGTCATCCATGAATTTACACAGTGTGTCTAATGTTTAGCTATTTAGATACGAATGTTATTTCATAACGCCAATTATAATGTTTTGGGGTATAGAAATAACTATATTTTGGTTATTAGCTGATAAGACTTGGCAATAAAACAAATTATAGGTAATGAACGACAAATATGATGTTTTTGGTTTGTGTTCATTAAACTTGACAATTAACAAAGTATACTTAATGACAATTATAATGTTTTGGGTTATAACTTGACGATAAAATTACCGCTAATAAAAGCCAGTGCGAAGAAACACATCTACACCGCCACATACAGTCCCCACATACTTTCACTTAAGTCAATATTCATTTTAACATTGTTGTCTTCAGATAGATAAAACATCTACAAATTAGATCATCTCATATCAGTCTCGCCTCAAAGCTATTCAACTTCAGCTATCGTACCGTTATAAAAGTATAGTAGGTAGATTTCTAAGCTCATCACATATGCCATATTAAAGAGACGTCTTTGCAACTTTCAAAAGGCTGAAACAAAAGGCTACATTTTCCGGCATACGAGTATAAAGGTGGGGATGTCGATGTCATAGTAGTAAAGGATACGCTTTTATTTCACGCTAGACCGGTCGTACGGCCGACTTTGAGAATCTGTTTTCTAGTCTCGCCTTAAGTCCGGGTCACTGTTGAGTGCCTACAGCTACGGTTCCGTATTATAAATATATTAGGTACTGCCTGCATTGTTCAAGTACAAAATAAATAGGTACCTCCAATGTTGCGTTTCCCAATATCAGCTAATATCATAAGTGATAAAGATGTTTTCTTTGAAAATAAAGTATCGATTCGAAAATTATTTTTGACGTTTAAATTATAGAATACCCATTACATTCCATATGTTTACTTCATAAGTGACATATCATTTCAAAAATTGCTGATCATCTTGATGGTCACCTACTTGATTTTATTTTTGTTGTTATATCATTTGAAGGTCGCGCCAATACATTCGTTGAACATTTGCCAACAGCAAATCCTTTTGATGCGAAGGCAATAAATAGAAAGGAGTCAAGACGAAACAAACAAAATCTCTTTTCGTATATAGATACACGAGCATTTATATATGGACCTAAGGGATGGCTAAGGATTAGTGTAACGTCAAATTTCAATATTATTGTGCTAATATTAAAACCACTGCGCCAGGTTTTTGTTATTGACTATTTAAACGCTTTGTTTGTTGCACAACAAAAATGGTACAATTGGCGGACTTAATGCCTTAGGGCATTAACTGCCAACTATGAATGAAGGACAGAAAAATTTGAGGCGGTACAAGATGAAAAATAAAAACTGAAAGTTATTTAGACGAAAATAGTAAAAATTATCTCCTATGTCATATATTTTCTAATAATAAATTTCCTTTATTTATATTTATTATCAAATCATTCCTTTGTTTTTTATGCTTTTTTAACCGACTTCGAAAAAGGAGGGGGTTCTATGTTCGACTGTATCTATTTTTTTATGAATGTTCACCGATTACTCGGCAATTTGTGGGCCTCTTTTCAAAATTATTTTTGTAATCAAAAGTGTATACTCCTGAGGTAGCCTTATTGTCACCTAGTTGTAATCTGATGATGGGAATCCAAGAAAATCGGGGGAAATCTTTACATTTCATAAGCACGTTCAACGTGTTTCATGTTTTTTTTTCTAAAGATATTCAGGCATTTGTATCTGGTGGTCACGATATCATGTTACTGAGCTGATGATGGAAGATTTCTGGTATACCTATTAGGAGTTCGGAAATAATTATTTCATTGCAGTTTAGAGCGAAAGACGTATTGTTTAAAGTTATTCTGTTGTTTGCCTTGGCTCAAATTCTAATAAGCATGTATTTTAATTTACTAAAAAGATTTAAATATATTTTTTTACAAAACATAAAACCGACTTCACATCACATTTTGTATTAAAGTCGGTGCCAAGCAATGATCTCCTTGGAAAATGTTAAAAATATAAGAATAATTATTATAGTTAGGTAGTTAAAATTTGGCACCAACTTCTATATACAACTGTGATAGCGTAGGTACGAAAAAACCTAAAACAAAAAAGTAAAAAAAAATGTTTTTGTTCTATAAATTAGTTATATTACCGCTATAGAATGATAATACTTGGCAGGGGGTCCAAAAATAGCTAGGTGTATTTACAGATTTAAAATTGACCTAATATCAACAGCAAAGTCACAACACATTGTCATGTGGGGGAACAGTGTTTGCTTGTTGAAATTGGCAAATATACTATCCCAGAAAGAACTGCTGCGTTGCAAGGCACGATGATGCGAGTGTAACGCCATAAAAATAATTAATGTTCGTGACAAACTTAGCAATTTGGTGAGTGGGCCGTAAAACGTGAAGTCTCGACGTCACCGGAGAGGGGTGGAACTTTGCCGCTACCAAAACTCACAGCGTCGAAGGCTATTCCTAATGGAGTATCCGCCCTTTTATGTATCGACTCGCATTTCCATCAGTGGTCAAAACGATTCACCAAATCCAATTTGATTAGCATTCCTTGAAAATGCTAACGCTGCCCGTGCAAAAAGTGTAATTCACAAAAGGGAGAGTTCGTGTAACTAAATATAGCGCCTAAAGGTGAATGATGTAATGAAGATATCATAATAAAAAATATTAAAGCACATTTGACCAGCTATTGTTAAACTGCAAATTAACATTATGTGCAATTATTATTCTATCGAATATTATTCAGATCGAATCAAACACAAATGCTAGAAATACATTCAAATTTAAATTCAATATACTTATTCAAATTGGATTACATAATCACTTTTGCACGTCAAAGAAGCTACGCCATTGAGTCACAAGTCTATTGCAGGAATAAGCCGTGCTGCATTATGTTGATTATATTTTCTGTGAATACGCATTATTGATTTTTGTGGCAATGTTATTTTACTAGCTGTCCCTCAGATCAACAACTAAAGCATGTCCTAACAGACCTCATTCTGTCAAAGGCGCCCGAACTATCAAACGCACGAGGTTTAAGTGGAAAGCGGGGTTATGTTTTATGAAATTTTCTAATTTTCTGCGCAAGTTTCTTAATTTTTCCTTCCTTAAGAACCTTCTACAAAGAATTAGAAAACTTCAAAAAAAGATAAATGAAATCGTTAACGCCGTACTCAAGTTATAGCGTCACCAAGAGAAATAGGGATTCAATTTTAAATGACTTCAAAAAAGGGAGGTACTAAGTTTGACCTGTATGTTTGTATGTATATTTGTCCGCGATTATCTCGCGTTTGGTTGAATCGATTTTGATGCAGTTTTCAGAAAGTATTTGTTACATTCAGGAGAAGGTTTTAGTATTTTAAATTAACTGAAAAGATTGATCCTGTATATGTATATGTAAAGTATTTCAATACATCGTGTATTTTATTACTCGTACCTCACTATATTCTACGTGTATTTCATAATGCGTCAATTATAGGAAATACTCAACAAAAGCTCATGCCGATCTTTTCATAGAGGTAGTGTTATTGAAAACCAATTATTTCCAATATTAATAACCTGGTATGTCTGGTAATAAATACACACCGGAAAAACGACCACAGCATTTTCCACGAATCTCGCACAATCCTACAAACAGATTCCAGCGTGCTCACTAAGCCTTTGCACTGGCGGAGTTTACAGAAATTGAGCTCTAGATATTTCCAATAACCGATGTTGTTTGGCAGATTTTTATTATTCTTGCCGATGGCCAACGTTTTTGGTTTTAATAATATTTTTATTGTTTTCTCCACAAGTAACGCTATAGTATATATTGCATAATAGGAGGTATGTGCTTTTAGGGGACAGGCAGATTGCCTAGTATTGCCAATCTACTGTCCCTCACTAATCACTTACGTGGCAGTAAGTACTAAATACCAATTACACGTGATTCTCGCCAGGAGCTCGCGCCGCGCGCCGTACAAACGACAACGCGGGAGAATCGTTCAGCGGTTTCGCTACTACAGTTCGTAGCAGCGAAACCGTAGCCGTATCCGTAGCATACCTACGCCTCGTTCGTTAGAGGCGTAGCACAGAGGGACACGCTCCATACAAGGGCGGTCATAAATAGTTAAAGTCCTGTTACTATCAATACATTGTATTATTTTAGTGACTTATAGTTGTAAAAGTGTTTTAGGAACATTAAAATGAAAGAAGTACATGTATTTACGGAATAAAAAACGTTTACTTCAGTAAAAAACAAATATAAACAATAACATACTTTTACCTAAATTTATCATGAACAAACACTTAAAAATTGGAATGTAAAACATATATTTTAAATAAAATAAGAGTCAAAACATTGATAACATTATTTAATTATAATAAAATAATAGAAATAAATAAATTAAAATTAATTAAATACAAAAAAAAACAAAACAACTAACAAAATACAAATAAATTATTCTTATTCTAACAATATTAAACATGTAACAATTCTATTACACTTTGTGACAGAGTATTTTTCTTTTTAGGGGGAAGTTTCCGAAGACTTGTAATATAAGGATCTGAATGTAATAATAGTCGTTGTATTAAATCTTGATTGGTAACTTCACGTGACATTTTTCGAGTGTGACTTCGTCTATAAATTTTGATATACTTATTTGTCGCTTCAGCAGCTTCTTCGGAAAGTTCTCCTATAGATAACAATGCATAACTTATAATATCTGATCCATGTACGAGCACCTTGTGGACAGAAGCAGGAAGACTATACCACGGATATTCCTCGACCAGGCTGTATGCTGTTTGTAATGCATAGTCTTTAAACTTGCATTCATTAATTTTATGTCCAGAAGATAACGTTTGTAATATTACACAACAACGATCTATGAGATCCTTATTCAAACCTGTAATTTCAGCAGATACAGCTGATTCCAAAAAAAACTTCCTGGCCGTGTTTCCGTCGTTAGACGTCCCGCTTCCACCACTACGCGGCTTGTCAACTATTAAACCT
Organism: Schoenobius gigantellus; assembly: GCA_963935595.1. Lineage (NCBI taxonomy): Eukaryota > Metazoa > Arthropoda > Insecta > Lepidoptera > Crambidae > Schoenobius > Schoenobius gigantellus. Next base: position 81,877,450 of record OZ012540.1, read on the forward strand.
AATCGTTCCCTAAACTGGGACTGTACATATTGTTTTTTATTTGATAACAATTGTTTATCACTATCTAGCCTAACTTGCCATTTTTTTATGTCTAATCTATATGAAAGATGAATAAAATATTCGAAGAAACGTATCCAAGAATGTAGTGGTGATAATCCAAATTGGTATCTACTCTCTATTACAGGTTTTTGTAAACATTCGTCTATTTTATTCATCTCTTTAGGGGTAGCATTACATATATAACATATACTTGTAGATGTTTCACTTAAAGCACTACAAATTTTACCATCTACCATTGAAAGCTGCAACTTATGAGAAACGACCAATTCACGATTGTCGATCTGAATAAAAGTAGGTTGCAAACTTTCAATTTTATCCTTAAAATAAGCTTCCTCTTGCAAAGACACTGCTGTGCTTTCTTTCAAAAATTGAAATCGAATAGGACGGCAGTACCTAGTGGAAGAGGGTCGAGGATTTTTCCATAAAATTTTACAATTATCTTCAGCTAATTTTACAATAATTTGAAGGGGTACATAAGATGTTACAAACAAACTACTATCTTCTAAAGTTGAATCTGAAAAAAATTGTTTGTACTCACTATGTCCAGTGCTGCCATCGAATCCCCATTTCCCAAGTAAAGAGATATTAGACAAACAATCATCAGGAATCTGATCTAAGACCTCTTTTTGAGATTCAAGGATTCGAGAAGCTGTGTGATCAAAAAGACTTTGTAATTCAACTTCAGCTGAAGACTCGGAAACAGTTATATTAGAAGGGTAACATCTCTGTTTCGCTTTAGTAATTTGTTGGTAACATGGTAATACATTAGGAGAAATCTTACTATTAACAAAGTTTTTAATTAATAAATACTGATGTTTTGTCAACTGAGCATCAGTCACAAGTGACAAGACATCATCAGTGCTAACTCTAGATATACACGAATCGAATGAACAGTCTGAAACATCAAGCAATGCACTCACAGTAGAATCATCAGACTTTGACAAATCAGCTACTCTCCGACGTTTAGTCCTTTTACTACATTGCGTAAAAGGTTTTCGAGGACGACCACGTGAATGACACGGCGACGTTTCAGACGGAGTACATTGCTTATTGTTTTTCACAAGTTGAATTTTTTCAATAACATTAAACCAATCGGAATTCTTATATAAAAGCTTGGTTTTATCCCTATTACATTTTTTCCAGAATCGAGCAATAGCTTTACATAAATTATTAACAATTTTCTCTAAATAATGAATATCAATGTTCTCAGCAACGTCGTTCAGAGTAGTCAACAAACTTTGTAGGACTTGACGACACTTTTCCGAGTCATTATCGGTATTGACAGTTAGCCATATTTCAAGAATATGCATTCTTGAAAACGAGCATATATATAAATTACCTAAAACAAAAAAAAACGGTTAAAATTCAGTCACAAAACCTACACAAAGCACTAAGACTAAATAAACTAATTTCGTAGCAAATGCTACGAGATAATCTGGCAACCGTAGCACCCTTGTCATCGCCAAAAGGGCAGATAAGGGCAGCCAAGTTTTAATTTTCCTAAGATAAGAAAGTCTAAAGATTATGGTGCAATATACCTCCATAGTCGGAGCGAGTGGGAACATATTTAAAAGTTTATTCAAACTTTGAATATTAAAATATAATACTCCAAGAAAAGTCGCCTCGTAGCAATGACATACTAAAGAAAATATATACTAAGATACAATTAAAATAAAAATATTAATTATTACATACCCTGTTCTTGGATATCCATTTCAGAAAAAACTCACACAGCACTCACAGGTCCCGCAATGACAACAAATGACGTCACGCTTTTTAATGACTCACTGATAACAGTATTTACGATTGGCGATGCGCTCTCTTTGAATGCACAATAGATAATGAAGGCGCACTCTAATTACTGACCTATTTATAGTCTCAGAAGGTACCGCAACTATCCAATGTAACGACAAGGAATAAAATGTAAAACAAGAAAGCAGGTTTTTAAGATTTATGACCTATGGATGTCCCACAGTGCGTAGGTGTGCTACCGGCATATAAGATCACTTTTTATGCCTATAGCACACCTCCGCCGCTATTTGCAAAGTTATCGTATGAAGAGAGAACAAAATCTTAGATAATAGCCCCAATCGCAGAAGAATCCGTAAAAACCCAAGTCACAAACGAAAGGAGTCAACGAATGAGTGACAATAAAAGTGACATTCCATATTTTTATTTTATCCGGTATGGCTGCGGAACGAAAACCGCTAATAAAAAATCCACAAAACAAAGGTACAAAGATGCAATCGAAAAAATCCCTTCTGGACTACAATGTTGAATTTGCAAAATGTTAATTTTGCACATCAATGTTAATTTTGCACATTTAGTTTGACATATTTATGCGCTAAAACACTGATGCGAAATCATAAGCATGCTCATTGTGCTGTTAGCACTCTGTGCGCTTTTTAATTTGGATCAGGTAATTATGATCGTAAGCACTGCGAACGCTGTTATGTGTTTCGGACCTCAGGGAATGTCATTCAAACAACGAAACATGACGATTTGCATAACCGGAAAATATACTACAGCGAAAAATACTAAAGATATAATTATATTTTTACCCTAGTTGAACAGATAAAGATTTCTATCATTATTCATGATTTATTTGGATTAGATTTTTGGGTTAGTTATAGTCTCTATCCATTTCAGACAAATTTTGGGCATTCCCCTGTAATGTATACTACGACTGTTCAGTTGAAACTGTAGACTAAAAACTAGGAGTCTGCAGAGGGCATTATTTTTTAATACAAAGGGATAGTAGTAAATTTTAAATCTCGAACTTGCACGGTTATATTGGTCTATTGTAATAAACTGACAATGTTGTAGGGATACCTACTTCAATGCGTAATGTAAGACACATAATCTTCTTATCGAGTGAAGGGCAGAATCTTCATGAGGGACACACGTCGCGCCGTCATCAGTCAGCTGCCGACAGTACGTCACTGTCACAGGATAATCACTCTTCAGATTTCATCGTGTATGACAGTAGAGTCAGAATAAATAAAATAAATCCATGTAGCTAGCAATCTTCACATAGTATAACTATGTTAAAGTACCTACTAGTCTGCCGGCTGCACCATTCATCACTCATGAAATACGTCGATATTTTAACAAGACCTAAGTTTTAAGCGAATCAACTTTACTTAATACAGAGAACGCTCGAAATATGTCTCAAAAAAACGCTGTCAAAAGTATAAGCGTATAATGTGCTAGTTTTTATTAATTAAAGCATTAATTAAACACAAAATTAAAAATTGGTTGATAAAATTAATAAATAATAAAAATATTGAACCTTGTAAAAAAAAATGAACAATATAAATATAGAGAACTAACTTTTTGCTCGCAGTTTGTATCTTCCCGTGGGAACTTTATAATTTGGCGTAGAAACATTAATTTTGTAGCCTACAAAGGCTACAAAGTTAATTTTACTCTATCAGTGAAAGAATTTTTAAAAAAAATCGCATAAGTAAGTCATACCGGAAATTACCCCAAACATCCAAATTCACAAACATTACTTCTTTATAATGTTAGTATCCAAGGTTTTTGTTCAATAACCTATTAAGCCGAAACCTACCCATGTTAACATAGAAGCTATAAAAAATATAGCGTTATTGAAAATTTGAAATTGTAAAATAAATTATCTTATTCCCCATACATTTTTTTCACAGATCCAACAATTTTGTATGGGAGATTACGAAATTATTTTACAATTTCGAATTTTCAACGACGCCAACAACTTATATAGGACTATGTTAACTTGGGTAGGTGTAACATTTATGATAGGGTATTGACCAAACACGGTGTAGATAAATCATCACAATATCATCTCTATCAATATTATGTTCCACGTTAAACGAATATTCACCTGAAGCAAAAAGTAATAAATACTCGTAAGTACATTACATAGTATTATAAAAACCAGTGATTTTGTATACGTATGGTGCACAGTCCGCGTGGTGCACAGTCCGCGTGGTGCACTGTCCGCGCGGTACACAATCCTCGCGGTGCACAATCTGCACGGTGCCATTGTCCGCGTTGCGCACAGTCCGTGGGTTGACGGATTTAGAATATACTTATGTCAATGCGAAGAGATGAGAAATTCGACACAAAAACCACCGGTACACCAACGCGTCTAGACAGCGTGAGTGGGCCATTACTCCCTCGTCTAAAACTCCAATATTCTATCCGTGGACTTGGTTACTATTACTAGCGATAGGTATTTGACATTAGCTCCATACATTATACGTGAAAATTCCATCTCCAGTAATGGGATATTGAAACATCGTTAGGCGAGGATAAGATGTATATTTATTGAAGTGATGTTAATATTTTCGTAAAAAAAACATTAAGTTTATTAAATTAACCTACGCCTACTAAGCATCTTGTTCCGAGACTAACCTGTCTGAAAGTAATACCCAATTAAATTAAAAAACTTATGCAGTTCGAGTAACTGAAGAATGCAAGCATACCTAAATATAGCTTCTCTATTATGTAAAAATAAGCAGGAAGTTACAATTCCTCTATTTTCATATTAATTTATCGCTACTTGCTTCTTGAAGCGCTTTCTTGCCTTTCATCCTTGTAGTCGATTTACTCCTGTAGCGATTACCAAAGACATTATAAGAGATAGACCGACAATACGCGCGGCCTCTAAGAAACCCCCTTCAACCACAACAGCGGTCAGGCGGCCGCTACTCATACTGTATTTGTACTGCATTCGACTGTCGAGCGCGCGTCAAGTTATAAAAATACTTAAACATGCCCAAATAACTTCGTTATGTAATGTAAAAAACGAACAGTAATAAAAACTAAATCACATTGTAACATTATTTATTACCGATGAGTCTTAATTATTTAGCTATTATCATATCAAAATTGGTTGAAGGGGACTTCATACATTTCGTTTGCATTGTTTGTCTACTCTTATAATGTCTTTGGCGATTACATTAAGGACCCTCCGCTCTAAGGACCACACCCTCCAAATTGCTAGAGCTTAGAAAAAAAGGAGTATGACGTCGTCATGACAGCTGGAACTAATAAGCCGTTTCTTTATCTAGGCTAGACTGATAGCCGTTGTAGTGCCCGCTTTGTCTTCGTGATTAGATTATTAAAATAACATATAAATTAGTGAAATAAATTAGGGCAATAAATTAGTGTAATAGTTAGCCATAGAAATTGTCAATAAATCTCTATTAGAATTTGTAATTCATGGGTAAATTTTCGAGCAATTTTACTATACGCGCCAATGCCACCTACCCACCGATACCGCCTTTGTGGGCGTGGTAGTGTGTGGCTTAAGACCACACACACAAAATTTTTATCTTACTGGCACCTGTTAGTCTGTTATCTTGAATCAATGTTTTCTCTTTTAGTTTGTATATCTACTGCATAAGCAAAACTGTGAATGTCTGAACTTTGAATTTGAATGATATATTGTTTACCTGAGCTACTTCTTATTGAACTTTCGAAATGTCAACACCAATTCGTTATTTAAGTGGTATTTTTCGTACCATCTGCTAAAAAATTACACAATTGTGTGTCATGAAAACCCAACATAAAGAAAGTTATTTAAAGCCTCTAAAAAACACGGATTTAATATTGTACTGAGTTTCCTTCATTCCCTAAGGACTTAATTAATTTGTATTTGACACAATAAAAATACTTTAATTTTGAGAGAAACTAATCTTAATATTGTAAAGCAAAAATCATAATTTTGAATCGACAATATGTTGTCGATTCAGAATCATTATTTTTTGCTAATAATCCGAGAAGGCCAAAAATACAATAAAATCAACCAAAAATTTAATCTCGCTATGTTGCTTACATTTGTAGGTTCAATTTTCCAATTTAAAAAAGCAGATGGATTTAAGCACATACGAGTACGTCATACAGGCATTTCTTCTGTATTGTTTTATCGATACAAAAGTTTTATATCCTTTTTTATCAATATACTAATTTATTATTTAATTAATATGATTTTTAATATATTCTGTACTAAACTTTAACGAACGTAACTTTTCAAGTATTTGTTTCTATTTTCTCGCAGGTGGTGCGAAAAGTAGAGTATTTAACTCGACACCCGTGACATAAGACACTGGTTTATCTCCTCAGTTAATAATCTACAATTATTATTTTTCCTAATGTAAAGTGTGAGATGATGATGATGAAAGTATCAAAAGTGCAACAACATTATTATCATGGCTTAATATAATGCCTGTTGTGAACAATTCGAAAATATACGAAGTTGTTTGTTTATAGCCTTTTTCAGCACCAACCCAAATCAAAATCATTAGCGCATCCCTTGCGTGTCGACAAAAATTTGATGCGCACGAAAACACGAATTCATACCTAGTCGTATTCGTATTAAATTTCAACCTTCTTGTCTTAGATGTTAAACTGAAAAAGGGTTATGAAAGATACACTCTAACAAATACCTAGTACCTCCGCAAAGATAACGTAACTGATCTAACTATAATCCGATTTGCAACTTGCTTTAACTGGCGTCATATTCACTCCGTAGCGCAAAGCGTTGGTTTAGAAGTTCCCGGAAGCTGCTGACGGCGCGGCGTTTAACAAGACCGCACGCCAACCTTAACAGCAGGGATTTATTAATTTCTCATATCCCGATACCACGATCTTAACAATGACATTAATGGTGGAAAAGATTTTTCTTAAACAAGTTTAAAAAAACTTCTTGAAAAAGCTACTTAATCATTTTTTGATCACCACAGAGACCACCATAGGAGGCACCGAAATGATCTCCTTCTTAATTTACGTCACAAACAACTGAATTTTAAACAAAATTATACCCTGCCTGAATTAAGAAGCAACATATAAATGTAAATCATAGACATGATGATGATACTATGATTTACATGGAAATTTTGGGTTGAATCACTTTTTTTTTTTATAAAAACGTTGCCCTACACTAGGATTTCCTCCTGTGTCGTGGGTGCAGTTACAAACATAGAATATCACATGCACAATTGCACATACGCCCAGACCGGAACAAATTTCTGTAGGCCATATAAAATATTTGTCCTGTACGGGAATCGAACCCGCGACCTGTTGCGCAGTAGGCGATCATTCGACCTCTTCGCTAACCGTGTCGTCATTACGTGTAAACACATTTTAATAATGAGTTTTCGATAAAGAATTGATTATTTATTGGTTATTTTGAAACACCGTGTATATACTTATCGTTACCATTACTTGTATATTGGCACTCATTCCAAATTCCCTGTTACGAAACATGTATTATGTGGCATTGAGTGGGTACTTGCAGTTCGTTATAATAATGTTCGTAATCCACTAAGTAGACGTTGTACAGGCTGCCATCATACATTTCCAGGAAGAGCCTCGTTAATGCTTGCCTGCCCTATAAAGTACACCTTGCGCTCAAGTTCCTAGAGCCACCTATTTGTTATATTTATTATTTTAATAAATTGTGATAACATAATAGGTTCTTCTGTTATTCGCCGTGAATGTAATGAACGCTATCGGTCAACTTTATACATGTTTGGTGGTTATAATTCTTTAGAACATCGTTCGTCCCCAGACAGCAATTAGGTATGATTCTCATTAAACAAATTTACCAAAATATCTTTTAATTTAGTTTTTGACTATTCAAATTTTTGTCTAGATAATTGTAAGCTATTCAGATGAAGAACATTTTCAATTTAATAATCACATGCCAGTTGGTGCGTTCTCTCATAAATACTACTCGATTATGTACAAAGTAGTTACATAAGTTGACTATAAGTGGTGTTATTATTTATTTATTTCACAAATACACAATAAATTACATAATAATAACACTAAAAAAATTGTTTATATTAATCAATCAGTTCAGCTACGCGGCCTTGATGTATAGTAGATTGGTGTATTTGCACTATCCCTGACGATATGTCAGAATTGGGAGCCTTCAAGAGAAGAACAGCTAACAAAATCCATTGTTTTAAATCTATATAAATAAAAATGGACCTTCGAAATGTATGTACGCCCATAACTTTCGAACGACTGCACCAAATTGGATGATTCTTGGTTTTATGTATTCGTTATTGTTAGGACAAGGTTTGTATAATAGAAAATATTTAGGTAGGTATGCGGTAGGTTTTTGGTATTCTCGTGCGGGACCGGGGCGGGCAGCTAGTATCTTATATTTTTATTAAAGCTTTGTAATCAAAATCAAAATATTCTTTAATCAAATATGACTTGACTGAAAACTCTTGAATTGTCCCAACTTTTTGCTTACCACTCGTTCAGGGCATCTTATCGCAAGTACCGACATTTATAATAAACTAGCTGGACCCGACATGCGTTGCAATGCTACTTAATTTGGTTTGTTTTTTTTTGCTAGAAACCCTCACTGGTGTCCCCATAACACCCTACCAAAGTTTCATTACAATCTGATGAATGGTTTCGGAACGCATAGAGGACAAACAAACATAGTAATACATTGATTTTTATTTATATAGATTATGTCGTTACCATAGCAATATTTGTTTACATAAATAGTTATACTCAACAACATTTCTTTACATTATACCAAGCAAAGTCTACAAATAAACACCGGACATTGGCATCATTCAAATAATCGTTTACTTATAATAACCTTTACTTACTCATAAGTGTCTCTTTACTATTAACCTTTACTTAGATATAAGTGTCCTTTTTGCAGTGAATTTGCTAATCAGCACCAACTCATATAATATCTAAGTCTGTATCTCTTATATGTACAAATTGTTTCTCGCCTTAAGCTCGCTATGTCTCATTCGGACACGTACTGCGGTGTCCACGTTCGAAGATATTGAATATTGCATCTACCAAGTCCAATGCTGATAAATCTTCGTCATTTTTCGATGCAGCTACGTACTACATTACGTATACGTTATTTACTGTATCTGTTACAGTCAATCTTGTTTCTTTTGCAATTGGGACTCAAATACGAAACTGTCGGTATGCAGTAATAACTTAATTTCAAGGATTCCATACCTCAAAAGGAAAGAACGGGATTCTCATAGGATCACTTCTGGTCCGTCTGTCCGTATGTCTCTCAAGACCTCTTTCTTCAGTAACGCGTAGAAACATCAAACTTAAATTGTTGATTTTTCAACAATTTTGTTTTGCAATGCTTATTAATGCAAATAACAAATACTTTTATATACCTTTTAAATGATACTGAAGTAACTAATTTTTTGATGCGTTCCTAAATATTAAGCATTGCAAATATCAAATGCTCGGGGGTCTGTAGTCCCTTTCAGCTGTAAACAAGTAAAATTATTTAAAAAACCTTTTTTAATACAAGCTTTTATATTATCATAATATTGCATTGTCACGCGATATACATATGCGTGGAAAATTTCATTTCAATCGGACACCGGGAAGTGGGTCAAATTTAACTTGCAAGATTTCATTACAGACACCGGACAGGTGAAAGTAAATAAAAGCTAGTAAAAAAATGATACTTGCAAGACAACGCGTTTAAAAGATATAACCGTTTATGTCGCAAATTTTACGATTTCACAAAGAAATCAAAACCTATAGGGCATATTTCCTGTTGATCTAGAATGGTGAAATTGTCGAGTCATCTTGGAGTAGGTAGGTACTAGTCGCAAATATTAATGATTTAAAAAATCTAAAACAATCCCACGTTTTGCGTCTTAAATGTGAAGAGAAGTAACATCTATGCTAATCTAGAGAAGTAACATCGCTAATCTCTGAAACTACTAGTCCGAATTGAAAAAATATTTTTGTGTTGGATAGTCAATTTATCGAGGAAGGCTTTACACTGAAAAAAATGGTAAGTTATCAAGTTCAAATTTTGCTTGTTTGAGTAAAACATCATAAAATTAATCATCAACATTTTTAAAACTACAAATCACAAATGGTTATGAAAATCAATTTGAAATGATTGAACGTTTAATAAGAAAAACATATTCAAAACAATAAACTTTCTTATTTAATTTTGGTGACGTCACCTTTGTAAACATTTGTTAATTCTAATAAGATAAAATGATTAATCATATCAAGCTTTGCGACTTGCCAAAAAAGTGATCAAGTTCTCAATAAAATCCACATACATCATAGTGACATCCAAAAAGTAATCTTATTACGGCCAACCAACTATACTTTATTACTGTAATCATGCACCTTTGTGCGCTCGTATATAAATAAGTTGCATGAATGAAGGTAACAAATTCTTGATACATATTATCAAAATTTTTTTCAATGTAGGCTATGTGATATCCCGCTACGACCAATAGGAGAGGAGAATCAATAAAAATGTTGCTAAAACGGGAAAAATATAGAAAATATAACTAAGAACGGGTTGAAGTCTTATATAAGGCGAAACGTAGGTCGCTGGCACAGCTAGTGTGTGATAAATGATAATCATATATGATTTTTCGCATTTTCACATGAAATGTTCCATCTCGAATTCTTAACCCCACACAGCACTGATGAAATGAATATCAAAAGCAAGTTAACTGTATTTTTCTTATTTTAAGTAATTTGATATTCCCCTTATACACAATTCATTCTCAACATTATCCGTTCCACGGGATATTTGGGTAGCAATATCAAATGACGGTCAGTCGGAACGAGATATAAAGCCTGAGTCATAATAAATGCTGCAAGAACAGGGTGAATTTGTGCTTCGAATGTCCCGTAAGCTGGTCATAAAAACTCGACGCTATAAATAGTAAGGAAAGTCCGCTCGCTACAGAGGCAGAGATACAAGTAAGTATTGTATAAAAAACCACACCGAGAGTTTTCTCGAAGAACAAAAGAAACGCAAGATGTAGGAATTTTAGAATAGTTTAATGCTTTTCGTTAATAATGGTAGTTGATTTAAATCTGTGTGGCAGTGGTTCGATCCCAGTACCTACAGATCGTTGTTTTTTCATAAATTTGTTTTTTTTGTTACTCTTAGATTTTTAGTGAGTTTATTTATAAGTTTCTTTTCAGAAGAAAAAGATTTTTTTAAGGTTAGAAACGCAAATTTTAATTTTCCGAAATTTTCAGTAAAATGTCTACCGTACCGAAAAAAACTTTAACTTACGTGGTTTCATGAAACCACACAATGATATTTTTGTTATATTCTTTATTGTCAGGACAGGGTTTATATAAAAGAAAATGTTTGAATAATTATACGGAAAAATTAAAAATAGGTATGTATTTAAACATTTTCATGCAAAAAGTGACTGACAAAATTGACAGATTACATTATTTACTGTCAAAAGGTCTCCAAAAATTATTTTTTAGTATACCCGTGCGAAACCGAGACAGGAAGCTCATCATCATTTCAGTCAAGAGTCGCGCACTGTTGGACAAAGGCATCCCCCAGGGATCTCCAAATCGATCGGTCGTGCTCCTCCCGCATCTAGTGGCTTCCCGCGACCTTCACCAGATCGTCGGTCCACCTTGTGGGGGCCTACCAACGCTGCGTCTCCCGGTACGCGGCCGCCACTCGAGGACCTTTCCGCCCCAACGGCCGTCAGTCCTACGAGCGACGTATCCTGCCCTCTGCCACTGAGAGGAAGCTAGTTTAATATAAATTTTAATGATCCGCGGACCCCTGGAAGCAGCCGAAATGGTCCGCGAAGCCATCCGAAAAATAATGTTACAAACATTTATTCATTACTAGTAGGTCCGGCAGACGTTGTCCTGCCCAACCAACTTTACGTTTAAACCTTCCTTGGACCTATCCAAATACACACAGAAAATTTGAGAATCAGAATCAGTAAGAATCCGTCGTGTCGTTTTTGAGTTTTTGCGAGACTAACACACAGCGTTTCATTATTATATATGTATAAGAAAGAAGAAGAAGATTACCCTTTATTCATTTGCTCTATATTGGTCCAGAGTTTGCGGTCCATGGCTAGACAGATATTTGTAAAATGGCCCCTCGACCAGTGGTTAAGGTTAACGACTGGTCTAGAAAGACACTCGGGCAGATAGGCAACAAACTGACCTTATAAGGGTTCCTTTTGCTAGTGGTGGTACGGAACCCTTTAAATAATGATATTAAGAGTCGATAAGTGAGCTAATAATATAGGGGTAATTGACGGCTGAAGCCTATTAATACTGAAGACGCAGTAATTTCATTTCACTTCATTCCACGTAAATAGGGTATGAGTAAAGAAATCAAAGTGAATAATCAACAATAATTTACTTTCCACCTCTTAGTCCTCAAGCAGTCGCATGCGACCGATGCGACGGTCACGCAATGACATATTTTTAAATACATTAAATATGGAAAAAAAATCACAAAAAAATATAGTTATTTCACAACCAAAGCATATTTTACATTCTGTAAAAAGCAATGTAATAATTGATTTCCCTTTCGTGAGGTATTATCAATTTTTACATAGCGTGAGGTCACAGAATATATGTATAATAGTACTCCATAGTGAGGTCACACCGGCCGCATGAGACCGATATTAAATAATTTGCTTTCCTTTTTTTGCATATAACAAAAAGCTTCTCTGTAGTGTGCACAGGGAACTTGACCTTGACCTAGATCCCACCTAAAGTGAGGCGACAACAAGGCCAAAGGTTGAAGCGAACTTTGACTCCTCGACAACAGAGTATTTTATTTTATTTATTTAGAATAAGTAATATCTTACCTGTAATTGTCGGAATACAACAGCACCAAGCAAGAAATCTTCTACACCCATGAGGAATTGAACCCCGAACCTCTAGATAAAAACCAAGTGGTAACAACCACTACAACACGAAGGCGGTTGAAAGCTCCTTAAAACTCTACAGTCGGTGCATCCATGAACTAGAGTTGACAGTCGCGGTTTTTTTATTTTTTTATTTTTTTCAGATAGAGATGATACACATTTTCTCCTTCTTGGTCGGTTTCTTCATTTCTGAAGGTCACGCTTGATGGTACGTGGCCTTGTGTGTCAGGAACTTCCATGAAACTCGATTATCGGCTTGTAAACTTTTTCGGTGAGCATGAGAGAAAGTTTAAGTTATGTTAGGTCAGGTCGTGGATTGCTAATTTAAAGGTGTGCTATATGCCTGGAGAATTGCATGAATATAATTATCAAGGGCGTTTTCTTAAGCGTTCACTATATCGAGTCCGGTTACAGTGGCTACTTGGTAACACCAGCGGGTCTTACGCCTTTTACCTTTCCCACTAGAACGAGCTTGTCGAAACTATCATCATTCCTGCGAGCAGTGTGACCGAAGTATCCTAGGATCTTTTGGAAACAGATGGTCGACAATCGAGTACTAATACGCACTTACTTCAGAATTGTAAACTTCAAAAGAATGCTTCAGAACAGACGTTTTTTTTGCCGTCTACGGAATGCGAAGCATTCGCCTCCGACGCCATATACAAATTTCAACCCCACATTAACTCAGCGTATTATTGACGAATAAAAATGTTACCTTTCAACCTACTTCAGGCACGTTTCCATCCACATAATCTTACTTTCTTTATGCGCCGTTGCGAACATAATAATATACTGTGCGTACAATTTCCCGAAGTTGACAGCTAAAACCTACCATTACAGTGTTAACTTTGAAATGGTAATAAGTATTTATACACGGTACCTTTTCAATTTTATTGCATAAAAACATGATTGAAGTAATGACGCATAGAAGAGTATGTTTTTTCCTATTTGTCATAAAACAACAGATAAATATTCTATTGTTGACTGGGATTAATATTTGTCATAAAACAACAGATAAGTATTCTATTGTTGACTGGGATTAAGAATGTGTCAATCTATTCTACGAGTAAAATTGACTTACGCCGGCTCATTGCACTTAACCTAGAGATAATTGCGCATATGTTGCACTTAATTAAATTTTCATAATAAATGAAAATTGGATTCGGGAGCTATTTGAGAATTTATGATTATTGAGTTTTTATATAAAACTAGGACAAAAAAAGCAATATGGGGACCACTAAACAGTTTATGGAAAAGCTAGTATGGGCGCACCTAACCTCATTCCTTTGTATCTGCCATATGCCGCGTCGCAAGGCAAAGAAAGCAGTGAAAAAACCTTGGTAAAAAAACAGGCGATTCTACTAGGGTGAACTTCCCGGACCAAAAATTGCGTGGCATCGATGAAATCGGTACTAAAAAACATAATTATAATGTTCTGACATTTTTTTCTAGTTACGTGAAATAGTTATCTATGTGGAGCACTAAATATTTTAATAATAGGAATAATAGGAACTTCAAAAAAATTAATTATGCCTTGAAATCTTTCATTGCCGTGTTTGTCCACACGTCACCTTGATGTATATCCTCATTGATAAAAATCTATTGATTCTTTATATTGAAACTTAGTTTTATTTGATACGTGAATAGTTAAAGTATTGTTACGGAATACATTTATTTAAATATTTAAACAATACAACGAATGGTTAATAAAAATTCATTTGTCCCAGAACTACCTTTCATCGCCGTGTCATAGACATGGTTAAGAATATTGTTTTATCTAACGACTTGCGGCCCTCATCTTGTGCGCTAAACGTTGCATATTAGTGTCGCCTAAGTACTCGAAGTGGAAGGAAGTACACTCGTGCATGCGTTTTCGCGCCATAAATATAAGTATTCCATTTTTATGTTACTCGTAATTTTTTCTTTCATCGCCGTGGATAGGTATAACTTCTATTTGAATAAGTTTATACTCTTGATTGAGCATTCAATAGAATGCCATTTCTCTTATGTTTATTTGTGAAGTGTTTATTACATCGAATAATTAATAGATTTTTTGTTATTTTATATTTTTGCCTTGATTTTCATCGCCACGCTTTCATTGCCGTGGTTTCCGTGGCCAAAATTTGCTATGGCAATGAACAAAAAGACACGGCAATGAAAAAAATTTCATTGCCATGCATTGGAACACAATTTAGTTTCATTGCCGTGTCCAGGTGTTTCATTTCCGTGACTTATGTTTTGATTGCCATGCTAAGATTAGGCAAAAAAACATATTTATCTGTAATACAGGTATTGATAGTTCCGGACACGTCAAGTTAATACGATAAAAGACTTAAGGATAGAATTGATGAGTTTTTTACTGTATAGTCAACTACAAAAAAAAACCATGTTACAAAATGATACCTTACATACACACACGCATACACGTACATACGCGCATCCACGTACATGCACGCAAGCACACACACACAGACACACACACACACTACAGTCTGATTTTAATAAGGCCGCGGACGCTTATTTCATTGCCATGGACGCTTGTTTCATTGCCTTGCACGCATGTTTCATCGCCGTGGCACGCAATTTTTAATATTGTATTTCTCGTTTTTTTTAAGTTATCTTCTAGATATTAATCAAGTATACATACATTATCTAAAACTTTAAAAAACGCCAATTTTTTAAAATAAAAACTTAAATATAAAAACATCCACGGAAATGAACATTTTAATGGACCTGTTGAAATTTACCCACTAATACTAATGAATGACTTTATTAATTGACGACATTTATCCACTAAACTAAATCATTTGAAATATAATTTGTTTAAATTTTAACCCCACTGTATACACAATTACACGGATGTCTGACTGGCATTTCTAAGGCAACCGTACTATACTGTAGTTCTTTTTTAGCTCTTTTTTCAAACACTGTTTACTGTAACATTAAAAAGAGCATACAATCATAGACTTTGGGAGTGGGAGCATTGTTATTTTCCGAAGAAACTTAATTCTTGTATTAACATTGTACAAGGAAAGATAAAATATGAATTGGATTCTAAATAAATTTGTTATTATACCTATGTATATTGATAATGCATCGTTATATGTGAAGATAAGCGCAAAACTCGAGAACGGGCGAACTGATTCGGTTAATTATTTCCTTTAAAGTGTTTGTTGGATTACGGGGAAGGTTCTTTTGAATAGAAAAAAAATAGAAGAGTAGTAAGACTACTGGGTAAAACTACTGGGAACAAGGAAAAATACCGACACTCAGGACACCTATATAGTAGGCATGGATTTAATAAGTCCATGCTAGTAGGTATATCAATATTATCAATAGTATTAGCCGTGTTGAAGATGAAATTTATCTTGTTCTCAAAATAGTTCTACTGAGTAAATGCACAAAAAGCCAATTCAACTTGAATATTTCCGAGCTATGCTGCATGCTTGTTTGCACACAGAACACGGCGCGAGGGAAGCTCAAATTTCATACCTGGTCTGCTAGTTGAAGTTAATATTTACGCAGAGCAAGCCAATTCAAAGTTTACAAGCCCCGACATAATAACACGTCGTTGGCGAAGAAATCACATGAAATAACACGTCATTGATTATCTGCCCTGCAGTGCTGTAGCACGGTAATAGTATATACAGTAGAATGACTTCATAGAAACAGTCGACACACGCGCTATGCCTACGCGCCTCAATACTGGATAGCAACTGGATCGCATCTACAAGGGCAGGCACGAACGCAGTTCGCCGCAGGTTACACGCACGAGCCAAATAATACTAATATAGTAATATTACTAGCTGTACCCGGCATGCTTTGCAATGCCACGTAAATTCCTTTTTTTTACTAGGAACCTTCACGGGTGTCCCCATAACACCCTACCAAAGTTTCATTACAATCTGATGAATACAATTTCGGAACGCATAGAGGACAAACAAACATAGTAATACATTGATTTTTATTTATATAGATTAAGGATATAAGCTTGACGTTTCACAAAAATGGGTTTTCTTGGTTCTTCTTTCGCCTATTTGGTTAGTAAGTGAGTGAAATAAATAAAATATATTTGCTTATTTATTATTAATTTATTATATCGAAGGCATTTTAGGCAACCTACATGTTAGTTACGTTAACCTACTTTATTGCATAAAAACCTATTTAATTCATTCCTTTAGATCGACAAAGTTTATATTATTATGCATTCTGAAATAGTATAATTAAAAATCTAGGCAGAAACTGTAAGTTCGCGGCCCTATCGCGGGCCAATGCACCAAGCGATGCCGAGCGGCCGTAGGTATAAAATTTCGAAGATGGGCCGAGTTCACATACTGTATATACTACTAGCTTTCCGCTCGCGACTTCGTCCGCGTTATTTTTGTTTTCCCGTGGGAATTTTATATTTTCCCGTAGGAAAATGACCCTATGTCCTTCCCCTGGTCTCGAACTATCCCTATGCCAACTATCATCAAAATCGGTTCAGTAGTTTCGAAGCCTATTCAATACAAACAAACAAACAATCAAATCTTTCCTCTTTATAATATTAGTATAGATTACCGTGGCTGTAGCAAGCCGTATGTATTCGGTACTGAGTGACGGGTGCGCTGTCAAATACCAAGTGTAACGAAACGTTACTCACGAATACACTTCGTTAGTCGCATTTTTTGTAGTTTCAGTATAGTTCAACTGTTTCAGTTCGCGCAAGTACCGTCGATGCGTGTATTGAAATTGAAACGGTTTTCTGATCGTGTATTTTGCGCGTGCGCGTGCTTATTCGGTGAATTTAAAAACGAACGTTACAAGGAACGAAGTTTTTTGTTCACTAGGCAAAGTAAACAAAATGCAAAACACTTATACACATGACGTCTGGTTCAAAATACGCTAATGTGAAAAAATGCACCTTACGCAGCTAGGTATGTAACGTAAAAGTATGTTTTCTACAAGTTACAAATGATGCGATGCCGCGACGTCATACAGCTCATATCAATGCGTTGTTCTATGCTATTATTATGAGGTATCAAAAGTAACGAGTAACGTAACGGTACGATAGTAACGAGTACTAACTGTCAAAGTAACGAATACATACGGGTGCGCTTTTTATCGTTACTTTTGACGTTAAGTTTCGTTGACAGTCAATAAATTCTAATTCCGTGAAAACGTGTCATGTCTATCTTTACAACTTGCAACAATGTTATGACCACAAATCGAAATGATATGAACCTATATCAATATACGAGTAGTTTAATGGAACATTGAGAAAAAGGAATATTTTATTCGAATAGATTGTATCGTTAGGTTAGCTTAATTGCATTAAAAAAGGGAGTTGCGTGTTCAGACGTCATTTATAACAAAAAGGAATGGACATTAATATTATCGCTCTGGTTTCATTTCAAGGGTGAGAATGTTATCAAATAGGTTCAAACAAAAAATTACTTTTCGCTCGAAGTTCTTGTTGTTGTGAACGCACAATACACAAACTAATTGACGTGCATTTTTAAACGTGCAAAAGTGATTGTGAAATCCAATTTGAATAAACGATATATATCGAATTGAATTTAAAATATCGTCAAATGGATTAATTATTTCGGTGTTACTTAACACCCTGTATAAATATACCAAATAGTTATATACGTTGTTACTTACGGGGCACCGAAATAATATTCATCAGAAGTGAAAATTCTATAAGTAGGAAATTATTGGGGCTAATGAAGTCACTCTTTTCATACAAACTAAATAAATTATTTTTTCACATTTAGTGTCAACAGCCCTACATCATCAAGGTACGCTTCTTCGTTTATTAGTGTTAACATTTTATCTGTGTTAATTCCATGCTGGACTATGGCTGTCACTTCAACGTTTATGCTTTCAGTTTAAAGTTGCATTACGTGGAAAGTAATAACGTTCCCAGACCTAAGACAAGCACCTATAGTACATCTAATATCTAACCTATATGTCCCTTATATTATTAGTTATGCCCGCGATGTCGTTCGCGTCGTACATTTTTTCCGTTTTTGCAACATTTTTCATTGATATTCAGCTCCTGTTAGTCGTAGCGTGATATTATATAGCCTAAAGCCTGCCTCGATAAACGGACTACCTATCCAACACAAAAATATTTTTTCAATTTGAATCAATAGTTCCTGAGATCACTAGCACGTTCAACCACGGTAATAGTATATACAGTAGAATGACTTCATAGAAAACGGTCGAAATACGCGCTATGCCTACGCGCCTCGATCTGGATCGCACTTGGATCGCATAGCTGCAAGGGCTGTCACAAATGTAGTTCGCCGCACGGCATACGCACGAGTCAAACGGAGCGCACGGTCGGTAAGCGAGCAGCCCTATCGCGGGCCACGCACCAAGCGCTGCCGAGCGACCGTAGGTATAAAATTTCAAAGAGGGGCCGAGTTCACTTACTGTATACTATACTATTACCGTGGCTCAACCAAACAAACAAACAATCAACCAAACTTTTCAGCTTTATAATATTAGTAAAGTATAGATGTCAGCGTTGAGTAACATCCGGTGTACATACACATAATGGAAGCAAATCATTCGGCATACGCTAGTGTTGACCGTCTCGCCTAAGCTTGTGTTTGAATAGTACTGATAATGTTTATAGCATTGTTGTGAATCGACAGTTAGAGGTAAGAGAGTCAGTTCTTCAGTTGATAAGGAATCCAGGTGAAGCTCCCTTCCACCTTCGGCCTTATCGGCACTTACCATCTAGTGAGGTGAACGCCAAAATTATCCCTGTTGTTGGTATAAAACAGACAAAAATTCACCATCCGTCACGAACATAAATTGTTGCTAAAATAATAATATTTTGAGGTAACTTATTTTGGTATGCAATTAGTACTTACTTCCTTACTTAGTTAATTAGTATTAACTTCCTTACTCCTTTCCTTTCTTGCCAATATCACCTTTATGCGGATGATCTCCAAATATATTCTCAAGCCCCTGTTAGAGACATTGTTGATCTGATTGCGCAACTTAATAGGAATCTGATAATTGTTCACGAGTGGAGTCAAAACTATGGCCTCTTAGTTAACCCCAAAAAGTCGCAAGCAATTGTTATTGGTGGTTCTAGGCAAATAGCTGCACTCAATAACTTGCAAATACCAGCAATCGTATGCAATGGCATTCCTTTGCCGTACGAAAGGGTAGTCAGGAACTTGGGGGTCCTATTCGACTGCACTCTTTCATGGGCTCCTCATATTGCAGAGGTCAGTAGAAAGCTGTTTGCAGCGCTAGGATCTCTAAGAAGGTGGAAAAACTTGCTCCCAGTAATGACTAAGATCGAACTTGCGCAGGCTCTCCTATTCCCAATCTTGGACTATGCAGACGTTTGCCTTACTGATCTTAACGAAGATTTACTTACAAAGCTCCAACGGCTGCAAAACGTCTGCATTCGATTCGTTTATGGCTTGCGTAAGTTTGATCATGTGTCTGAATTCAGAGAACAATTAAAATGGCTTCCTATTCGGTTGCGGCGGCAAGAACATATCCTTTCCTTCCTATATAACATCCTGTATGATCCACGTACCCCTCCTTATATGAAAGAGCATTTCCATTTTCTTGGGACTGATCATGAACGAGTTTTGCGGTCCAAGTCGGATAATATCCTAGAAAGTAGTTACACAGATTCGGGCTATTTTAAAAAATCCTTCACAGTGAAATCTGCACAATTGTGGGATGGTTTGCCTCGAGATATCAGACAGTCAAAGACGCTTGCCATTTTTAAAAACAGGGTCCATAACCATCTCATGGCACAGTCACATTTATAGCTTGTTTTATTTACTTACTTGTATTGTATTCTATAACATTTTATATATATATATATATATATATATATATATTTTTTTAAGGTAAAATATTTGAATTTTTTTTTCATGTATTTATTATATAAATATGTATGTATTTGATTGTTAATTGTTCAATTATTCTGGTTTTTTTTATGACGGCACACTGCCTTATATAAATAATTATCCGTCGACAAAGGTTGTCTGGAAGAGATCGCTACCAGCGATAAGACCGCCTTTGCCCACATTAATTTTAAGAGTTTTGTGAGTGTTTCTGTTTTCTTTGTGTGCAATAAAGTATTAATCTATCTATCTATCTAGTACTTTTGATTGGGATTGGGATTTTTTATACAAAAGGAAAAGTTATGATTGGCAGTTAAAAACTACCCTTTCATAAGCAGGCGTCAATACATAATCCATACACGTGTCAGGTGAGTTGATCTTGGACAAGTTCCAGTGCTTAAGTAGCCACCGCCTCTTGACCCTAATTCACAAGAGCGAGACGCGTTGTGTTAAGAGTACTAAAAAAAGGCTAAAGGCACAATTTCATAAGACCCTCGAGCAACAGGTACGCTCCAGTTTTGAACGAGATTATCAATGCACTAAATCTAAGGGCGACATACGCAGTTCTAATCAAACATTGACGCGTATGTGTTAAATGTTAAATAAAGCAATGATTTTGTCTTAGTCGCTAATGTAAAATGTGCGGAAATCAAAAATTTTTCAATTCATTTGGTTAAGAATGTCTTTAAAAATAAATTCATGAGACCTACTAGAACCATTACATTTTGTATTTTTTGTTTGTAATGGGCATAAATAAATATATCAGAAACAAAATGTTCAAAATCTGTAGTATATTTCATACATATCTATTTACGAGCGCTGAAAACAAGCAGAGTCACAAAAATGGATATTTACGTTATGGTAGTGCATAAGTCCAATATCCACGAAAACGTGAAAATTTCCTACACGTTTAAGAATATTCTTCCAAAAACTTTCTTTTTGGTGAATTTGCAATGTTTAGTGACTTTAAGAATCAATAAATCTCGTGTACAAAACAATTATCGCATGCATGCGTTATTAAGCAATTAATTATCCAATAATAAATATAACATTATTATATTAATTATGTACTTATACACGGTAAAAAAAAAATATTATAAAAATCTTATTATTTTGTGTGCCCCAATTTCCGAACCAATCTTGCGTATGATGTGATTTCGGTATCTATTAAGCGACTTCAGTAAATTGTTTACAAACAGATAGCGACTGCAAAAAAAGAAATTTTCATCCCCCCATCTCGGAAAGAGTATTTTTGCTATTCGATATCTGACCGCCAAAGCCGTTTTTATCCGCTTGAGGTTAAAGTAAATTTGAATTTAGAACATCGCATGCACTAGGTTTGTGATTTCAAAAATCTCCATGATGCCGAATTTATCATACAACTTTTTTTAAATTTGTTAAAAACTCAGACTCTGAAACCTCCTTGGTGTACTTTTGTTTTTAATTTGCTTTGTGCACGTCATTTTGTTTTGAAGTCGTATTGTTATAAATAAGAAACTTGAAAAGAAGTAAAAAAACGTATTATTTGTTATACATAATATAAATATTTTTCTGTAATACTTACCTATCATAATATTGTAGTAAAGTAAATATGTAACTGAAGTGAAAGTATCTTGTGACTGGAAATGTTTTATTTTGCATTTAGTCATTTCCTCGCTGAGGCGGGATGAAAAGCACTCGAGTGCAAAGATTTTTCACCTTGTGATCTTTTGATTCCCTCGCTAACGCTCAGGATTCTCAGTTTTGAATTACTCGCTGCGCTCGTGATTCAATTTTAGAATCCTTCGCTTGCTCGGTTATCAAAGTTGAGCACGCGGTTAAAAAGAAACTTTGCACTCATGTATAACAAATAACTATTAAAGTTATAAAAAGTAACCATCTGTTTACCTTGGTTCTGTCAGCATTTTGCCTCCATTAAGGAGGCAAAATGCTGTTGGATTAGAGCCTGAGGGAGACCTGGAGAATATCAAGTGACTTAGTTTTATGTTAATGTATTGTTATGTATAGGGAGAAAAAACAATGCCAAAATCAGATCACTTATTCGGTAGTGACAAAAGTAAAAAATAGTTTAACTTAACCCGAGAAGTCCGTGCATTTAAAAAGCTGTTTTTTTTATAATTATATTCGGATATCATATTCGGATATCCCGCACGCTACCCTGCACATAGAAGTAGAAGTTGTCTGCATACAGATGGCAGGATTAAGATAATGTGTTGCTAATAGCATTCATAAAGAGTGATAAAAGTAAAGGAGAGAGAATGGCGCCCTGAGAAACCCTAACCGCTAATTTATACAAGCGAGGTATGGAGCTGTCAACACGTGCAAACTGTTAATGACCTTGATGATAAGTGGTGAACCAATTCTATACCGATGAGGAGAGTTCCAAAGAGTTTATGCTTGCGAGAAAAATATCATGATCTACGGCGCTAAAGGCATTGAAGAAATCCATCGGTACTAGAACCGCTATTTGGGACCACTCCATAACTTCACGACAATTTTCAGTGATGTTCAGTAATGCAATGGAAGTGCTATGCCCAGGCCTAAAACCATACTGGTAAGGCAAAACTAGTTGGCGATAAAAATAAACATTAGAGAACAGATAAACAACAAAGGATTCTAGGACTTTGGATAGGATATAACATCTTGCTTCAAATAAATATATATTACTTTGATACTGAAGTATTATATTATCTGTGACTTTGATAAATATATTAAACTAAAATAATAATTTATAATGTAAACGTTGTTCATATCATTACAAAGAAGTGTGCGGTCACTTTCCAGGTCACCCCTATACAGCTACACGCCTTGTGAGCACACAATAATGTGGGGAAACTCGCCACAATAACTTTAACCCACAGGCTGAGTTGGCCACTCTCGTTCCTATATTAAATAGAAATATGCCAGTCATTTAGAATTGTTATTGAAATCCTTCAAAGGGACCATTCTGGCGCGGATAAAATGCCTTAAAGCAATAATGATTGTTCTTTTGATTAACGACTGACAGGGCGACGGATGACGATTGCAGACGCGTAGAAAAATATCTCAGCTAAATGTTATTAAACTGCGAATCAACTTCGGAATCTAACTCAAGCTACGCGAGTATGATTCCGGCGGATTGGTGCTTTTCGTATTACAATCCGGCTACGGCCATGTCGAGAGTGGTTCACTTTTATACAAAGGGTACGTGACATGCAAATTTTCGATTTAATGTATATTCTTTTGTTATTCACGAGCTTCCGGTTCAGTTATACATGACGAAGGGTTCGATGTACTGGGGGAATTAAAATTGATAACTTGAAAAGAGGCGTACGAGGAAAATTTGGAGCAATGAACTGGTGTTATCATTTTTATCGGTTACATACAATATAATAATAATAAACATATAAACTAAGTCTAAGACAAAGGTACACTTTTGATGTCAATTTAAAAATATTACAACATTATTAAAAACATTGTTGCATGGTGTAAAGTGTAATTTTAAGCTTCTTTGCAATCTTCTAATAATATAAAAGCTAACTGTGATTGACTGATCTATGTACTGATAAAACCGATAGGTGAACTGATTGGGTCGATTCTTTTGAATGTTTAAATAACGAAGAACGTTCTTATGGACAAAAAAATGGATATATAAAAAATCACATATTTCCAAACTATTTCAACAGAGCTATGACGTCAAACACAGCAATCAAAAATAAGCTTTGACAGAACGTCTGTCAGGAAAGCTATACTCTCTACACAAATAAAATTATTATAGCGAGGTAAAGTTTTTAAGTTTGTATAGGAAGCAATTTCTGGAACTACTAAACCTATTTTGAAAATTATTTCACAAGTATATATATAGCTCCATTATGTCTGAGTGAAATAGGATATATAACAAGCGTCTTGACCCGGATTCACACGGGTGGTAGTTTTATATAATAAATCCACGCTGGTCAAGCTGCAATCGGATCGATAGTCATTTATAAATTAACTAATTAATTACTCGCGAACTACGTTTCGCAATCTACGTTTTTTGAAAATACTAATAACACTATTAAAATAATTATTTTAAAAAACTTTTTAAATACAAGCTTTTAGTATATTAGCTTGCAATACGAATCAAACGGGCCAAACTCGATGGGGTTGTGTTGTTTTATTGCGGAGTTCCTATGGCCTACTTCCAGCTCCATCATTAGATGTCATCATAATATTGCATTGTCACGCGATATACTTACATATGCATGCAAAAATTCAGCTCACACGAAAACCGGAAAGTGGGTCATATTTAACTTGCAAGATTTCATTAGAGACACAGAGACAGGTGAAAGTAAATAAAAGCTTGTAAAATCGTGGTTGGTGGTATAGAAGGGTGAAAATTTTGGGTTAGGTATGAGTATTTTTGATGGCAAATCATAAACAAATAAAAGTAAAAAAATTGCCCAAAAAGTATGGAGAGGGCCGCCCTTCACCTAGGGGTATAAAAATAACCTACAACCTATTCTCAGACCTACCAGATATACCAAAAAAATCATTAAAATCAGTCAAGCCGTTTCGGAGGAGTTCTATAAAAATACTGTGACACGAGATAGATGACAGTATATAAATAAATCTGCTAGTCAGGAGCGGACATACGATAGTCAGTCAGTCAAAGAAAATAGCAATAAATAAGTAACGCCGCTAATCAATATACCAAAATTATAAGTGACTCGTGTGACTGCACCCACTTTATGCTATGATCGTGAGTAAATTTGGGAGATCGTAATACTCTCAAGGCAAATTGAAGACAGATTATGCTTGATATACGTTCAACTATTCTGTACACCCTGACTTTGATAGATTGCTGGCTCGTCGGTTGAAACGCGGTATGAAGAACGTCTGCGTTAATAGGCTGGCTCTGTTTCGGAGCTACTGCGTGTAGGTTGTATACGTAAAATGTCTTAAAAAACTATGCGTGCTCATCAGATGGCATTGTTTGCTTTTATAAAAAGGAAAAAGTAAACTGTCACGTTTGTCATTCTGACGTTTCTTGACAAATTAATATGTTGTCTGTTTCCAAGTTTATTCCTTTTTACAAGCTTTTTATTTACTTTCACCTGTCCGGTGTCTGTAATGAAATCGCAGGTTAAATTTGACCCACTTCCCGGTTTCCGATTGTGCTGATATTTTGCATGCATATGTATATCGCATGACAATGCAATATTGTGATGACATGGAGCTATCTGATGCTGAAGCTGGAAGATGGCCATAGGAACTCCGCAATAAAACGACGCAACCCCATCAAGTTTGGGCTCGTTTTATTCGTATTGACGAGTACCAAAAGTTTGTATTGAAAAAAGTATTTTTTTAAATAATTTAACTTGTTTATGTAAATGTCCGCCCCTTTGTCTTAGCTAGAAATTTATTTAGCAAATTGAATTCACTTTATCCTCTCATATTTGTACAACCAAACAAAAGAAGAATAAAGCCTGGTGTACTCAGCAGTTTAAACAAGGTTCAAGCAACAATTCAAAAGATCAACCAAGATCGCAACCGATAGGAAATATCTATACTTACTAATATTATAAAGCTGAAGAGTTTGTTTGTTTTTTTTGTTTGGTTGAACGCGCTAATCTCTGGAACTACTAGTCCGAATTGAAAAATTATTTTTGTGTTGTATAGTCCATTTATCGAGCTAGGCTTTAGGCTAGTAATTTTTTTTTTTTTTTTTTTTTATAAAAAACGTCGCCCCACACTAGGATTTTCTCCTGTGTCGTGGGTGCAGTTACAAACATACAATATCACATGCACATACGCCCAGACCGGAACAAATTTCTGTAGGCCATACAAAACATTTGTCCCGTACGGGAATCGAACCCGCGACCCGTTGCGCAGTAGGTGATCACTCGACCTCTGCGCTAAACGTGATTAATATCACGCTACGACCAATAGGAGAGGAGAATCAAAGAAAGATGTTGCTAAAACGGGAAAAATATAGAAGATATAACTAATAACGGTTACCTATCATAAGATCGAACATTTTTTGACCGAATTTCATTTAACCGAAACCTTTTCGACTATTTTCTTTTCGTTTTTTTTAATTCGTCGAAATTACGTTTGTCACTGTATCATTTGACCTATTATCAATTCGATTTTTTTCGTTACTCCAACGTTTCATTTGGTCGAATTTTTTTAACGAAGTTGTGCTTAACCGAAATAACATTTGTTCGAAGTATTGTGTTTCCGACCATGCTAACAAAGAAGCAAGCAAGCATGCAAGCAAGCCTATAGCATGCAAGCAAGCATGCAGCATGCACCATGCAGTTTGATGTGCGTGGTCACAGTGTCTAATCTAACCTAACCTAGCTATTATGCTGTTTTATCCTGTTACATCTTTTCATTTCATTTTTCAAGGAGCTTCTTGCTCTTTTTGCTTAGCTTTGCTTATTCGCTACCTTTGTTGTAATAGCACAGAGGTTAAGTAGATACACAACATAATGTAGCCAAATAATATTCGGGAAAATGTTGTTTTGGTGAAGTGAAAGTATATGGCAAATGAAAAAAGTTCAGAAGAAACTTCAACCAATAGTAAAATAAATATTTTGACAATCGGTGAAATGTTGTTTGATAAAATAACACCCATGTCAAATGATATTTCGATGATTTAAAAATATGGCAAACAATACATATATATGGCAAAAAAGACGTCGGTGAACCGTTTTCGATCAAATGAAATTCGAACAAGCAAATTTCGGACAAGTGATAGGTTCCCATTTACGTATGACAACTGCTGTTTTTCAACGCCGCAGAAGCTGACGCGCGGGCTCTAGAATTGACATCTGCAACGTCATTAGTCGTTGTATATTGTAGAAGCTTTAAGATCTTACAACTTCTTTCTTTGTCGTAAGCAATTGCTTTTTCGTCGTGCTTCAGGCAATGTGAGTTCTTTATGAAACAGATTACCTACTTATTACCAAAAAAAGTTGTTTGAGATCGAGATGCTATTCGACGAACTGGAAATTTATAGCCAGAAACAAATTAGAGTGAACGCAATAAGACATGACACAACAAAGCAGAAAGTAATATTTTTTTTGTTTACGCAATAAAACGTTGCGTCTACGTCAACAAGCTCTTTTGCTTTACCATCTTCACCGATTAGTTACTTACTAGTGTATTAGACCGAAGTTGATAACTCATGTGAAGACTTACGCTATATAGCCTACATACAGGGTTGTTCTTGTCTATATTAAGAACGACGCGATCTCATACATTGTTAATCTATACTAATATTATAAAGCTGAAGAGTTTGTTTGTTTGTTTGCTTGAACGCGCTAATCTCAGGAACTACTGATTCAAATTGAAAAATTATTTTTGTGTTGGATAGTCCATTTATCGAGGAAGGCTTTAGGCTATATAACATCACGCTACGACTAATAGGAGCTGAGCATTAATGACAAATGTTGCAAAAACGGGTAAAAAATATACGGCGAAACGTAGTTCGCTGGCACAGCTAGTATTAGATATTTGTAATATTTTGAGTTAAACGATGCCTTGCCTTTTATTAGCAAGCAATATCAACTCGCCGAGAGATATTGTTTCCTAGAATAATGTTAGCAACATTGGTAATTTTTGGAGAATATTCTCGGCTCGGCTTTTTTGTTATGCGTCCGCGTACATAGCATAAAACTGTTACCCTTAATGGATATTTCAATGAAATCTGCCCACGTTTACACAACAATATACCTTCGATAGACCTAAATTTTGCATTAAATATGTAAATTGATGTTAAAACCGCTGTCGTTATGAGAGTTCAAACCCGGTTTGTTAATTTTTTTTTTATGTAACTTTATCGGGTCACCCATACGTACCGTAATAAAATATTCAGTGTTAGATTGTCCTATTTCACTGTTGTCTGTGTTACATCTCTTAAATATAGGAAAGAAGAAAGAATTATTTAATAACGACAACTATTTTACCGTGTTGCATGTATATTTTAAATTGAGAAAACTTTCGTTAATTGTGAAGAGGACAGCAGTACGTCAAACTTCTAAGGGAGTTTTGCAAGTACTACAAGACAAAGTTAGCGAAATAAAAGTTTGAGTTTTCACTCAGCTACCGCTCTGCTAATTAAAATAGACTAACACTTGGTTCCATTTTTAGGGTTCCTTACCTCAAAAGGAAAAAAACAGAGCCCTTATTGGATCACTTTGCTGTCTATCTATCTGCCAAGAGCCTTTTTCTCGGGAGCATTGAAGATATCAAATTGAAATTTATATTATTATAATAATAACTAGCTGACCCGAAGAACTTCGTACCGCTATATTTTTTTCGTGACTGGATCAAAAGCTGACTGAACAACTGAAAGTTAATCTTTCAATGATTTGTCAATATATTGAAGATCTCTCACGGTCTTCTTTCTGCCTTATTCACTCGCTCACTTTACATATTCTCTCTCTCTCTCCTTGGTATTTATTATTCTCATCTGGCGGTGAGGTCTGCCTTCCTAATTTTCCTCCTCCACTTCAACAACAACAACATACTCGTACAACTCAAATATTATGAGATTAAAAAAATCTGTAAGATCTTTAAAATTTTCTTTTAGACAAATTTTGTCCTGACAGTAACGAACACAAAAAAATGATTATCGAATTTGTTGTAATCGTTCGGAAGCTATGCGCGTACATACATTTCGGGGATTCATTTTTATTCAATGGACTTGTTGACCCGACAGCGCGTTTCCGTAGCTCAGTAGTTATACTATGTGCTTTGCTTAACATTAAATGAATGTCGCATCAATGTTATAATAACATCCTAATGGAATGGTCTTAGCGTTAAGAACGCCGTCAACTGGATGGTTGCACAATCTTGATGAGCAAATGGTGTGTCGATAAATTAACTCACACCGCCATCTGTTCGAAAGTTGTGGAACTTACAAATAATTACAAACAATTTAATTCGTAATAATAAATTTTGAGGACAATAATCGAGATAAAAACTATCCTATCTTTTAAGATAGACCTAATTACATACAGTAAGCCAAATTTCATCAAAATCGGTTTATCCGGAACAAAATCATGGCACGAGATTTATATACCGGGTGTAACGGAATACCGAAATAATATTTAAGGTTGTATATTAACAAAAAAAATGATTTATGACTATTCTTTGTATTTTTATCATATGCCTACTTTCGATTTAATACGCTTAACTGTTAAGCGTATTTAATCGAAAGTAGGGATATAATAAAAATACAAAGAATAGTCATAAAACATTTTTTTTGTTAATCAGCAACCTTAAATATTTTTTCGGTATTCCGTTACACCCGGTATACCGGGTTAAGTTTGAGGTACCGGAAACCTCGCAGGATTAGATAGCTAACATCATTAACTACAACATTTATTTTACGAGTTTTAAGATAACTCAATACATAGAACAAAAAACAATTTTCAAATTTTAACTGACATTGATAAGTCTTATGTTTCATTTATAAACGACGACGGAAGACGACACGCTACGCTCGCGCGCTGTGCGCGTAGAGTTACAAACATTCTAGAGGTATATTAAATGAATATTTATTTTTATTGCTGTAAGTAGCAGACGAGCAGACGGCCCACCTGATGGTAAGCGATATCCGCCGCCCATAGACTTCGCCAATATCAGGGACATAGCTAAGTCGCTGCCAACTTTGAATATAGTGCTCTCTTTAAACCTCTCTTGAAAAGGGGCATGTCGTAGCGTTCGGGAAACACAGCAGTGGGAAGTTCGTTCCAGAGGCGACATGTTCGTAGTAAAAATGAGCGCTGAAAGCCATTTATTTTTGTATGAAAGTAAAATCTAACGAATTATCAAAAGTCGTAGAACAAACGTTAGTAAAGTTACACCTACGCCTATTTATAACATACTCAGGTCTAGTATCTTTCACCTCTAAAAAAATCAAACTTGTAAGACGTCGACGCTGTCAAAAGATATGACCGTTGAAGTCGCGTACTTTCGCATATTTTGTTATCTCAAAGGGGATCCAAAACTTATACTGTCTTATTACAAAACATTGTCCTTAAACTTAGTCCTGGTTATAAGCCTAACACTGTCTCTATCTATGTATATTAACACAAGTGAAAGCGCACTAGACTCAAACCAAGATTGGCGGCGGCGACCTCTCACTACCAGTCATCGTCCGGAAGATGCTGAATAGTGAGAGGGAATGGGAGGCTGTTGCCTCCTTTTGCGAGGATATAATCTCGCAAAAGGAGGCAGAGGAGAGGGAGCGGGAAAACGATCCCCACGCCGCTCCCCTCCGGCGCAAGAAGGCGAGACTTTATAGCCCACCTTCCATGACCGCCCTCGGTGTGGCCTGCGCACTAGGGTGGCTCCTGATGCGTGCGATCATAGGTCCCCCGTCTGGATATTACCTCAAATTTCAGGGTAATAATACCCCGCTGGCGTTAAAACCCGGCCCGTAGCTGGCCGGGCTGTTCCCGGGCGGTCCGGAGAATTGGGGTTGCCCAGACCCCGGATCGCTCTGACTTATGAACAAAATGGACATCGAGGTTGGTTTAGTGGGTATGTCCCGCGGGGAGAGTCCCATACATGCCCGCTGAGCCATCGGCAAGTACGATGCGCAACAGCGTTCCACTTCGTTAAAAAAAAGTCTCAAACCAAGACAAATTTTAGACCAGTAGGGTTACTCTTGAACCGAATCCGATCGATCGGCATTGAGATTGTGATTTTTCATACGCTTATTTTTGCGCATTGGCTCCAAATTGACCCCGTGTTGTGCGGATTTTGGGTAAACCAAACTCAGTATTATTAAATTTTCTCAAAATACGGATCCAATTTGGCGCTAGTGTTGTTACTCAAGCGTATGAAAAATCACAATCCCAATGACGATCCATCGGAAATGGTTCATGAGTATCCCTACAGGTTTTGTAACAAGGCCGATAGGGGACTTGCCGTTGACCTAGAATCCTAAAATTTTGCAAGAAGCATGATCTTATAGCACATTCTGAAAAATCTGGAAACCGATAATATTGTACCTACATAGTGAGCAAATTATATAATTCGAAAATTGTGTACGGAATCCTCAGTGCGCGAGTCGAATTCGAACTTGGGCAGTTATTTTTTTTAAATATGAACTGGCGCCTCATCCAGTTATGTAGAGACATCCACCGCGCTCATCAACGATGACAGCTTTTTAATTTAAATTGCTGTTAATTTTCCTTCATTTTTCATTCTACGTTTAACTATCACTATTCTAACTACACAAATTAAACAGCACCATTTATACATCACGTAGTGTTATTTTAAAAGCCCAACAAAGTATTCGCGTAGATTATAACTATAATTACAGTATTACAGTATGACCTGTGACATGATTCAACAATATAGATTCAAAAAACCTATTCATAATTGTTGTATCAATTGATTTTCTTATACTTTTGGTGTGAATACATGAATTAGACTAAAAGTTCTACTAATTTTCTTAATTTTTACGCAAAAATTATATAATGT
The DNA here is from genome assembly GCA_963935595.1 of Schoenobius gigantellus. Lineage (NCBI taxonomy): Eukaryota > Metazoa > Arthropoda > Insecta > Lepidoptera > Crambidae > Schoenobius > Schoenobius gigantellus. The sequence continues at coordinate 81,909,536 of OZ012540.1, forward strand.
TCTGCGACACTTCAATCCCTATGTTAAATATTGGATTAATACCCATTATGCAACTTACATTGCTAACAAGAACGAAATGGTTTGCTCAACCATTACGGGACTGGAAACTATTAAGTGCTTTAAAATGGACTCAATAACAGAACTGTCCTATGTGATACCTACAATATTTTTTCTTTGATGATATTTAAGACATAGTTTAATCAATTTAGAAGTTCATCTCGGATTGAAAAAAGGGCTGAATTTTTGTAGGGATCTTTGTTTTGGCATTCTAAATGTTGTCTCGAAAGTCATGTGTAAGGCACCTAAGATATTGAAGGTCAAAGGTCACAAAAATCAGGTTTTTTTTTAATATCTCTATTTCTTACCTCATATAGGTTTCGCATTTATTATAAAAGATGTAAGTAGATCATAAAATTCTTTACAAATTTTGTTTAGAGCAATTTTTTTATACGTTGAAATGACGTTATACCGACTGTCTAAAACTGAGTACAAGTTCAATCGCAGCATCAAAACGACTTATTGAGGAAGGAGAAACTTCAATATCATCAAACTCAAACGCAATTCGATTACATGTAACTTACGAAAGTGTATAGAAGACCCCTAAATAATAACAGTCTCAAAAAAATTCTCAAAACATACCCTAAGTAAAAAGCCACAAACAATCCAAACAAAATAACATGTGCTAACAAAGTCAGCAAAGTTAATGCAAAGTTCACAAACGCAGCGTGAACACCCTCAGCCTCATACATTACAGTTTACAGTTCAGCCTCAGACACTGGCGGGGCGGTACAGAAATCCTATTAAACCCATAACGTTTTACCGGCAAGCACACTCCATGTTATTATAGGGGCACGGTGTGTAGGAGGCTGTAATTAGAGCTGCGATTCCATTCCATTGCCTGCGTCCCGGCATTGAAACAAAACGAGCTCTGTGTCACGGTAATAGTATAATGCCGTATGTGGACTCGGCCTAAATAAAATTTTTTTTTGGCAAAATAAATAGAGAGATCCAATCAGTGGCGTAACCCCCCCCGTCGAGTGCCGACTAAACGAAAATAATGATTGCTTGATATGTACACATACATAAAGTACTTCCGTCTTATTCTGTCAGAACAACAGACGAATCCCCGACCAGAGCTTGTCGCTTGCTGTTTATATATATTGAAGGGTAGATACTTTGATTATTTGTTAAATAATAAAAAGGATCAATCGAGCTGAGGGTACAATTATGGTACGTTCGCGTAGTATCCTGGCATTACGATACTACATACTACACATCATGAAATAATGGTACAAATAGTATAATTATACTACGAAATCCAACGCTGACTCGGCCCCTCTTTGAAATTTTATACCTACGGCCGCTCGGCATCGCTCGGTGCGTGGACCGCGATAGGGCTGCTCGCTTACCGACCGTGCGCTCCGTTTGACTCGTGCTTATGCCCTGCGACGAAATGCATTCGTAGCAGCCCTTGTAGCTATGCGATCCAAGTGCGATCCAGATCGACGCGCGTAGGCATAGCGCGTGTTTCGACCGTTTCGATGAAGTCATTCTACTGTATATACTATTACCGTGTCTGTGTATTGTTCTTGTTATTACATTCTCAATATATTAAGCTCAAACAAAAATATTGATCAGAGTCATACCGTTAACGTTGTTTTACATATTTTTCCTTTTGTTTAGGTCCCGCACTTCAAAAGGAGAAAACGGAGCCCTTATGGGGTCGCTTCAATGTCCGTCTATCTGTCCGTCCGCCAAAACTCTTCTCTCAGGAACGCATAGTGATATCAAACCGAAATTCATGCGGGGGAGTAGCGTCGGTGGCGCTGTGGACTCGGCACCTTGCCTTCCAATTGGGAGATCTGGGGTTCGAGACCGCCATGCATGTGTTTCTCGTTTTCGAATTTCATATGTACATGAATTATCTGACGCTCCTACGACGAAGGAAAACATCGTGAGGCAACCTGCATACATCTGCGAAGAAATTCATTCGCTATGTGAAGTCGACCAATCCGCACTGGGCCAGCAGCGTGATTGACTAAGGCCTAAACACCCTAACTTGGAGAGCCTCGCGGTGGGGACGTACTCGTATATGAATTGTTGTGATGACGGTCTTTTGCAGCTGTGGAAAATCAAACGTGTAAATCAATGCGACCAAAGGATATTAATGTCGATGTTGCATATTTTCTCATATTTTTCGATTTCACAAGAATCATAAAATTTGACTAAAAGAAACATCTTATTACAGCACACGAAAAGGAAAAAATCTGAAACCTGTAAATATGTAGTTAAAACGTTATATACTCCAACTCATACTTGGCTGATTTTTTGTATACATCTACCGATAATACAATACTTATATTAAATTTGTAATTCTTTTGAATCTCGAATTTCTGAACGCGTTGTTGAGATCATAAATGAATCGGTACCGTGTCTGCAATAATATTGTATCAGCACACTTATTCGAATTTCTGTGTAATTTATTAATTCTGGACAAAAGGCTTTGACATTCTCTCTCTTTCTGAATATGTGTATTTTGCACTGCAGGGAATGGCTTTAAGCGATTCGTTGTTTTTCAATACATTCTAATGTTCTGACTTTAAAAATCTACATAAAAATCTGTATATTTTTACAAATCGAACTAAATCTTAGAATTCTTATAAATTAAGGTGGAAACTATTTCCGACTACTTAGCCACACCACTTCGATAAGTACTTATACTTCGTTTTTTACTTTAAACACAAAAAAAACAACTTTTATACTCATGTAATCTTTGCATAATTCAAGCGCTTGAGGTAATTAATCATGATGGAGCACAATTTTTCAAACATGTTTGTCACAACTCTGTAACAAACTGCGAAAGGTGAAGATGTTATTCGCTATCGTGTAGACAGATATTTTTTTGGTGGCCCGATTTCCCCCCAAGCCGGAATATTTTGTACGAGGCACAATTCTAGCGGCAGGTAATAAAAAGACACGAAAATAACAAAATCCAAAAAATACCGCGCTTAATTGACATTAAACTATTTGATTATTGCCCGTGATATTGTATTACGTGTTATTAACAAAATCGGCTTGATAGGGATGAGCGGAAATGAAATTCCACCCATCCCAACCAGTGATGGCGTGGTAGGGAAGAGTGGAAAAATAAATCCACCTGTCCCCACCAGGAGGGACAGCTGGTAGGGACTAGTGGAATAGCCCGTTATTTTGTATGATATACTAGCTGTGCCGGCGAACTACGTTTCGCCATAGTAAAAAATAGTTTACGCCCTATTCTCAGACCTATTGAACATACACAAAAAATTTCATAAAGATCGATCAAGCCGTTTCGGAGGAGTTCGGTAACAAACACTGTGACACGAGAATTTTATATATTAGAAGAAGAAGAGTAGCTGCGCCGGCGAACTACGTTTCGCCATAATAACGGCGAACTTACGTTTCGTACTTTTTAACTCGGAAAACTAAAACCTACAATAAATGTAAACGACATGGCGAGATTAATTTTTGTTGAGATTATATTTTAGTGCCTTCACCAATCCTTGAGAATATGTGGCCGATTCGACAAAATTGACTGAATCATAATTTTTTTTCACCTAACAATATAATATAATATCTAGCACTTAGTTTACTTAACTCCATCGTATATCTTTTATCAGCGGTGCGACGGCTTCTTTTATAGTAAAAATATGTCTGAGATTTTGCACTTTTCTGTTAGACGTTGTTTAGGCACCTACTGCTTGTCAATCGAGCTTTTTATATTATAAGTAGATGTAATTTGTTTAATACTTTTTTGAGATAATTGGAAAAAAATATTGGTATCATTATTATCATACAAGAATAAAGACTGATTATAAAAATGATATTGTTTTTTATTGTTGTTTATTAACTTTATAACAAAGAATTGATATAAGAGTGACATTGTGCGGAAGGGACATTATGCGAAAGAGACATTATGAGAAATGAACATTGTGCGAAAAGGACATTTTGCAACGTAGACATTTTGCGAAGTGGACATTCTGCGTCTAAGCGGTACAATGCAAGTCAACATTACGCTACTGAACGGCTCGCACTAACACCTGCATCCAACTACATATACTATCACCCAAAATGCTCAACGACAGAGAAAATTATTGTTGAGAAAATATCACACGAATTTTTTAGACGAGGAGATTACTCAGACTAATTCGAAATTCATCACAAAGCTTATGTGAACAGTAACTGTTTCTATTTGTCATTTTTAACTTTGTGGCAACTAATTGGAATTATAAATATATATATCTCAAAGAGAAAAAAATGACAAAACAAATAGAAAATACGTAAAATGCAAAATAAGGATATTCCCGATTTCGATATTTTAATAATACTTGAAGATGTGACATCTATCTTCTAATTATATTCCTTGAAAATTCTTCAGAAGGTATTTATTTTCTCTTTATTATGAAAGGGGTTAACGTCTATTTTTCTTTTCATAAGAACTATTAAGAAACTTCTCCGTTATCCAACAAATACTCAATAACTTAATTAACCGGATCGGTTCGCCCGTTCTCGACTTCGCTTACCAACATATGTAGCGATGCTTGTTTATTATAATACTCGTAGATTTTTGATGCAGTAAAAATTTTCAGACAATTGAAATATCAGCCAGAATCCATCCCGCTAAAAACGACTTACTTTTTATTGCGTAAAGTAAAATCTAAGAATAAGTTCGCGTGTTCTGACACGATCTTGGTTAGCTGACCTTTTAGAATCTAAAGTGGCCTTTACCAGGCCGAGGCATTCGATCGATGTGACAGCTGCCTTGTTATGTTCATCCGCTAGAGCTACCAGGGGCAGTAACCAAGCCAACCCCCTGGCCATGATCTCCCAAAACATTAATAAAACTGCCCTGAGCGTGGCGCTGGCGCTGGCGCAGCAAGGGTGGTGTCTCTTCTTCAATATTGTTTTAACCTTGCTATAAACGATCCCCGATTACTCCCTAGCCGTCAGTGCTCCAAATGGCGGAGTACTAGCAGACCTACAAGATAAAGATTTTTCAATTTCAAAGAGACAAGGAACGATACAGATATCTATACTCGTATCTGTAATATACATAAGTCATTAATTGTAGAAAACACAATATTCTGAGCAGTGAGGCGCGAACTGCACCAATTCCGAGGAGGAATCCTCTTAGCTCGTTATTAGCACTATGGATTCGACAGCAAAATAATTGCAGCAATTTTAATGAGCTTAAAACCTAAGAGCTCCACCTACTTAGCAGGTTCATAACATCTGGAGTTAATATCTTTAGTTCTGCGATGCACACCTACTTTAGACTGATTAAATATAGCAAAGTCTAAAATGTTTAATGTTCAGAGAGATAACTGTAGAGACATGTGAGAAAAACTGAACTGTGTGCAAATAATACATTAATCACGATTATTACCAGAGACTAAACGACAGAAATAATATTTTAGAGTTTAACAATTTTTAGTTTTTAGATTATGATAACAGTAATTATTAGATTTCCGCCCATGGGTTCGCCTGCATTGGTGCCCGATTACGACAGTTTTTATTTTAATTCCAATAATGAGGAATCCGCTTCATTAGATCAAGTTTCAAAAAAAATGTTATGTTATTTACAGAATTGTCAATTTTCATACTGCTCAGTCAAAAATTGACAAAACTCCGCATACAAACTTCTACAACCTTAAAAACAATACAAACTTCTACAACTACTTCCTATGTCGATATAAGAAAATCTCTATATTTTTTTGCGTAATCAGAAACTTAATTTCTAACTACGATATTAAGTTACTAACAAAGTTTGGAAACAAGCAGAATACCCATTTGATGGTAAGTATATATGTAGTTCCTGTAAGATTGTAAAAGTACAACCTCATCAATGACCCCAATGTACTTTGCTTACATAAGGTGTCAAGTCACAGTATCAGGCCTCCGTCACTACGCGCTTAGGCGCATACCACATTGCACTGGACACCGTTCCGGTGTGCGGTGCTGCGGTTTCTAATTTTGACTGTATAATCTTAATTTGTATACAAAAACCGCAGGGTATAACACACTCACACCGCATCTCCGTGCGGGTGTGCGGCGCGCGGTGGTACGGTTCCGTGTCCCCGCAGCCGCATGCGGATTTCGTCCCTCCGAACGCCGCAGCGGGATGCGGCAGCAATGTGTTAACCGCCTTAGGTACGAGATAAGTACCTACCGTCCGTGCACACTGAAAAAGCTGCAGGGCTGTCGCACTTCAGTCGAAGTATATTGTTCTGTGTGCCGCCGCGTTCTTGGCACGTATAGCAACGTTTCGCGCGCTTTCTTGCGCGCGCCTGATTATTTAACATCAGCAACAACCCTGTCGCTCGAGCTCTTAGCGACGTGACGCTTGAATTAGTAATAGTATACGCTAACGCGTGGCGTTAAGGTGTAATTCAGCTTGGATGTACAAAGTTCAGTTTTTTCAAGATCACAGGAGTGCAACTTCTGTACGTAGTACTATTATCTATTCTGTGGCAGTACCGAGACTGAGTAATTTGGCTGCCTGTGTTACTCTTCAAACCGGTACACAGCAATGCAATTACTACCGCTTGCCGGCAAAAATAGGTAGGATAGAGGGTTTACGCCCAGAACGTCCCATTCGCAGAATGTCACAGTGATTACCAGGTACCCGTGCAGGCTCTAGTGCTGAGTCTCCTTTTTTTTTCGTCGGAGAGTTCCAGAGGTACTGCCACATTCACATTCTATTTTTCCAATTACTTAGAAACCTTATTACCAACTCCCATATTAAAAACTTTTACAATGTCAATTTTCTTACACAAACTTGCATCCTCATTTCAGCCTAAGTAATGTAATTCTAAAAATATAGGAAACACTAGCTGTGCCGGTGAACTACGTTTCGCCATAATAACGGCGAACTTACGTTTCGCCATAATAAAAAAATAGTTTACGACCTATTCTCACACCTACCGGATATACACAAAAAATTTCTTAAAGATCGGTCAAGCCGTTTCGGAGGAGTTCGGTAACAAACACTGTGACACGAGAATTTTATATATTAGATAATTCTTAAATGAGGATGCCAATTTTCATATCTCCAAGTCCATAAATGACGAAGCTTCAGACTAACTCCCAACTCCCTTAGACCTTTAGGTGGGAAAAAAAGTTCTAAAATACTCGTACTACCACGACTCTCTTACCGGCCAACTTAATGCCCCCCATATGAACTACATAAAATGACGATTTCCCTATACAAACTTTCATATCCGTACAAAGGGTGTTTTACATAATCCTTTCTTTGAAAATAAATAAAATCTACTGCAGCCACAGAATCTAATTCCTTGAAAATTATGACTTCGTACTATGTCAAATAGTTTTTGTATTTACTGGTAAGCCTTTGGATATACGAGTATGCACATATAGTTTTTATTTCCATTTATAAACAATAAATACTGTTTTTATTGCTTAATTTTATTACTTAATTAATATTTACAACATTGTTATAAATTTACATTAGCGTGAAACGTAAAATGGGTTATCCGAGAATAAATGTAGAGTATAAATTTATCCACGGTATAGTTATTCTAGTTTTGCGTTCCTGTTGGTGAAATCGGGTCTAAGTATACTGTATTCTACAAGACAAACCCTTTCGTTTGACACCCATATTGCGGTGGCTGTACAAAAATTTGTAATCCGCCATTTTGTTGCAGCGGCCATTTTAGAGCTTAAGCTATTATAGCTGTAAGCTAATAATTGCACATAATTGCATTGTCATCGAAACTATATGTGGCGCAGTGTACACAAAATTTCAGCTCAATCGGTCACTGGCAAGAGGGTCAAATTTGAGTTGCAAGATTCTACCCGAACAAACACACATTGCAAGTTAAAGAACAGCTTGTAAAAATGGTATATTAATAAGCGATTTGGTAACAGAAAAGCCCACAAGGAACAAGAAAAATGTTTTCCCCGCGATTCTACGAAAACGTCTTCGATTTCACATTTTCACTACCACTCAATTTTATGGTCTGTGGCGGTTTCGTGACCGATGTGCACGCTATTGGATTTGCCGAGTGGCTTTGTAAAGGCTTATCTTGATTGATTGTGACGAAAAATTCAGTATCGAAAGAGATTTGTGAATAATTACCAGACTGTTGAGTATTTCGATTTATTTTGATCGCTCTGTCGGATAATGGACGTGTTTGTTGTACCTCACGGGTCGAGTGCTATTTATTGTCCGTACAAGTCGAACAATCTTTTGATCGCGTAACATTTGCCTTGAAGACGTTCTGCTAATGGTAGAATGGAAAACTTTTTTATTATTTTCTAACAATTCACGAAGTAGGGAGATATCTTTGACTTTTTTAACACACACAATAGGATAACTCTTGGCTTTCATCTCACCCGATGGTAAGTGAAGATAGGGCCAAAGATAGGTGCGAGCTTCACCTGGACTCCTCAAGAACCGAAGTACCTATCTTACCTCTAATGACAGGAACACAGCAATGTTATTGACATTGTTATTAAAGTGACGAACTTAGGTAAGGCGGTGGTTGCTAGCCAGGTGAGCTCTAAAGTCCTACGAACAATCAAACCAAGCAAAAAAACTTCTGCCCCCCCATGGGCATCAAACCCCGGACCTGTAGATCAATGCCGGATGGTATCAACCACTAGACCACGGAGGAGTTCAAAAATACGACTTGGTCAAAAAAAGAATATGAACCCATACTTAACATGACAGCATAAAACTTTTACAATTTTGTGTTAAATAAATTATGTTTTACTGTACTTTGTCCCTTTAAAAAATATTTTAATTGAAATGTTAAATATTCCTCTGTATCATGTCAGGATTTTCTAAAATTATCAGTAATTGTTATTATCATAAATAGAGACTACTAATCACTACAGCTTAATTCAATATAGACCAATTTCATCTCATCGTTCTTAATCTGAGGTGTTCCAATAAAATAAATCAACACTATTAATGTTACACAAAAAGGAAATAATTGAAATGGCAACACAAATGACATTGAGGTAAGTAATAAAATAAATTGTTGAAGTGACAGGAGCTAGAGGAGACACTCTCACATTCTGATTGCTGCAGCCGAAGTGATGATACCACTAAGAAAGCCTGTCACCTCAACAACGAACGAACATGCAGCGTTTACTTACTTATATCTATCTAGCTTTTGCCCGCGGCTTCGCTCGCGTTAAATACGGGGTAACACCGAAGATTAAAAAAAAAAAATAAGGCAGGTATTTTTCGTTGGTAACAAAGAGTCTGTATACCGATTTTTAGCTTCCTATGCAAAAAGTCCCATATAAAATTTCACCCCCTCTTTTAAGGGGTTGGGGGCAGATTTCCAAAAAAAAATGATGCACGATTTTTTTGTTAGTCACAAATAGTTCGCATACCAATTTTTAGCTTTCTATCTTGAAAATTGCGGAATGCTCACCATTTTAGGGAAGTGGGGGGTTAGAAAGAGACAAAAGTAGCCTATGTCACTCTCCATCCGTTCAACTATCTCCACTTATAAAATCACTTCAATCCGTCGGTCCGTTTTGCCGTGAAAGACGAACAAACAAACACATACACACACTTTCCCATTTATAATACTATAATATATATATATATATATATACTAGTATCTAATTATAAATACAGTATAAAGTATCCTCTCACTGATGTCACTAGGGCCAACAATGTATGTCAATGTCCTTTTAGGTATGAACCTAATTAAGTTCATGTATTGTCTTGATGATTCATACTCTCAAAAATAACATAGGAACACGAACATAAAATAATCCGTTGTACTATAACAGGACCGAATCATAATAATCGTGATTATTTCATATCGTAAAGTGTGACCTCTTAAAAGCTGAAAACATTACATATTCTTTATGATTGATGATTACATTAACATGACTTGGTCACGGGGCTTTAGGATTACGGCAACTACTTCTGTGAAGTCGAAAATATTTACTTATTAATAAAGTTAAAAACACATCCATCACCGAACACCTTTAACACGATATCGAAGCGCCTTGTTCTCTTTCAAAACATAAAAGGATCACTCAAGTATCCCCAAAGAAACAATAGGTTTCACCTATAACGAAGCAACAATAGATTAGAATGATGCGTCCTGAGAAACTCATTGAAACACTGTTGTATTAAATTATTAACTTGGGAAAAGTTTTGACAAGCCTTCTAATCAGCAATCAGCATAAACAACTTTTAAGTTGAACAATACGCAGACAGCAGCCATCACGCTTAAATAACTTCATGCCAAACTATTTTAAGAAGGTATTTATAAATGTTAACAGTGTCAAGGAACTTGATATAAATAACGTGTGCCTAATATCTTTTATTGTAAGCTTGGGAGTTAGGTATATATATAGTTCATCTTTGATATTTGCAGAAAACTGAAAGTGGGAGAATTAGAAAAAACAATCAGATTAATCTGAAATATTTTTTATAAACAAGTCATCCCCTACTCAAGATTACCTAATCTATATTTTTTAATTAGCTATGCCCGCGAACTACATTTTTCACCATATATATTTTTTCCCGTTTTTGCAATATGAGATAAATAGATATTGCTAAAGTCAAATAAGGTGAAAATGGTTACCTTGTTATTCTCCATACCCCATTGAATTTCATCTGTAATATGTACTAGAGCAGTAGTAGTGCTGTGACCAGGGCGGAATCCTGATTGCAATGGCTTAAGAATATTATTTGAGGTCAAATATTTATGCAATTTTGCGGTTGCGGTTATGAATAAGGCGCTAGAGGACTTTGGAGAGATAAGGAAGTATGGAGATTGGACAGTAATCGGAGTAAGAGGTAGGTTAACATTTTTTATGTAATGGGATTATTTGGACGTCTTTCCAAGCATTAGGAAAGATGCCGTTGGAGATGGAGTAATTCAGGATGTGTAAGGATTGGAAGGAGCTCGTCGAGGATAGGTAATATCATTTTCCGGCTTATGCAATCCACACCTACCGCATTAGACGTAATGGCTAAGATGCTCTTCTTAACATCACAATCGGTGAGTTAATCAAAGAAAAAGGGACTGTAATCGGGAGTGGGAATACTAGAAAGAGATTTCAACGTTTTCGATTTAAGTGCCTCTGCATAACGGGAAGATGCACAGAATTCATTATTGAGAGAGTTAATATCTAAATTTTGAAACTTTACAGATTCGCGTGATTTCCCAACTCCCATAGATTTAAGAAATTTCCAGATTTTATCTGCGTCATTATTCTCAACTGATCTATGAATATAACGGCATTGTGCTTCTCTACACAACCTGTTGCAGCGATTGCGAATGGCAACATATTTTTCGTGTTTCAAAGGTTCAGTTTGTATTTTGACTTTGCAACATTTTTTTGGTGTGACAGTTTCTTAATATCCTCAGTGGGCCAAGGTGCTGGGTTGTTTTTTTTTACAGGTTTGATCGGAGCATGAGTGTCGTATAAATTTGTAATTGCTGTCATAAAGTGATCCAACTTATCGTTTATAGAATCACAGCCTATAAGGTGAGGCCAATCGATGCCACTCGCATCGTGACGGAGGTTGTCTAAGTTCATGCTACCAAAGTTGCACTGAAGAATTGTCTTCGGTCTATGTTTGGGTGGACGTACTTTGTAAGAGAGAAATAGTAGGTCATGATAAGAAAAACAATCTGCTGAACCAACAACCAACCAACAATTGACCATGTTTGGCAACGTGATTAAGAGAAGAGACCAATATAATATCTAGAAGTGACTGTGAGCAATTGGGGAAGTGATGAGTAGCGTTCGACGGAAGAGTATTTAAGCCAGTCGATTGAACTATATTTTGAAAGGCAGTTGAACGAGCATCTGCCTTTAGGAGACACGTATTAAAATCTCCCATGACTATGGTGTGACTGTAAGATGGCACCAGCTTAAGAAGAAGATTTTCAAAAGAGGTAAAATAATTTATGCGGGATGATGGACTGTAATAGACACCGAGAAGAATTTTAGTGTGAGATAGTGAAATTTCCAAAAAAAGATGCTCACTAGCATTTGGCAGTGACGGTTAAGGAGACAAGTCAAGTACAGTGTAAGAAATATATGAACGTAGATATACAGCTACTCCACCGCCACCACCATGCTCGCGATCATTTCTAATTAAAACAAAACCAGGTAAAGAATAGGCAATGGAGGGTAAGCATGGCTTAAGCCAGGACTCTGAAACTAATATTGCATGAATATTGTTACAGTCAAAAGATGTCAGCATATCGGAGAAATGAGCCGGAATGCTTTGCGCATTAATGTGTACAACGTTGAAATTTTTTAAGATCTCGCCGAAGTGGCATTAAATTGTGTTATTCAGAGTAGGAATACTGACAAAACTACCGTCGCTATCAGCAGCACTGTTAGTACTATCATTTAGTGAGTAGAAACAATCACTGCCAGCTACTAGCCACTAGCCACTAGCCAAATCGCTCGCGTGCAGACATAAAAATAAGATGACGTTGCCGTGTTAAAAACTCAGAGTTATACCAGTGCCTTTGAGCTTAGTCTTAGCGAACCAGGCTTTGTCTCTTATGTCTGTGTCCACAAATTTCACTAAAATTGGCCGCGGTTTTTGTTTGGCACTAGACTTACCAAGACGAAAACACTGTTTGATGCAATCAGATGGTACATAGTCAATTTTTAAAGAACCTTTTAGGAGACTTAGAATAAGTTCACGCGTTTTTTAATTTTTGTCCTCCTGTATACCATGTAGCAACAGCATCTTCTGTCGACCCCTCATCTCCAGTTGATCAATGCTATAAGCGAATATGTTAATATGTTTCTGAATATTTACCAAAGTGTTTATTTTTTTTTATTGCTAAAGGTGGCAGACGAGCAAGTGGCCCACCTGATGCTAAGTGGTAACCACCGCTCATGGACATCTGCAATGCCAAGGGCAAAGCTCAGTTGCTGCCTACCTGGAGAGAAGTGCTCTTTTTAAACCTCGTTTGAAGTTGGACATATCGTAGCGCTCAAGAAACACCGCAGCTGGGAGCTCGTTCCAGAGTCTGCACGTACGCGGAAGAAATCAACGCTGAAACCGAACTGTGCTAGACGAGATCGGTTCCAGGTGGTACGGATGAACTCTATTGCGGTGGCGGGCGGTGCGATGATAAAAAGGTGACGAGGGCACCATTGCAAACAGTTCCTCAGAGCACTCTCCGTTAAAGAGCCGATAGAGCACGCAAAGAGAACCAAAGTCTCTCCTTTGCTCCAGCGTCTCCATTGAGGCCGTGATATTGGGATCACCGACGATACGGAATGCACGCCTTTGCAGGGAGTCAAGAGGGTCGAGTTGATATTTCGGAGCTCCTGCCCAGAGGTGCGAGCAGTACTCCATATGCGGCCGTATTTGTGCTTTATAAAGCATCAGCCGCTGGCTAGGAGTGAATTACTGCTTGGCTCTGTTCAGGATGCCCAGTTTTTTGCTCGCCAATTTGGCTTTGTCCTCCAAATGACTCCCAAACTGCACTTTGGCCGAAATTTCCACATCGAGGATCCCAATATCACCGGACATACGAAAAGTAACTCCCTGAAACTGAGGCACTACGGTAAATGGATCCTTCTTTGTAGTGAATGCGCAAACTTGTGTCTTCGTGGGGTTGAACTTAAGTAAGTTCTTTGCACCCCATTCGGAGACTCGCCCTAGGGAGTCCTCGATTTCAGACACAAGTTGTGACCGCCTTTCTTGCAACGAAATCCGAGGGGCATTCTGGTGGTCGGTATACCGCACATCACCCGAATGAACAGGGTTGGGGAGAGCACCGAACCTTGTGGAACGCCAGCGTTTATGGGCATGGTTTTGGAGCAGCAGCCGTCGACGACGACTTTAATGCTCCTACCATCCAAGAAGCTGGCTATCCATTTGCAGAGTCCCTCGGGGATTCCATAAGATGTTAGCTTCGTGAGAAGAGCTCTATGCCAGACCCTATCAAACGCCTTAGCAATATCTAGTCCCACGGCGAGAGCCTCACCTTTGCCCTCCAAGGTTTCCGCCCAACGGTGGGTCAGGTAAACTAAAAGAACACCAGCTGAACAGCCGTGACGGAAGCCGTATTGTCGGTCGCTAATCAGCTGGTGCTCTTCCAGGTACCGTAGGAGGCGGGAGTTGATGACCCGCTCCATAATCTTGGAGAGCAAGGACGTTATTGCTATTGGCCTGTAATTTGACGGGTCGGATCGGTCACCCTTTTTGGGAATTGGGTGGACGTGAGCAATCTTCCACGAAGATGGAACCCTGCTGTTCTGATAGGAAAGGCGGTAAAGGCGCGTACGGGGGTTAGCTCAGGGGCGCACGTCTTCAGCACCACTGCTGGGATGCCATCCGGCCCACTCGACTTATGGACGTTCAGGAGCTTAAGCTCCCGCCTGACCGCACGTTGTGTAATGCGTATTTCAGGCAGTGAGCTTTTACAACGAAGGATGTTAGGTGGTGTGGCTCCTCCATCGTCCATTGTCGAGTTAGAGGCAAAGAGTTGGACCAAGAGATTGGCCTTCTCTTTTGCACTGTGGGCCAGGCTGCTATCAGCTACACGCAGTGGTGGGAGACTGGACTGGCAGAAATTACGTTGCGCAGCTTTGGCCAGCGACCAAAAAGCACGTATCCCACTGGGATAGCTTCCTAGTCGCTCGCCAACCCTGGCCACGTGTTATTATAAAGGATTTGAATGCAGTGAAGTCAGCAGCCAAGCATGTAGGTGTAGAATCTGCAGATGTAGATGGCTTATTCTTCAATTTTGCCTGGAAACTTGACATTTCGGAATGGAATAATTTCTGCAACTCTGTCAGTGTTTGTTGCAACCTCTCCATTTCAAGTCAAAAATGATAAAGTATATAGGTTAAAGACAGTGAGAAAACAGTTATAAGCATAATATAGTGCAATAAGTAAGTAAAATTAATAAATATTATAATTTAATAGCAGAGCTTACAAAATTGCGTGCACACTTCACAACTACCCGCTTTAAAAAAATATTTTTCATTGATACTCAACTTCTATTAGTCGTAGCGTAATGTTATAGAGCCTATAGCCTTCCTCGATAAATGGACTATCCAACACAAATATTTTTTTAATTTTAATCAATAGTTCCTGAGATTAACGCGTTCAACCAAACAAACAAACAATCAATCAAACAAACTCTCCAGCTTTATAATATAAGTAGAGATTTGACTTTCGTGTGTACTCGTACATTCTGCGCTCAAGAATATTTTAATTTTTGATAGGTTTTGAATGGATGGTGGAAGCTTATTCTGCCGAAGTTTTATTTGTCATTTTCGATCTTAGAATAATGAAAATTACTATATAAGTTTCTGATTAACTTTAAACTAATCAATTTCCAGGTTGTGTTGTTATGCATCCGCCATGGAGTTGAAATGGGGGTAAAAACGGGTCCTTACTCGTGCTACTACTATTTTGCCCCACTGGTGGGACCACTCAGTTTGGCTATAAGGAAATAGACGATCTTATAAATAGGTCTACGAGGAACGATTAATGGTATTCCGTGTGGTCTCATTAGCCATTGGTCCCACGAGGAACCACATTTCCTCGTGGTCCCACGAGTACGGCAAAGTAGTGGTACCACGAGTAACGACCCGTAAAAACATGAAACACGTTGGACGTGTCTATGAAATTCAAGGGTTTCCCTCGATTTTCATGGATCCCATCATCAGATTATGACATGGTGACAATAGAACCACTTCGGAAGTATACCCTTTCGATTACAAAAATAATTTTGAAAATCGGTCGACAAATGGCGAAGTAATCGGTGAACATATACACGGTTATTTTTTTTTTCACCCTGGAAAATTTTAGGGATGCTTCAGGACACATCAAATATCATATAAAAATTTTTTTAAAAAATAAAAAAAAAACAAAAAATGCTGCTCTCAACTAGTGCAGCATTTTTTGTATTTTATTGAAAATTAATATAGAATTAAGTAAGCGAGTTATATTTTTTATTCACATTTAAAACATTCTAATACCATGTCGTGAAGCCTCCCTTAAATTTTCCAGGGTGATTAAAAAATAACCATGTATAACAAAATAGATACAGCCGAACATAGAACACCTCCTCCTTTTTCGAAGTCGGTTAAAAAACAAAACACCACTTTCAACCTGGCTTTAAGCATGTTACTTTAACATCGCCTACACAAATGCGGAGTGCCAACTGAAAACTACTGATTAAACTAGTCAAGTTTGAGTTCATTTTACGTCAGTTCTTCATTGATAACCTACAGCCGCTGCAAGTTAAGCCAATACCACAAGCGTGTAGTCTGATAACCTACAGCCGCTGCAAGTTAAGCCAATACCACAAGCGTGTAGTCTGATAACCTACAGCCGCTGCAAGTTAAGCCAATACCACAAGCGTGTAGTCTGATAACCTATAGCCGCTGCAAGTTAAGCCAATACCACAAGCGTGTAGTCTGATAACCTACAGCCGCTGCAAGTTAAGCCAATACCACAAGCGTGTAGTCTGATAACCTACAGCCGCTGCAAGTTAAGCCAATACCACAAGCGTGTAGTCTGATAACCTACAGCCGCTGCAAGTTAAGCCAATACCACAAGCGTGTTTACTGTCTGCAAGCTATTTCAGTTTCGAGTTCAAATTAAACTGCGCCCGCCTTCATTTCACCGTAAACAGAATTGCACAGACCGCAATCAAGTATTCTAGATTCAACACACGCCACAACAGCGAGGGACATGCATTGCACGAGTGGTTTCGTTAAACTAAAATTTTATGTTGTTCTCAAACTCGAATTGAAACAAGATAAATTAGTTGAAAAGCTTTTTTAAATACAAGCTTTTAGTACTCGTCTCAAACAAGTCCAAACACGATGGGGTTGTGTCATTTTATTGCAAAGTCCAGCTCCAGCAATGATCAGCTTTATAATTATATATATAATAATCATAATATTGCATTGTCACGCGATATACATAATATTATTATGCATGCAAAATTTCAGCTCAATCGGAAACCGGAAAATGGGTCAAATTTAACATGCAATATTTCATTACAGACACCAACAGGTGAAAGTATATAAAAGCTTATAATAATAAAAGCTTAATGTTCTATTTAAACTCGAATTCAGAAATCTTTACTCAACACTAGCTGCCTCGGTAACTTCGCAACCCCTTGACAGACAGACAGACATATCTACATAAACAATCACGAAGCATATCATCATTTTCCATACCAATACTTTATATTATATTTCTTAGCTTTTCTTTAACATTTTCCCTGTTCTTTTTCTCTTTAATCCACGCCTGTATTAAAGCGAACAAAAGAAGAAACAAATACTTAAATCGGTCAGGACGTTTTTGAGTTTTAGCGAGACTAATGAACGGCGGATCATCTAATTTAAAAAACCTCGTGTCACAGTGTTTGTTTTCGAACTCCTCCGAAATGGCTTGACCCATTTTTATGCATTTTTTTTGTGTATACTCGGTAGGTCTGAAAATAGATCACAAACACTGTGACACGAGATTTGTATTTATTAGATTTATATAATACTAGCTTTTGCCCGCGGCTTCGCTTGCGTTAAATTCGGGGTAACACCGAAGATTCCAAAAAAAAAATAAGGCAGGTATTTTTCATTGGTAACAAAGAGTCTGTGTACCGATTTTTAGCTTCCTACCTTGAAAACTGCAAAAAGTCCCATATAAAATTTCACCCCCTCTTTTAAGGGGTTGGGGGCAGATTTCCAAAAAAAATGATGCACGATTTTTTTGTTAGTCACAAATAGTTCGCATACCAATTTTTAGCTTTCTACCTTTAAAATTGCGGAATGCTCCATACAAACTTCCACCCCCATTTTAGTAGAAAGAGACAAAAAGTAGCCTATGTCACTCTCCATCCGTTATAATAAATACCCCGTCCCAATCCCTTTGGGAAAAAGGTAAATATTCCCACTGAACATTAAAATGCAATTTTGTATCTAACTATTAATTTTATGAATGTGGTGTTTGTGGCGTGACTGTGGATGTCTGCGTGTTTGGTGTATGATCGTCTTGTGTGTTATGAACAAAAACAGTATCTCCGAGTACTTTACTGAGGATGATGGATGTGTGTATTGCTGCTTGTTTCTGTAGTATGGTAATGTCTATGAATGAGTCTAATTTATCTATATATCTATGAAGAATTTTGGCAACTACTCCTGTAGTGCCAATAACAATTGGGATGATAGTCGCTTGTGTATTCCACAGGCGATTTACTTCAGATTTTTATATATTATATTATATATATATATTATATTATATAAGTATGGATTCTTTTATTAAAATCAAGTTGAGGCGTCTGAGATTGTGCGCTATTAAACTAACTTTGAAAAATGAGGGGGTTCTATGTTCGACTGTATCTATTTTTTTTTATGTATCTTCGCCGATTACTCCGCAATTTGTGGGCCGATTTTCAACATTCTTTTTGTAGTCGAAAGAGTATACGCCTGCGGCAGTCCCATTGTCACCATGTCATGATTTAATGATGTGATCCCGTGAAAATCGAGGGAAATCCTTAAATTTCATAGGCACATCCAACGTGTTTCATGCTTTTTAACCGACTTCAAAAAAGGAGGAGGTTATCAATTCGGTTGTATTTTTTTTATGTTTTTTACCTCATAACTCCCGTCATTTTTAAACCGATTTCCAAAATTCTTTTTGTATTTGATAGAGTATACTGCAAGGGTGGTCCCATGGTCGCCAAAGTCAGGATCGGATGATGGGATCCCATAGAAAATCGAGGAAAACACTAATTTAATACCAGCTGGTATTAAATTAAGTTTTCTTTCACTAAAAAGATTTCATTCACTAAAAAGTTAAAAATATTTTTTTTTTTACAAAAAATAGAACCGACTTCATAAACACTGAAAACTTAAAAATAATCTTCTTCTATATTGAAGTCGGTGACAAATTTTAACACTTTCTAGGAGATCATCGTTTGGCGCCGACTTCAATATAGAAGATTATTTTTAAGTTTTCAGTGTTTCTGAAGTCGGTTCTATTTTTTGTAAAAAAATTCGTTGAAGATATTCAAGTATTTGCAACTAGTAGTCATCATTTATGATACTGAGTTGATGATGGAAGGTGTTTGGTGGTGAGGAGTGAAGAGATAGTTCTTTATTATTAACACGTTGTACGTTGTAACAGGTTTCGGTGGTCAACAACCACAATGAGAAAAATTTATTGTTGGAATTTTATTAGTCTATATCAATCTACACTAATCAATGCACGTAGGGTTCCGCACTAATTTTGTTATTAAATTTTTAAAACAGTCTGTTCAAGACATGCTTCAGCCAATTACTACTGACGGAAAGACGGTCTTAACGCTTAAGAAAGTTAACAAGTTCTTTAAAGTTACAAAATAAGGAGTTGTTTAACGCGAACGATTTTGTTGAATACTATACAATTAAAGGTAATTATCGTAGTTGTGTATATATCTCATAAGGCTAAATAAAATATATCTTTTATTTATAGCCTACTAGCTGTGCCTATATTTATTTCCCGTTTTTGCAACATTTGTCATTGATGCTCAGCTCCTATTAGTCGTAGCGTGATGTTATATAGCCTAAAGCCTTCCTCGATAAATGGACTATCCAACACAAAAAGAATTTTTCAATTTGAATCAGTAGTTCTTGAGATTAGCGCGTTCAAGCAAACAAACAAACTCTTCAGCTTTATAATATTAGCATAGATTATGACGACATCTTTTCTATTATAAATTATAATTTACAGTGATTGATTTACGAAAATACCCACTTTCTGGTTGCGACCTATGTCGCTTATTATTACCGTTTTCGGACGGGCTCGCAATAATTACACGCTCCATTAAACGTATCAGCTCAGTCGAATAAACTTTTACATTAGCAATATAAAAACATCGCGAAAGTCACGCCCCTTCAAATATGCTAGTAGGTAAGTAATATTAAAAAATCATTATTTTAAAAAAGGAAAATTTATTTTTGTACCAGCAATTGCAGAGACGTCTTATCATTATTTATAATTCTCTTTTGAGCTCCCACCCAAGCTTTACATTTACTCTGTGAAAACCGCCACTACTCTTTGTGATTGATTGTTCATAAGGTTTGTATCTAGGTTTCATATGGAATAGGCTAGATGACTAAAAATTTTTTTTTTACTTTAATAGAAGCTTATTCATATAATAAACAGAAAGAAAAAATCGGTTTTCGAATAACTATAAAAACAACCAAGATATAAGGTAAAGATTTTTCTCCATCTCTTTCTAGCAAAACGGCAATTTACAAGGAGTTTATATGGCCGTACTCAACGATGACGTCACGGTTGATGTCGGATCTCTCTGTCTAATCGCCTTCAAATTAACAACTTAAAATGATTTTAATTCTAATTTCACAGGACTGCATCTTTTTCCACGTTATTTTAATATTTATTGACGAGCCGTAAAAATTTGAATTCAGTCATCATCCCAATTGATGCCAAATGTATATGCTTATGAGTCTGTACTTGTGACCTTTAATTTAATAAAAATACGTTTTAACTTGCATAAATTGCAGAACTGTATCTGGAACTTTGGAAAGCGGGGTATCCTAACACAGGCATTGCGCTTAAAAGGAGACCCCTGCCACTCAAAATGATTTGTAAATAAGATACTGAATAAAGATTTTTTCATTATTTTTTTTGAGTCTAACCAATCACGTTACATGGACTGTCGATATGTGAAAGAAAACGAAAGCATCAACTTTTATATTATAAATTACAAACTTCAAAACCTCGTTAGTAAATTTGTTGTATTTTTGGGTCCATTTCTTTTTTTTTATTTCTAAAAGTTGGCAAGCAAGCAAACTGCCCACCTGATGGTAAGTGGTAACAGTCACCTGTAATTCATGTGGCTCCTGTGAGATTCGCAGCAAAACTGCAACCCCCACAAGAACCGCAGTGTACGTTGCCAACTTGTGACATCAGATGTAAAGTCACAGTACCCTCAGTAATTTCACTGCCATATATCTCTTACCCTTCAAACCAGCACACACCAATGCAAGCACTGCTGCGTTGCGGCAGGATTAGGTAAGACGGAGGTACCTAAGCAGACGACCCTGGTACAGAGTCTCCTTCCAGTATCTCTCTAAATATAATAGATTAAACGCCAAACTTTGTATATATAGTTATTCCTATAATAGAACCAAGAGACTTCTTTAAAAAGCACACTTCAAGATAAATTTCGTATGATATGATATATAAGATACAGAGAAATTACTAATAGTTCCCATAGTTCCTAAATAATTTGTTTTGCTTGATTTTTCATCGCTGTGTGATTGTGTGTCTGTATAATGTAATTCTATGTGGCTCATTTATATTTATTGTATTGTTTTGCGTTTGATTACCCATATTTTAAAAATGTATTCTATTCTGCCTGAAACACAGGTAAATCCTAATTCAGGTTCGCGTTATCAATTTTATCTGAATTTGATGTTATATTATATCATAAATTATTGAAATAAAGAATTCAAATTTGAATCAAATGAATCTTTATGCAACTGACTGTTAGGCGACTTTCAAAAATTGAACACACGACTTGCGTCACAAGTTGTACAACACAACAACTTGCGTCACAAGTTGTTGCACAACTTTAAGCTCTGCCATCTATATTATATATATATATATATATATATATATATATATATATATATATATATATATATATACTCGTAAAAGGAGATGTTCGCATCCCTTTGTTGCCCGTGGTCCACCTGCGTAGTTCACCTGGGTGTCGCATCTATAGACGCACGCACAGCCGTAACCGCTTATGGTAGAAACGTGAAATTTGGACATGTTTTAAACTTTTTAATTCAAAATGCGGACGCACACTAAGAAGGGATATTATAAAATTTTAACCCTCAAGGGATGAAATAGGGGTTGCTTAAGTTTGTATGAAAAATCTTTATATTGGCAACGATTTTGAAAAAACCTGAGATTCATGTTCTTAAAAATATTTAATTGAACACGTGTTTCACGGTTTATTGGAATTCACCCCCTTAGGGTGCAAAATATGGGTTGAAAGTTTCTATGGAAAATATTTAAAATCTGCTCCAATTTCTATGAAATTTATTATCCGGGCTTAAATAGGCTACAAAATCATTTTCCTACGGGAAAATATAAATTCCCACGGGAAAACAATAATAACGCGGGCGAAGCTGCGAGCGGAAATCTAGTCTTTCAATATAGACACCAGTTGAACAAGTGAATTAACTTCTCGCCGGCGGCACAGACAGACGAACCCTAAGTTATTCAGATTATCCCCCCAGAAAGGGTGGTGCAGCGCGGCGCCGCAATTTTGTGGCGCGGATTAAGGGTATGCAAAGAGTACCTACAAGGTCTACCTACTCGACGCAATCTGAAGGCTTTATTGAAAAATCTCGCAGCATCGACCGTAATGATGTGAATAACATACGAGTGCACTGTTCAGGCTTATTTGCGCTACGTGAAAGTCACTGACACCATTGCCTTACAATTTCGCAAAGGAGATCCTAAAGAAGTTTCCATTTTCTCGTCATTTGGCGACAACCCAGCAAACAAGAGGTCGTAAACATTTTTGGATTGCTTGCGTAATTTTTTAGGCGTATGTCGCCTGACGTCGAGTTGGTTATAATTTGCTCAACAGTGCTTTCCCATTATTTACCTATGAAATATACCTAATGGAAATTGTATAGTTGAATCGTGGGTTATTTTAATCAAAGCGCAATCGCTATTGATACGACGTGCACGTAGCGTTGCGATATACTGGATAAATTGCGCAGAATGCGGAAATATTCAAATCTACCTTTTTATATCTATCTTATGTATATAAAGTTGGTAATGTTAGCAGTGGAGAGGAGTCTATACTTACCATGGGCCAACAGTATTTTAAACCACAGAAAAGTAAAGTGTGATTGCCTTATCGCACCAAAAACTCTGTTGTGAACTAGGCATGAATATTTTGTTTTTATCATTTACCTTCATATATTATGTAAGCCATAGGTTACTTCTTATATGAACATAATCACATTCATACATCTATGTGATTCGTTTTTATTGACATCACTATATTTCAATTCAAGCACTGTACAAATGACTGAACGTTAGTAACAATATTACATATACAGCTCACATAGTAGTCCACGATCAACTCCCATAGTATGGACGATAAGGAATAAAGACGTTCTTATGAAACTCGAAACTTTAATTAAAATCTAAATAACGTTCACAACCAAGGTTCTGTGTTTCCCAAGATTGTTGCTCATCTCAGAAAATTCTTTTAAAAATACTCCCGATGTTATTCGTTGTAAGAAAACTTTCGACCGCGCTATCTTCAGACACGCCAATTCAATCATAAACAAAAAATATAAAACTTCTAAAATAGAAGGAAACTGAGTGTTCTTAATAAATGCAGAAATAAGTACCATAATTTTTGTCCGACTTTATAACTGAAACTGACTTAAATTCTATAAAATATATTATTATTCATATATGCTGTTAGGTTACTTCGTGCCGACAGAAGTCGTCGCGAGGCTTACTAATGTAATTTTACTCCCTAGCCCTAGTTAATAGATTAAGACTGCATGATAGATTAAGTTTGAAAATTCTATTTCATTATTGTAACTACGTATAAGAATATAACGATATTACCTTGAATTTTCGTGTATCAAACTTGTAAATATGCACAAACTATTGTTACACTTATAAGTTCACTATTATTGTAAATCACTCACTTAATGTTTATAATTCCACTTTATATAAAATTGTATTAGCCACAAACGTTGAATATTTGTAATATTTTACATTCGTTTATAGTATTTTTCTTTATTATAATATTGCTCGTGTCCAAAATTGCTAGATGTCTACATAACTGACAAATGTCATATAATTATTTAGGTATTCTTTCGATTGACAATTGTCTATTGTCATGATCACTACCTGTAAATGCGAACACAGGCGAGGCAGTATACTCTGGTATCAAACGCAAGCAGTGACGGAGTAGCTAAGCTCCTCGCACCAGCTGCGGATTGGTGAGAAGTGCCAAAGTGCTGCTACTGATCACGGACTTAGTGTACAGTTACCTCAGGCTGCTAGAAGTCAGATGCCCTACACGTTTGGACTACACGTTTCCGCCATGCCTGGTACGGGTCGCTGCTGCCGGCCTGCCTACCGTCTGCCGCCTGCCCTACCTTCTGTTGCTGCCTACAGCGCCGCCTGCTCTACTACGCCATAGATATATCATAGGCTACATCCAGCTAGAATTTTTTGTTCACATGTTCGTTAGATTTATAGTTAGTTAATTATGTTAAATAAGTCTTGCCGTGCCCTCCTAATTGCCTACCTCTGATGTTTTTTTTTATGACACCTCGTGCCCTCCCGCTACGCGACAATGTAAACATAACAACTCCTGACTGATTGACTAGGTACTTCATTCTTTGCAGAGCTTTTTGAAAATTCAACCCCAAGAGGTGAAATCGTAGTTGAAAGTTTGTTTTATGTTTGTGTATGCCACTAAAATGCTCGACGTGATTCATCGAGACTTTTTTAAAAGCTTCTACTTCAAATGAAGCGTGGGCAAAGCTATTGCAAAATTAGATTGTTATTATACAGATATCCAATAAACTGTATATTATATACAGATGTCTTATATAAAATGTATGTTATGTTATATGATACAAGTAAAATTTATTAGTGACCTGCACTGGTGACTGATGAAAAAGGCTACACGATGTTTTTGAAATTGAGCAAAGCGTGAAATTAGTTTGTTCAGTAGAATCAAGAGTAAAATCGATTCCACTAATGAAAAAATAGGTCAGTTTTCCACGGAAAAACAAAAACAACGCGGCCGAAGCTGCGTAAAGCGAGTAATCTATACTTCTATACTAATATTATAAAGCTGAAGAGTTTGTTTGTTTGTTTGCTTGCTTGAACGCGCTAATCTCAGGAACTACTGATTCAAATTGAAAAATTATTTTTGTGTTGGATAGTCCATTTATTGAGGAAGGCTTTAGGCTATATAACATCACGCTACGACTAATAGGAGCTGAGCATCAATGACAAATGTTGCAAAAACGGGTAAAAAATATACGGCGAAACGTAGTTCGCTGGCACAGCTAGTACATAATAATAATCATAAAAAGACTGAAAAAGCTTGTGCTTCCTGCCCTTCTTGTCATTATATTGAAATTATTTTATAAGAATAGCGATAATAAACCACTGTGAGGCTCTGTTATTATATAAGATCCTTGAGTGCTTCACAATAGAAAGAAACTTAAGAGGCACTCTCATAATATTCGAGTAGGCCTTTGTCTCGATTGTTACTGAATATGGATGCAACCATCGTTTCCACCTCATTTATTAAGTGTCCCGGCTGGTATAATATTGGAGCTGAGGGTTCAGGCTTCAGATTAACGTGAACAATGTCGTTATTGTTAAACCGCTATATGACTATGTTTTTAATATGACGCTGTATTTATGAATTTAATTTCGAATAAAACATTGTAATATGTCGCTTAAATGAAATATTTATAAAATTATCTTTTCGCGCCACCTGTTCAAAAATGACACTTATTCTAGGTCATTTGAGCCCTACATAAAGTAACTCATTTCACCCTCTAATAAAGAATATTACTTAGGAAACTTACAAGATACGCGCAAAAAACAGGGATATAACATATTGAGTGAATTAATTTGTGTTTGGAACACCAAAAGCACAAAAATTTGATAGAAATCCATCTTATATTGTTAAGCGAAAAATATTTTACAAAAATAAAAAGCGACTTCAAAAATACTAAAAAGTTAAAAATAATATAACAATAGGTACAAACAATATCACACTTCTATATTGAAGTCGGTGCCAAACGATGATCTCCTAGAAAGTCTTAAAATTTGTCACCGACTTCAATATAGAAGTGTGACGTTGTCTGTACCTATTCTTATATTATTTTTAACTTTTCAGTGTTTTTGAAGTCGGTTTTTATTTTTTGTAAAATACTTTTTATTTTTAACTCTTTAGTGAATGAAATCTCTCTAGTGAAAGAAACGCTAATTTAATACCAGCTCACCGAAGGTGATTTTCCTCGATTTTCATGGGATTCATCATCATCACTTTGGTACCACCCCTAGAGTATACTCTATCGAATACAAAAAGAATTTTAAAAATCGGTCAACAATTGGCGGCAATCGCGTAACATACACATAAAAAAACATAGGTACGCATCGAATTGAGAACCTCATCCTTTTTTGAAGTCGGTTAAAAAAATAAGGATTCTGAATCGACAATATATGTTCAAAAATCTGTGAAGACACTAAAATATTAAAAAAAAATAAACAAAAATTCAATCTCGCCATGTTGTTTATATTTGTAATTTTAAGTTTTCCAAGTTTATAAAGCAATCGGTTGTAAGCGCTAACAGCCATTTCAAGTTTCGTGGCTTTTTCAACAATATAACAATTTATGATTAAATATAAAATGAATATGATTTTAAATAAATTTCTATTTTCTCGCAGGTAGGTAGTGCGAAAAGTAGACTATTATCCTCAGGGATAAAGCAGTCTTAGTCTTAGGCGAGCTTAAATCTTGCTACACTCAGAACTTTAGTCTTAAATCCTACGCTATACTCAGGATTTAATTATTTAACATCCTCGCTTCGGTCGGGAGTTAAGCATAAAGTCCTTCTTTACGCTCGCGATTCAAGTCTACACCCGTGACAGAAAATGCTTCATCCCCTTGGTTATCTACAATTATTTATTAATCAATTGAGTACCTCTCTATTATGTAGCACACACAAGTTAACAGCGATGATTGGACTGAAGGAGACGCGGTATCAACATCAGGCATTTTCATTTTGTAGATGACATCCTAGTCATAGAGATCGGACAAATATAGACGTCCGACTGGAGGAACTTCTAAAGCGGCAAGATCCGACAATTCCTTGGGAAAAAATCCTTTAAAATGGCAGATTTTAAGAAAATTCCTATTATAAGTCCTTCCCTTACTCATTATTGCCGTAGCTAAGTGAGTAGTGAACTGTCAAAACATAACCTCAAAGCAATTTTTGTTTGCTTTTGTTTAGTGTTTACTTTTGCGCGTGATTGCTTGTTTACATTCATGATGGATAATTCAATTGGATTCATTGTTATTTAGAGGACGTTGGGGTATTACTGACGTCACACCATTTTTTTCCTAAGGAAAGTGCGTGGTGAGAGTTGATAGAAGAATAGTACATTGTTACCCTAGGGGTGAAAGTAACTTATTTAGTCCCGAGACGGGGATTGGCGCACGAGCGTAGCGAGGGCGCCTATAGTTCGAGGGACTAAATAATTCTTTAACCCGAGGTAAAAACTGTGCTTTTCATTACGAATACAAGGAAAGTAAAAATAAAAACATGAATTGGCTAAAGAAAAATAAGTGAATTTTATTTTAAAAAATCAACAACTTCTGCTTTAGCCTCTTCTCTTATGAAATCAGGCGTTCAATCCATATTTGAATCAGATGAACTCAAATCTCTGCTATACGGAGTATAAACAAAACTCCATAACTCGACAAAACAAATGAAGATCGGATTGCCGCTTTTTCGTCTATTTTGTTTTTTTTCTGTGTCCTATTTAGCCATTATTTTTCATTTTCACCATTGAAAGAGTGGTAAATATTTTGCACAAATCTATGTTATTTTAAAGAAATAGTTGAAAATAAATTATAATCAAGTCATTTAAAAAATATATTCTTTAATTAATACTTAACATGTTTCAATAGAAATGTGAAAATAGAACTAGTTTCTTCTTTATAAATTGACAGCTGTCAGTTGAAAGCGATTCTCCCTAGGGCTGAAAAGTGTTACTTTCAACCCGCTCCTCAGGCAACTTCAGACCTACTTTCAGAGTATGAGTAATGAAAAAACTTGTAATACCGCCTAATATTTCCCTACGGCCGAAGGTAAGTATAAAGGAATTGTCTTGTAATACAGGTGTAGGACTGGGTCACGTAACTATATTACTTATATCTCAGTTGATCCATTGTCCATATCCATTATTATCTCATCATCGTCATTAGCTTAATGCAGTCCCCTGCTTGACATAAGCCTCTCCCAAGGTGCGCCACTTAGACCGGTCCTCAGCTATACCAGCAGTTCTACGGAAATCGTCGCCCCTACTAGCAATAGGACAACACTATGTTGTCCCAAAAACGAGGACACGTTTACCACAACGATTGTCAGATCTTCCACAAATATGACCAGCCCACTGCCACTTCAGCATGCAGATTCTTTTAACTATGTCACTCACCTTGGATCTCTTACAGCAAGTACAATTTTTATCTCAGCGGATCCAGTTTTTGACATTGTGAACCTACTTAGAGGACCTCGCAAGATCTTTTCTCACCAGATTTGAATGTGTGAGTCTATTGAGGCGTTTCCTTCTCACTAGACCCAATTTATGGATCTAATAAGAAGGTTTTGTCGCAGGTAATTGCAATTAAACCTTCATCGAAATCATGATGCAAGTCAAACAGCGAATTAATGTCAACCAATTCTTTCAAATGTTTACGTAAGTACGAGATTTTTTGTGTCACACACACACACAAAATCTGTTTGTTTTTAACGAGATAGACAAAAGACAGATGGAATCCTATATATCCTAACAAACTATGGGTACACTTTTTATTATTAATCCAAACGTGACAATTACCAAAAGAATCTTTGAAAATATCATTAAATTTAATCTGAGTGTTCTCAACTCTGATGCATCAGCTTACCTACCTGCTCGTAGCAGACGCCGAACGAGCTTTTATCCCGGATGATCCCACACATATTGAAGAGTATGCCTTTATTATAACGTAACGATCCAAATCCCTAAATTAAGTGAGTACATGTGTACCTATACAAGGCGACAGTAAATGAAAAATCGACCAAAATCAGTTAATGGTAGCAATTTGAAATGAATAAAAGTTACATGTAAATATTCTAAATTAGTAAAAAAATTAAACAAACTTAAATAACGAAAAATGGCAACAAAATCAACACGTGCTTTATAATAAAATGTTTCTCAACCCTGAAAGCTAAGAACGTCAAATCTGCAGTTTCTTAATCGGATATTGATACGTAGTTATTAACACTAAATAAAGGCCACTTTGGTTTAACAGTAGATAAACAAGGAACGAATGCAGTTGAAAGGTCAGGGCTAGTGAGTGCTCGGTGGCCCAATTGGTCAAGGCGTTGACATGGTATTTTGAAGAAGCGGGTTCAAACCACGGCCGAGTTAAAAATATTTTATTATCGATTTATTTAATTTTCAACTCAAATATTAACAAATTGAAAATTGATTATTCGCCAATATAATAATTCCATTAAACAATTCCATGTGTCAATTGTTGCGATTCCGTGCTTGATCTCCTTTCGCTTTTGAAACCTACAGATATTCTTTGATTTCCCCTGGAAATTGAACAGTGTTTGGTACCCTATCAAGCCGCAACCTTATACCCATGCTAAAATAGTCGTATAAAACTTATGGTGTTATTAAAAATTCGAAATTTAAAAATTAATTTTGCAATCCCCATACAAATAGTTGGATCTGTGACAAAAATTATGGAGAATTATTTTTTTCAGTTTCGCATTTTCACTAACGCCATACCTTTTATAAACATGGATAAGTTTCAGTTAGATAGGGTACGAGTATGTACCAAACACCTTTGGAGGCGACTTCTCGCCACGGCGCTTCGCGTCTGCCGGGGGTTACCCTGAGCTTCGGCTCACCCGCGCGGCGGTGGATCCAGTGGGATCTGCCGTCGGGCAACCCGTTACCCGCACTGAGCGGGCCGGGGGCCCGGCACACTGAGCGTCAGGTCGCGTGGAAGACAACCACAATAAAAAACCAGTCCCGGGGTGTAGAGCGGCGCAGAACCGCTCCACAAAGTAGCAGAGCCAGGAGGAGAGTCCGGCTACGGACATGTCACAGGCAGGGGGTCAGCGGGAATAAGGCCTGGCTGTTGTCCCCTTCCCCTTGTCTGGTGACGGACGGAGGAGCTGCTGGGGGGGTTTTTAGTGGGTAGGCCCGGGCCGTGTACGGTCTGGGGAGTCCCACATATCCTCGTGGTTTGGCTCGACCACGAGGAATGCGTAAATGCATTTTCCCCCCTCCCAAAAAAAAAAAAAAATGTACCAAATACCTTGCATATTATGTCGCATTAGGAATTAGTACTTTACGATATAAGTGCATTAAAGTGGTTATATCTCACGAGGTGAAACTTCTGCCCGAGTCGCACGCGAGGCCGTTATAGTGACTCAATTACGCTCTTGCCTTCGACTCGCGCTAGTAGTTAGTGTATATGTATAACCAACATACGCATGTATATGTGCGACGTTTTTTAACACACTTGTGAGAGAAAAATCACTGATTTTTTCGCTTAATCATTGTTAATTTGGAAACAAAACTCAATAATAAAATAAACGTTTATATATTTATATAAGTAAAAGTGTTCATGTGTTAACAAAAATATTGACTTACTTAACAAAAATATTACTGTTTTTAAGACTTCGATTTGCTGCTTTTTAAAAAAAACGCTATAACGCAAATAGTGCTGTTATTGATTGTAACAACACTTTTCACATGCTTATTTTGAGCTGCTTTATGTTTCTCAAACCGGTGAAATTAGGACCATTTTACAAGCAAGTGTGTTGAAAAATACATAACGTAACAGAAAGTCCTTGAAAACCTGAACATATTATTATGTTAATAAGTTAATACAAACATTTTGTTACTTTTCTATCGAGTTTAGCTGACTCAGAGGTCGAATTTTCTGAAATCCTATCTTAGCAGAGCCTATGACTGTTTGAACGTAGCCAAACAAGGCAATAAAAGCTCCAAATTGCAGTTTCACTTAAACAGCAACATTTTGTGCTGCATAACGCACATCAAAGGTATTGCTTTGCTTATCATCCATTAAAAGTGTAGAGCTAAGTACCACAACACATAACTCTTATTTTATTAAGACTTCAGTTTGAATATTCAATTAAACAATTTACACAGATCTCTCAAACATGATTAAGGCTAACTTTAATGCTTGCATAGTTATCGTTATCAAACTTTTATTAGGTATTTTCTCAATAAGAAGTGCCGAAGTAGTTCATTTATGTGTTACATGGGGCAAACTTAAACATGTTGTCGAATTAAAGTGCAAAATCAGATAAAAACAATCGTCAAAGTTAGGAATAAGTTTTGACGCAGTCCCTAAGGGGGTGGGCAGAATCTTGGAATTTCAAATACAATCCAGTAGAGAAACGTATGAAATAGTTCAAGCAGACGCATAAATCTCTTGTCGCAACTTTGTTGCAAAATTGGATTTGAACGTTTCATTTCTTAGATGTTATAATATATGACGAAAGCTTTCGAAAGAAATCGATAACATTTCAGTTAGAGGTCGCATATTGTTTGAACGGTTTTCGATGGGGATTGCTACGAATGCAATCAATTTTTCTATTTACCTTCTTGTGCTCACACATATCAGATACATAATATACGAAAGAAGTGTACAAGACCAACTAAAAAATATGTTTATTGAATGAACGTTCGTTTGCATTCACGAAAAATGAATCGCAGTCGTTCCATTCGAAATATAAGTAGTACATTTTCATATTGACCACCGGAAGACAGCAACTGGGTAGCTGTATAACGGGAAATTAAAAGAAACGACTGGAAAACCAATATCAGATTGTGTTTACCAATATATTTCATTATTACGAGCTTTTGTTTAACTTGCAATGTTTGTATGTTCATTGTTCAGCTCAAATCTTGCAGCTGAATTTTAAAACAGTTATCCTCAACCGATCGAGACGAAATGTTGCATTTACTAACAATACATGGTTTACTAAATGACATCGTTCTAAATCCAATATGGCGGACGGTCCGAAATGGCGGATTAGTTATTTTTTACGTACTCCCATGATTTGGGCATCCAATGAAAGGGTTTACTATGCAGAGAATGAAAATAAAATGACTTCACTCTAAATTACATAGAATAACCGGAGACGCAGTACTAGAATCGTCTGCCGCCGAGCAGTTGTGTTCCGGGTGGTTCCGGTTTAAATGTTAAAACACATAGTGAAATTACTGGAAGTACGATTTGGTGTCTTATGTCATGAGTTGGCAATGAACATTGGGCTTCTTGTAGGGGTTGTAGATTTACAAGTCTCGCAGGGATCACATGTACTAGGCGACTGTACCCACTTAGGTGGGCAGTGCCTTATTTGCCAACTCAGTTGTATAAAAAAGTAAAAGTTCAAATTGCCTAGCATTAAAACAACTGAAGTACGGCATCGGATAGTACATCCAGACAGATACCAACTTCATTCTGGTCACCAAGACATCCTCATGAAGGACGCCTTCTGGCCGGTAGGAGTATAGGCGATTCTGGAAGGATTTCTTACAACAAATTAACGTATTATTACATAATTGAGTTTTAACAATGAAAATCATAAAAATTTAAAATGATGTTGAACTCATTGCAGGAATTACCTCTATATCTTTTATCTCCCCCTTTCACATGAGTTTTTCTATTTTCTAGCAAATGACGTCATAGATCGCGACTCTAAAATCATCCAGTCTTCTCAGAGTTTGACAAACATTCATTTTTAATTTTATTGGCCATTTTTAAAGGAAATTCATAGTCATAAAATATAAAAAAGGATTAAAAGTGATGAAACACTTTAATCCTTTTTTATACTCGTATATGTTGTTGTGTCATATTTTGTGTGTACATAAATAATATTATAAATACAAATGAATCAACGTATCAGTAGAAAGTGGTATGTGCACGTATAAACAGATCAATAAAATATTCATTCTCGAATTTAGGAAACCCATAACATAACATAATGAGGTCGGAACGAAACGCGAATGTTGTTCTGAACGGAGCACAACCTTGACATTAGCATGTAGCATACGAGGGTTCTATTATATCGATACAAAACCGCAAACGTTATTAGCTCGTGACATATTGTGAGGAGCTCGGTGGCGCAGTGGTGCGGACGCTTCGGTTTCGATACTGAAAACGAAGCGACCTTCACCATAGTTGGACCCTGGATGGGTGACCAAACCTTTGTGGTCTCGAGTTCCTCCGTACTTGGGAAGGCATGTTACGTCGCGGTAGTATTATGGCCCATACTCCTTATGCTTTTCTTCCATATAGAAAGGCCTGTGCCCATATTATATGCGAAAGTTTGTCAGTCTATCACTTACTTATTTATTTATTTAATATATAGTTTAGTATAGATGTAGCTTAATCCTGGCATAGATATCCTAAACAGGGTGGATCCTAAAACAAGGTACTTATCCCTGTTATCCATAATCGTTGTGGTCGGATGCCCTAAACCCGCAAAACGCAGCGCTATTGCGCCGAGCTCAGCGTATCATAGCGATCAGGGCAATCCGGGGCTACCGCACCATATCTACGGAGTCTGCCTGCGCCCTTGCCGGGATGCCGCCATGGGACCTGAAGGCGGACATACTCACGGTAGTGTATGAGCGACAAGCAGAAGCTCGCGGCAGAGGTCTGAGACCAATGCAAGTGGAGGTGGAACAGTGGCGCGAGGAGGCTAGGAATCGTATCCTTCACTCCTCCTGGCCCCAACGTCTGGAACGAACCGAGTACGGCCGCTGGACCAACGCGGCAATACACCCAGTGCTACGGCAATGGGTAGCGAGAGGGCATGGGACCCTCACCTTCCGCCTTGTGCAGATACTGTCGGGGCACGGCTGCTTCGGCAGATATCTGTACCGAGTTGCCGGGAGGGAGGAGGAACCACATTGCCACGAGTGTGGCGCCGATGAAGACACTGCGCTGCACACCCTTGCGCACTGTCCTGCGTTCTTGGTGCAGCGCAGTGCCCTGATCGCAGTGGTCGGAGGAGACCTGTCTCTGCCTGCTGTCATCCGAGCGATGCTCGAGTAGCGGGAAGTATGGGATGTCGTCGCCAACTTTGCTGAAGAGGACAAGGAAGGAGGCGCACGAACGTGACCGCGAGCAAGACCCGCTCGCGAGCGCCAGAAGGCGCCGGAGGGTAGGACGGCGGCGGAGGGGCTATAATGCTCTGATTCCGCCGTCCTAGTGGGGAATCGGTGGGCGACGCGGATGGGTATCGTGTCGCCTGCATTGCACTCGACCCCTGCGATGGTAGGGGCAGCTAGGGGACACTAGCTGCTCCCATGCTTCCGGCAGCAAGGTGTGCCCGTATCGTGTTTCGGTACGGGCCCGGCCGAGCGA
Organism: Schoenobius gigantellus; assembly: GCA_963935595.1. Classification (NCBI taxonomy): domain Eukaryota; kingdom Metazoa; phylum Arthropoda; class Insecta; order Lepidoptera; family Crambidae; genus Schoenobius; species Schoenobius gigantellus. Next base: position 81,943,801 of record OZ012540.1, read on the forward strand.
CCCACGCGAGCTTAGCGCTCTGCGCATGCTTGTGGTCGCTCACCATGGCCAGCGAGGTGTTCCCGTGGGGTTTAGTGGGTAGTTGCGGCACTCTGCCGTGGAGTCCCACACACCCTTGCCCCTAGCCCGGGGGCTTGGACGGTGCGTAAAGGCATTCCCCACGAAAATAAAATGTTATCCATAATCGTTATTCACAATCACACATACTCCTGTCCTACTTTAGACCCTCTAATTTAAACATCCATGGCATGTAAGCAATTGAGGCATTTTATAGTCGGCACGAGCCGAGTCTGATCGCCACATGTGGAAAGCTCCAATCTACAGCTCTCTTCATTTCGTATTTATACTCCATGAGACGCATTTTTTAACAATAGAATTCAAATTCACATTCGAAATCGACTTCCAAATTCACTATTTTTGAATATTCAGTGTTGTCATTGAAAACATAAATTTTTGTTTTTAATGACAACACTGAAATCGAATGATTCAAAAATCTTTAAAATTGGGAACAGCAAAAATAATTTCGCACATGTTTAAAAAATGCATCTCCATTCACCGACCATTTGCCCCAAAAATGCTTTCCTCTGTCAGGATCGGGCTTCGGAAGCGTATCTGATTCACCAAGAAGAAGCAGACGCCTCCGCCATCTTACCAAAGCATTTCGCCGTCTCTCACTAATGCTCTGCAGACCATTAGTGCCCAGGGACACACTGAGTTTATGTACGTGTATCATCATCATAGCTCATATACGTTCCCACCGAGGGGCTCGAGCCTACCCTAAGTTAGGGTGCTTAGGTCTTCAACCAGGCTGACCCAGTGCGGATTGGTCGACTCAACACACACCTTTGAAATTGAATTTCTTCGCAGATGTATGCAGGTTGCCTCACGATGTTTTCCTTCACCGTAGGACCGTCGGCAAGTGTACATTTGAAATTCGAAAAAAGAAAAACACATTGTTAGGTACACACAGCAACACGCTAGGCTTTACATGTTGACCTTAAGACCGCATTTATGTTGCTCGTAATACCGGCGGCTTTCGTAATGCAAATGTAAAGCTTGACGTGTTGCTGACTGTACATGACAAGATTGAACCACGGACCTTCCTATTAGAAAGCCAATGCCGAGTCCATAGCGCCAACGACACTCGTTTTATAAACGAGTATGAAGATATTGCGCACAGAGTGAAGACTAATGAAATTCGCAGTAGAGATCGGAACTTAAATTTAATGTTTATAGTCTGGCCAGAGTAAGTGCGGAGTCTCAACGGAAAACGAATTCCGAACGGATCTATGTTTCGTAAGCAAACATTAAGGAGCGCTTTCGTCCCCCGCAAGCAGGCAACCGATTTAAAGAATATGAAGCAATAGCATAGTGAAGGCTTGTTCTATTTTTATCCAGTTTGCAGTAGCTTCGATACTTTGACTTTATTGCACATGTTGGCGTAAGCTGAATGTTTGAATTTTCAAACGGCATTAATACACTCCGGGAAACCTAAATCGAGCCATCTTGCAACTTTTAGATTATATCTTCCATAACTTTTAAAACATATTTGGACAACCAAAAAGTTTTTATGCAGTTTTGTAGCTGACATATTCGTGTTCAATCTGATGTGCTGATTATGAATATGCCAGCTAAGTATAAAATTGCATAAATCTTTTTGGTCGACCGAACATTTGAAAAAGATTATGGATGATATAATCTAAAAGTGCAAGGTGGCTCGATTTAGGTGTCCCGAGTGTATTATATTGGTTCCTTCCAATAATAATAATCTACTGATTGCTCACAAAGTCCGCTTGCCAGAGTCTTGATATGTCGTTTCATTATGTCTAAACAATTTGCTAACCACTATTAAAACCTAGTATAACAAGGCAAAATATTTTTTGAGCACAGTAATAAATAAAGCGCCTCAATATTGAGCCTCAAATCTAATTTTCCATGCAGTCATAACAGTTAATTAAGATTTTTTTTGTCAGTATAAGTAATTCAGAACGAGGAAGCGAAGAGCGAGCGGAAAGAAGATCCTCTAGATCAGCCACTTAGACATAAGCCACACGTTTTTTCCGTAGCTAGTGTCATCTCCATACATTTTTTTTGCGGAACGACTGCAGAAAACGTAGCGTGTGGCTTTTGTCTAAGGCAGGGTTTCTCAACCAGTGAGGTACGCCCCACTTGGGGGGCGTAGAGTGAACCAAGGGGGGGCGCAGCGAGCGGCTCCAGAATTAAACTGTATAAAGAATATTTATTACAACTGTTCATATAAACTCGCGCGACGCAGACGGTGCCACCTATGCGAAGTCGGCGACACGTTGCAACCATCTTTTGAATAAAACTAATCACGCCAATATTTTCATTGTTAGCTTAATATTTTTGACTCCCCATTTCGGCCTCTAGGGGGGCGCAGTATTTTAGCATAATGTTAGGTGAGGCACATAGGGTAAAAGGTTGGGAACCTCTGGTCTAAGGGGTCTGGGTTGTCCAAAGGCTGGCCCAGGGGCCGCATGGGGCCGGTGGCTTATATTTGTGCGGCCCGCGACATGTTTCTAAACTACCACAAGTACAGGGGCGAATCTACCTAACGGCTTTTTGGACATCAGCCCAGAGCCCCGTGGATACGAAGCGCCCCCAGCCCCTATAAAAAATAGACGATCCTTTTTTTTCAAGTACAGAAAAACAGGTAAAATTTAAAAATCATAATTTTGGCAACCCAGATCAATCAACCCGGGTGCGTAACTATCAATCAAAACAGGAAATTTCCCTGTCGCTTGTCTATTTGAAAAGTCGATTTATAATAATGTCGTAGAATCAGTTTGTACTGTAGATTTTTTTTATTCCTAACGGTGGCAGACGAGCCAGTGGCCCACCTGATGTTAAGTCGTAACCACCGCTCATGGACATCTGCAATGCCAAGGGCACAGTTCTGTCATTGCCTACCTGGAGAGAAATACTCTTCTTAAGCCTCGTTTGAAGAAGGACATATCGTAGCGCTCAGGAAACACCGCAGCTGGGAGCTCGTTCCAGAGCCTACACGTACGTGGAAGGAATGAACGCTGAAACCGAACTGTACTAGACGAGATTGATTCCAGGTAATATGGATGAACTCTACTGCGATGGCGGGTGGTGCGATGGTAAAAAGGTGAAGAGGGCACCTTTTTTTTTTTTTTTTTTTTTCTAATTTAACACTCCACAGACTCGTGGTCCGTGCTCTTTTCATGGAATCTTCTCATTGTGATCTATTTTATTATAATTATTATATTAAGACTTACGACTACTTTTTACTCCTAATCTAAGGTGAGTTGCGCAACTCAATCAATTTAAAAATTTAAATATATATCTTAATAATATCTATTTATACTTATATATACTTAATTATACTCAAATATATATCTTAATAATATTATACTATATGTTAAAGAGGGCACCATTGCAATCAAGAGGGCACCATTGCAATCATTTCCTCAGAGCACTCTCCGTTAAAGAGCCGATAGAGCACGCAGAGAGAACCAAAGTCTCTCCTTTGCTCCAGCGTCTCCATTGAGGCCGTGATATTGGGATCACCGACGATGCGGAATGCACGCCTTTGCAGGGAGTCAAAAATAATATAAAAATATAGATAAACACGAACTCTTATAAAATATTTTTTTTACTCTCCATTTTTTCTATACCGTACATCTACATCACTATAGAAAACAGTTTGTTGACAAAATTACAATGAGTTGAATAATTAATACGCCCGCGAGTATTAGTCCAAGGCCCCACAAATTCACGATCCGCCCCTGCACAAGTACTCTTTCCTTTGATATTTTTTAATAAAATCACATTTTATTAAATTTCTATAGTACAAATTGATGAATTGAAATGTTTTAAATAGTTTGTTACACCTAATATTAAATTACTTAATTGACGAGGCCTTCAGTATTTATTTCTTTGTACGGCTGGTTAAAAAATGCCCTAAGTCATTACATTATAAAAGTTTTCTGCCACTCACGATTATTCGGGAAATCCCGAACTGTGTTTGTGCGGTAGCCGATTGTCTTCATTTTTCATTTGTCGTTCGATGTAAGGGCTATCGTTTAGATGTTTAAGTAGATAGTTTAATTACATATTGCTGTTGTCGCACATATAATTTTTAACCAAATTATCAAACATTGTCTGCGATGACGCGAAAAATATGTGATGAAAATCGTGCAATTAATGAGAAATAGACTATTTTATCTGCAACAACAATAAAACAAAATCAGTGTATGATGTATGCAAGTTGTGTATGGGAATAAAAAGTGCAATGTTAAACGACATCACACTACATGAAGAAAACTATAAAAAGTGTATCGGCAAATCAAGAAAAAATGTTGCGAGATAAGAAAAAACGAATTCACCAAACAAGTATGTTTTCCATAGTTAGTTCTGACAGTGAACAAAGTTTGGCTGTTTCGTATGTAGTTTCATTACAATTAGCCAAACAAAAATATTAACCTTTCTGCGGCCCTACAATCTATACAGTGATTTGATTTGTCCCGCGATCGTGTCTGGTCTAGGCAGCCCTGCTCTAGATTACGCAAATGGTTTGCGCAGTAAACGGTGGACAGTTGTCGCGAGAAGATAGACTTTTGACGCGCGTGACCATAGCCCATCTGGTAGTTATCTCTATGTCCACGCCAATCCCTCAAAAGCCATAATCCCTGCAATTGGGCGACCCAGAGTGGTCCAGAAAATAGCCGACCTCAGAACACCCCAACCTGTAGTATTATATTATCTGTGCCCCAACTAAGGACAAAGTGGGTGTCGAAGTTTTAATAGGTGTTTAATGGAGGAATTTTAAAGTCTAATTACAAAATTTTGAACACTAAACGATATTTTTTACAGCTAATGAAGAACGCAGAGCAGTAAAAGCAGTAAGAGCAGTTAAAGCTAATGCAGTATGCACAGCATTCACGTCGTATTCACCGTAGGTACGATAGAATCGAATGGTTACGTTTTTAATTACTAAGAGAACATTTAATCCGATTAGGTTTCTGGTGCGACAGGGTATTATCAGTTCTTTGTATGCTTGTACAAATTGAGTTGTTAAGTACTTATCGATATAATCTCTCATTATATGAGCTTAAATGAAATTGTTTGTAACAGTGGGTGGGATTTGTAAAAGTATTAGTACTCGTTTGGTAATAGTGACTTTTTGAAGTTGAGAGTAGCTATAGTCAGTTTTATTGCGATCTGCTGTCATCGTCACAAGAGAATGGTGACATTAAAGTGCTAATTTGTCACCATTCGAAATGTATTATTACTTTGTACTCGTACATACTCTCTGAATTAGTTTAGTACAATGTTTCCATAAATCTAGTAAAATAGAATCCAAACGCTTATCAAATCGAATTTAACCTATTTTTTGAAGGTATATGAAAGTATATCAAACTTTGATTTACCATCCACAATTATAGATACTGTCTTAAAGAATATATTTTTTTTTATTCCAGCTTCCATTTCGGCCTTACTATTATTTACAACCAGGTGAGATGTTTTCTCTACAGTTCTATTACTACTGGAACTATTTTAATTTTCAGCCTAGGCATTCTGTTATGTATCATATAATACGCGATTAACGTTGTGTTCCAAGGAAATAAAATCTTTGTAACACTTCTTAAGTTTCCACACAATTTTTGGATGACGTAAGTGAATGGCGGAGATTGCGCGGAAATAGGTCCAGTTTGTGCCTTCCGTCTTCAAGCGACATTCATCTCGAGAACAGGAATATTGCCGTGATGTGACTGGTTACCTTCAGCATGCCGGAGTAATGGTTAGTTATTGAGATTAAGTTCGCCATTGTTTATTACACTCTCTCTGGAGATATGCATACCAAGGGTAAACAATAAAACATTTTCTTACTGTTGTCGAACTGTCTGTTTTAAAAATAAGTTAAATTGGTTAATATTTATAAGAGTTCCTTTATACATATATGCTTGTCTCGTATCACAAGGATCGAGTACATTTCCATCACCACAGCTCATATATCGCCCCACCGAGGGGTTCAAGCCTACCCTAAGTTAGGGTGTTCAAGCCTTAATCAACCATGCTGACCCAGTGCGGATTGGTCGACTTTACATACGCCTTTCTTCGTAGGTGTATGCAGGTTGCCCCAATATGTTTTCCTTAACCATAGGAGTATAGGAAAAATGTACACATTATTACGTTTACGCGGTGGGTGTTCTATAAAAAATATCGAAACACCGACAATTTGGAGATAGGATTTAATTGAGCACTTAATAAACCACTTCACTAACACTGAACAATCACTACATAGTATAAAACAAAGTCGCTTTCGCTGTCTGTCTGTCCCTGTGTATGCTTAGATCTTTAAAACTACGCAATGGATTTTGATGCGGTTTTTTCTTAGGGTTTTTATAATAGATAGAGTGATTCCAGAGGAGGATGATTTAAGAGATGGTATATATCTATCTCTTAGGGATAACCCACAATAACCATTTTTTATCCTTGACTTTTTACGAGAAATAATGTCTTATTTACGATTCGATTTTAAGCAATACAGCATTAATCGTTATCCAATTAAGTACCTTAAATACATTGTGCATTTAATATAGATCAATATGGCTCTTTACGGCATATAATTGAAATGAATATTTTCGAAGATACTACAGATTTAAAATGCAGGGGCATAGCGGTTGCAGCGGTACCGGCCGGGGGGCCGCGTACGGTGGCGCGTGCTTATAGACATTAGTATCATCCATGCGAAGCCGGGGCGGTCGCTAGTTCAATATAAAACGTTACGAAACACTGAACACTATGGACACAGAAAACTTCACTATAAAACGATTTGAAGTAGCAGATGATTGCTCTAAGTCGCTTGTATCGCTTGATCCGCTCGGCCTGCTCTCTTGAGGGAAGCTGTCCGTGTCCATCCGCATTTGTCTTCTCGCGTATACGAGTATAGGGTCGGCGAATGTTCGGGATATTTTGAGAATGGTTGTTCTTTCGATTGTGTGTCTTTCCTTCTGGAAATATCTGTAGTACACCCGATTATGTTCTCTGTCTCTGTCAGCATGGAAGGGTCTAGAATAGTCTAGATGCATTTCGATCTGTTTTTTTAATAACTGGAAGGTGCTCACTGTTGTTGCCCCTTTCTTATCGTGCTTTCTTACCCACTCCTTTTTACAATTTCAGTCATATAACGAAGTGTGCTTCAAAAGCCCATAAGGGATCCTGAAAACGGCTTTTCAGGTTATGGTGTGGTTCGATAGAGGGTAGCCTGAAACAGACTGAAAACATGTTTCGGGCGCCTGAAAACAACGACAACTTGGGCAAAATTTCGATAATCAAGTATGTAATAGAGCACCCCCAGAAAAGCACTGAACCCCGTGTTCAGGCTGCTGAAACTACATCTAAGGCAAAGAAAACCACACCGGAAGTTTCATATACCATTAGCCTCACAATATGAAATTCGAAAAACGAAAACACATTGGTGTGTGACAGGATCGAACCCCCCGATTAGAAGGCCAGTCCACAGCGCCACCCACAACACAAACATGCATATCTCTTAATATATAAAACTCTCAAGCCACAGTGTTTGTAACCAACCTCCTCCGAAACGGCTTGACCAATATTTATGAATTTCTTTTGTGTATATTTGGAGGTTCTGAGATAAGATCGTAAACTATGTTTTATATCCTTAAGTGATAAGGGTGTTTTTTTTTTATTATGGCGAAACGTAGTTCGCGGGCACAGATTATATATATATATATATATATATATATATATATATATATATATATATATATATATATATATATATATATATATATATATATATATATATATATATATATATATATATACTATATAGCTGTACCCGCGGACATTGAAATATTCATATAGAAAATCCCGGTGCGTAAGGCAGGCTTAATTGCTGCTGTGAGATATTATACAGAGTGACTTTTGAAGCAGGAACAAAATTTGGCTCCTACTTCAAAAGTAACCTTGTGTAACACGTACGTGTTGTATATTCCGCGTCTTGTGTCACCTTGTGTGTCGCGAATCGATCAGGCACCGTGTTAGTAATAATAAGTATATTATATCATTGGGATCGGTGAAATTCTTGTTTTGAATTCAAACAACAATTTAATCTCGCCATGTTGTTAACATGGTAGGTTTTAGTTTTCCAAACTAAAAAGCAAAAGGATTCAAGCACACACAGCCACGTCTTCTGTATAGTTTTTTCATTACAAAAGTTTCGTGACTTTTATGATTTAATATTATATTAATTCTACCTGTGCCCATGAACTACGTTTCGCCATAATAAATTCACCGCCATAAAAAAAAACGACCTATTCTCAGACTTACCAAATATACCCAAAAAAATCATAAAAATCGGTCAAGCCGTTTCAGTGGACTTCGATATCTTTTGTGTGGTTTTTCAATACAGAAGTTCAGTGACTTTTCGTAAAGTTTTTTAAGCGATATTTATAATTTAATATGATTTTGAATAAAATGCTTTATTTCTTACGTATTTCTTTTTATTTTCTCTCAGGTGGTGCGAAAAGTGGAGTATTTTCCTTGTGGATAAGTTCCGGGGTTCGATCCTGCCAAGTCTCAATGTGTTTTTCATTTTAGAATTTCATTATATACATTTGTCCGACGCTCGTACGGTGAAGGAAAACATCTTGAGGCAACCCGCATACATCTACGAAGAAGTTCTCTGGCCCAGCGTAGTTAAGTAAGGCCTAAATACCATAACTTAGGGTAATAGGCTCGAGCCCCGCGGTGGGGAAATATATGGGGGGTTATTGTCTAAGAAAAAATCTATCGCGATCGCTTACAACTTGACAGTTGCCGTCCATCCATCGCTCCTTTATAAAAGGATATCGGCGCTGAGTCTTGTGTCCATTGTGCAATGGTTCATCCATCCATTGCAATAACCCACCAGATGTGTGGTGAGTTAATCACAATCCTTCTTTACGCTCGCGATTCAATTCCACATACCCGTGACATATTCGTAAGACACTGCTTCATCCCCTTGGTTATAATCTATTATTTTAACTGGCGAAGCCGCGGGAAGAACGCTAGTTCATATTTAAACTGGATGGATACGTTTCCTCGCCAGCAAATACGAAATCAATGTGAATCAATCAAAATGATTGTGAGCGAAGTTAATTAGCGTTGAGTTCGCGCTGTGGCTAGCACGCACGCACGAATCACCCCCATTTTCAGTATTTCGATCCAATAGCCCAAATCGTGTTTCGCACGATATTTTCCGAATTAAATCCTTATCTGGAAACGCGAATTGGTTCCATTAACAAAGTTAACTATTCCGTTTGTACGCGTTTGTCCATAAGCGTTGTGCGACACGAGCATCGTCACACAATTGAACTGATAGCAAGCGAGGTTCAAATCATCATTACATATCCACACATAGTGCGGAGAAGACAATACGATAGGTCGAATTCGTTTTTTTCTCGAGCGAAAATCACAAACTCAAACTCAAAAATCTTTATTCAGTATAGACCTTTACAGGCACTTATTGACGTCAATCAAATAACAAGAATCTAATTTACCAATAAATTAATTAAAATATTGCAAAAAATCAAGATAAGCTATGAATTATTTAAACCTTGTATGTACATACACCTTAACCATAATTAAGATGTATGTAAATACAAGTAAAAAAAAATAGTTGACTCTACACCAGCAGTTCGGAAATTGGGAGAGCATTCTCGAGAAGAACAGGCAAGAAATTCAGAAGGTCAATTTTTTTGTCTCCTCTTTTAAATTGCCAAAATTACAATAATATATTTTCACTTCAGTCAGACGTCGAAGTCAACCATTCTTTATATATACAGTTGCTTGTATTGTCTCGTGTGCTCGGAAGTAGTCGAGACAACGAGTTTAATTTTTATTTCTAATTATTATTCTATTTTTTATTTATGTTCAATTACATTCGATATTTATTGTAAAGTGGCTTAACCGTCTAAATAAACACATCAAACTATTATTTTTTTTTATTAAAATTATTTCATTGAATGTTTATAAAATAAAAAAAAATATTTCATAGAAAGATAAAAAAGTTAAGAACCGATCCTTCTACACGAAACAAGTCAAGCGACGTTATCAACATAGCCCAGCAAACTGTACATCGTAAAGAAATTATTAAAAACAGTGGCATCATTGAAAATTCGATATTGGAAATTGATTTGTCTAATCCATACTAATATTATAAATGCGAATGTAACTATGTCTGTCTGTCTGTCGCGCTTTCACGCCAAAACTACTGAAACGATTTAGATGAAATTTGGTACAGACATAGTTTGAGTCCCAGGAAAGGACATAGGATAGCTTTTATCGCCGAAATCACCCCTTAAGGGGGAGAAAAGGGGAGTGGAAGTTCGTATGGGGAATCAATAACTTTATACATGAAATTTAGTATTGTGATAATTTGAGTCGTGGGGAAGGATAAAGAGTAGTTTTTATCCCCGAAATAATTCGGAGAGAGGGGGGTTTTAAAGGGAATCAATAAAAAAGGATTTCCACGCGGACGAAGTCGCGGGCAAAAGCTAGTACATAATAAATATTTACGTATAAATGCAATGGCATTGTAGCGCTTAAATATTGTGCGTCAACAAAAAGGCGGGCAAGCCAATATCATCGAACACAAATATGACTCAAATTATCTCAATACTAAATTTCATGTATAAAGTTATTGATTCCCCATACGAACTTCCACTCCCCTTTTCTCCCCCTTAAGGGGTGATTTCCGCGATAAAAGCTATCCTATGTCCTTTCCCGGGACTCAAATTATGTCTATAACAAAATTCATCTAAATCGGTTCAGTAGTTCTGGCGTGAAGGCGCGACAGACAGACAGACGGAGTTACTTTCGCATTTGTAATATTAGTATGGATTTGAGATTTGTTAAATCATTTTCTAATAAAATACTTAACTGAATTTAAAAAAATAAATTAGATATAAGCATATTTGATTAGTAAATAAAGTTTTCACGAAGTTTATTTATTTATTTGTATCGATGTATCGGCGTGTAGCTGTATATGTTTTTTCATTACTCATACTCTGAAAGTAGGTCTGAAGTTGCCTGAGGAGCGGGTTGAAAGTACTACTTTTCAGCCCTAGGGAGAATCACTTTCAACTGACAGCTGCTGTCAAATTTTAAAAAAGAAACTAGTTCTTTTTTCACATTTTTATTGAACCATGTTTTGACTTTCTATACAGCCACTAAATTACAGCGCGGTGTAAAATTGAAATAACATAATGTTAACTATTTAAAAAATATATTTTTTTAATGACTTTATTATAATTTATTTTCAACTTTTTCTTTAAGATAACATAGATTTGGGCAAAATATTTAACATTTTTTAAATTTTGAAAATGAAAAATAATGGCTGGCAGGCCACAGAAAAAAAACAAAATAAACGGGAAAGCAGCAATGCGATCTTCATTTGTTTTTTCTATTTGTAGAGTTTTGTTAATGCTTCCATATAGCAGAGATTTGTATTAACTGTGAATTATATTTGTATAACATTGTGTTAATAATTAACACAATGAGTTCATCTGATTCAGGTCTGGAATTAACGCCTGATTTTATAAGAGAAAGCAGGCTAAAGCAGAAGTTATTGATATAAGTAAAATAAAATTTACATGTTTTTTCTTTAGCTACTTCATTGTTTTATTTTTACTTTCCTTGTATTCGTAATGAAAAGCACAGTGTTTACCTCGGGTTAAAGACTTATTAAGTCCCTCGAACTATTGGTGCCCTCGCTACGCTCGGGCGCCAAAGACCGTCTCGGGACTAAATAAGTTACTTTCACCCCTGGGGTAACAATGTACTATTTCATTACTCATACTCGGAAAGTAGGTCTGAAGTTGCTTGCGGAGAGGGTTGAAAGTAGTTCTGTTCAGCCCTAGGGAGAATTGCTTACGACTGATAGCTGTCAAATTATAAAAAAAAACTAGTTGAATTTTGAAAATTATATTGAACCATGTTCCAACTTTTCCAACAGCCACTCAATTACAACGCTAAGTAAAATTCAAATAACATAAAGTTAAGTATTAATTAAAGAATATATTTATTTAAATGACTTTATTATAATTTACTTCCAACTAGTTCTTTAAGACTGACTTAGATTTGGGCAAAATATTATTTACCATTTTTTTATGATGATACACAGTACCCGAAGATAGGAATCAAAGCAATGCATCACAATTTCTTAGCTACGCAATGTGATGTTAAATGTGGTGTCACAACAACTCCGCGTCACACTAAGTGTTCCATAAATTTGAGCAGGATTTTGAGGCTAAAGTCACGATTAGTCATTTATAATGTGAGCGTTCGCATATTATTGACACATAAAAATTACATTAATACTAAGGGAACATCTGTCTGCGTATCATTTTTCAGTTAACTCACGAAATTATCGAAACTTTTGCTACATTTTATATTATACTAGCTGTGCTTGTGAACTACGTTTCGCCATAATAATTTTAAAAAAAGAACCTTTTCACTAAGTGCCTATTTCACAATGTATAAGTAAGCTTATTCATTGATTAAAGTGACATATTTTCAATGTCATTCCTTAAAAATACTTCACTTTAATCGATGGTTAGCTTACTTGAAACTTTACTTGTACATTGTGAAATAGGCCCTAAGTGGTATAAAAAATAGTTTACGACTTATTCTATACACAAAAAAATCATAAAAATCGCTCAAACAGTTTCGGAGGAGTTCGGTTACAAACTCTGTGACACGAGAATTTTATATATTAGATATATGTTGTAATAAAATCGATCGGGTGCGGGATCACAATGAGGTTATGTGAATACACCAACTCGCTAATGCGATGAGGCGCACCTACGTAGGTAGGTATACCTACGTAAAGGCTTCCCAAAAGGGTCAGAAGTTACGAAACATTAGCTACCCACCCCCGGCCCCGTCCCTGGATAGCGATCGACAAACAATCTTAACCGTATTACGGATTATATTTGTAAGCATTAATTTCGTATCTTGTCTTATTTACTGACATGACGAAAGACCATAAATTATATTTTTGTGAAAGGCAATCCGTCCTAATACAGAGCATGGTCTAACTAAACTTAGTTGATGCTGTCTCTATGTGTATATTAACTCAAATGAAAGCGCACTAGGCTTAAACCAGGACTAACTTTGGACCAGACTTAGACCAGGTTTTTTAATAAGCCCGAGTAAGGCTATAGGGTACCAACTAGTGCAGCACGGTAAGTCCAGTTTCCGGAAAGAGGTAAATAGACGAATCCAACTCGGCTGGGCAGCGTTCGGGAAGCTACGCAGCACATTCTCGGCCAATCTACCACAGTGATTCAAGACGAGTCTTCAGTTCGTGCATGTTCGTGCATCGTGCATGCGGTCGCCTAAATAGGGTCTCATAAGAAGGCTCAAGGTCACACGAAGGGCAATATAGAGGACTATGCTCGGGGTTTCCGTACGTGATCGCATCAGAAATGATGAGATCCGTAGAAGAACTTGAGTAATCGACATAGCCCAAAGAATTGCGAACCTTAAGTGACAGTGGGCAGGTCACATCGGCCGGAGGACTGACGGCCGTTGGCGGAAAGGTCCTCGAGTGGCGGCCGCTTGCCGTAGAGTCTCACACACCCTTGCCCATACCCAGGGGCTCGGATGGTGCGTCAAGGCATTCCTCCTGCTAAAAAGCCATCTCCTCCCTTTATACAGAAACTCGTGCCCAGCAATGTGTGGGTTTGAGTGATAGAGAGAAGAGAGAAAGAAAAATGGTTTATTCAGTGGCACTAGCACGGTGTAACCACACAAAAAGAGAAAATGCGATAAAGATATGCCATGGAAGGAGCATCTACTCAGTATAATCAGCAGCCTCGGTGATGATGAAGTCGAAAAGTTCAATCGGTAAATACACGGTTAATATAAACTGAAAATTAAAGTAAATAACCTCCTTTCTATTCCTTGTTCTCATAACTCATCTTGCAAGTAATTTCGGCAATTCTCCGGATAATATAATCAAGGAAATAATAGGAAGGTAGGTATTCGACGTGATAAATCAAAAATCTCTATTGTTATTATTGTAGCTAACCTAGCTAGAGCATTAATAAAAAATATTTATTACTCCGTAAAAGCATTTTACGAGAGTTTTGTTACGTACAACAAGGTAGACAGACAGTTTCTACTTATTTGACAGTGGATAATAAAATAGTACCTATATTTTTTTACATATAACGGGGAAGCTCTTGGCCCTCGTCTCACCTGATGGTATGTGACGATACGGCCGAAGGTGGAAGCGAGCTTCACCTGGACTCCGCGACAACACTGAGGAACAGGCTCTCTTACCTTAAAATTTCGGAGTACCACAATGACATGTATAGTGTTTTTTATTTTCCCATAATTTTTATTCTTAAGTTCTCTTAAGACTTATTTAAAACTTGGTCATGCTATGCGCTGTTTGAGTGATTTACGTTGTATTTGCCTTTGACGAAATGAATCTTCATGATCAAAAAATGTATTGACGTTTAGTGTCTATAGATTTGACACAAGCTGATGGGAAAGTGACTTTCTAAAAACAACGCAAAGGTTTTATGCAATTTTGCAGCTGGCATATTCATGTTCAATCTGATGTACTGATTATGAATATGCCACCTATAAAATTGTATAAGTCTTGTATGTCTTGTTGGTTGTCCTAAATAATAACACTTTTTGGTCGACCAAACATTTTTTAAAGTTATGGACGATAATCCAAAAGGCAAGGTGGCTCGATTTATGTGTTTTAAAGTGTATTTGTGTCGGTACAGTAAACCGAAAAACGAGAAAGTAACTAATATGGAACTTGTTTTCTGAAAATAAAGTTATTAATATTAAATCAGATTTCCTTACACGTTATCAATATTTGGATGCTGGGCACAACAGAAACTTTTTCATGGAAAACTCTAGGTATATTCAAGAGAGTAGAGGAAAAAATGCTAAAATATGAGCGCCTACCCACCGGCTGGACAGTTTCATCCGTTGTGATTGGGACGGGCGGCATGGAATCCTCCCTAATTCGGTGATTTGTATGCAAGCCCCGTTTTTGTTGAGTTCCTCCTTTCCCTCGGGCTCTCGCCCACCCCTCTTTTCAATTGTTGCAGTATCGCGAAATGCATATCTTATTGTTTCAATTAACCAACACAGCGGTGGATGTGTCGCTATCAAAACACTTTCCGGCGACGACAAATCGCTTTATTTTCTTAAAACATTTTGCTGTCGATCTTCGCATGTGAAAATACGTAAAGATTGCCCTTATAGTAGCTCCGTAATAACATGTAACGGTAAAACATTGACGACGGCATAGTTTTCCCTATACAGAGGTATACGATTACTATAGTCGACTTACGATTACTTCTTGTCTATTTTTCCTATTCTATCGGCGTGTAATTGTAAAAACATTCAAGATTATGTTTACATAATCTTGTTTAGGTATGTGCCATCTTCCTTTTTAAAAGAAAGAAATTGTGTAACGTGTGTAACGAAGTGCGTGAAATTTGATGTTATAATATAAAAGGAAACCAACTGAACTCGATCAATCAACGCACAAACCCAAATGTCTAGAAGATTTGGTTTAAATAGCTTAACAAAATTTCCTTAAAAAAGAGTGCTGTAAGGCTTCTACTGAAGAACAAATTAGCAATGGCAATTAAAAAATATGATAATAAAATATGTGGAATTGGCTTCTTAATTAATCTCGATGAATAAAAAATATTTTACAAAAAATAAAAAACCGACTTCAAAAACACTGAAAAGCTAGAAATAATATAAGAATAAGTAGAGACAACATCACACTTCTATATTGAATTCGGTGCCAAATAACACTTTCTAGAAGATCATCGTTTGGCACCGACTTCAATATAGAAGTGTGATGTTGTCTGTACCTATTCTTATATTATTTTTAACTTTTCAGTGTTTTTGAAGTCGGTTTTTATTTTTTTGTAAAATATATTTTTTATTTTTCACTTTTTAGTGAATAAATTTCTTTTCAGTGAATGAAACCCTAATACACACAAAACACGTTGGGCACACCTAAAAATTTTAGGGTTTCCCTCAATTTTAATGAGCTCCCATCATCAGATTCTAACTTTGGTGACCATGGGACCAATCTTGGGGTACACTCTATCGAATACAAAAAGAATTTTGAAAATCGGTCCACAATTGGCGGCGTAACCGCGTAACATACACATAAAAAAACATAAGCATCGAATTGAAAACCTCCTCCTTTTTTGAAGTCGGTTAAAAAATAATAATAGTTACAAAAAAAACAATTTTTTCTTCCACCTGATGATAAGTGGTAACCACCGCTCATGGACATCTGCAATGCCAGGGGCACAGCTCAAACACTGCCTAACTGGAGAGAAGTGCTCTTTTTAAGCTTCGTTTGAAGTAGGATATATCGTAGCGCTCAGGGTACACCGCAACTGGGAGTTCGTTCCAGAGCCTACACATACGTAGCTGGAATGAACGCTGAAACCGAACCCTTGATACGACCCTATTTCTATCTCTCTATCCCTATTCTGTCCCTATATACGGCCGTCAAGTAAGCGATGTGCCCGCTGCCACTTGAGGTTCGCAATTCTCGCATTGCTTGCTACGCCGTTGACTCTAGTTCTTTGTGATACGATCACGTAAAGAACCCCTGAGCATAGCCCTCTCCAGTGCCCTCTGATTGTCCTTGAGCACTCTTGTAAGGCCCGTTTGTAAGCAACCTCATCTCAGTACCGTACGTCATCACTAGATACATTATTAGATACTTAAGATACTCGTAAAAATCTAATAAACATATAAGATTAATTTAATAACTTAGCATCGACTGGAATGACAATATTTTTACTTGTTTGTCTACTACATACAGAATTGTGATACTATCTAGATGTTACTCGTATCTAGATAAGGCTGATTACCTAATTAGTTTTATTTCGAGTGCTACTCTCATATTACGACTACTATGAAAGGCATTGATTGGCTTCGGCAAAATTATTGAGAAGATATTTTGGAGGGGAGTACTTTTCATTTGAGTCCTGTAATTATTAAGTTTTAGAGCCAATTAAACACCAACACAGCTTCATTTACAAAAGTAAAGTTCTTTTGCGAATTGATAATAAAATTGCCCTCTGTGTTTATTACCTACAGCTTTGATTTGGGTAAGAATATTATGTACTCATTCCTATTTTAAAAACCTCTATTTCAGTCTGTTCTACGATTTGGTTCCATCAGTTGAACAAATTGCATTTTCTTTCCACCAGTAGGCCAATTATGGATCTTTCATCGTATGACATGGTATAAATTTGAGAAAAAGAAGTCATGATATCATCATTATGGCATAATTTCAATGATGCCCTCATTAAATAATGAACAAATGATCAAAAATCTGTCCGGAAATCGTATTTTTTATATATTATAGCTTTATATATTATAGATATCATTTGCAAAACCATGAGATCGGTAATAGGCCCTCTGGTCAGTCCTACTGTACATTTTCATCATACAAACTGGAAATAAATTTCAATGATACTCTTATTTATTTTATTGATATAACATTTTGGAGGTTTTTCTTTCCGTCGTGTGTTATAAAATTAATTCTTGTAATAAATTAATAATATTAACTATTCTCAGACATACCGACTATACACAAAAATATCATAAAAATCAGTCAAGTCGTTTCGGAGGTGTTCAGTTCAAAACACTGTGACACGAGAATTTTATATACTTATTAGAAGATTTAAACATTAGTATATGCTATTGTAAAATTCTTTTGATTGAATATTGTAAATAGTCACAACACTCATAATATTATTTAATATTAATAAATTGTAATTATTGAACTAATTTAATGAATTAGTATTGTAATTAAACTGGAAAATATATGAAAATGCTGTGTAACTGAGGAGTGAAGCTCAATGTCCTGACATACAAACTTTCAGCTTAGTTCAGGCATTGGTCAGTAAATTTGTTAAATTGTAGTATTGTTAAATTTAATAATTATAATACTTTTGCATTTACAAATTTTGCAAGTTTGAAACTCGCATCGAACGCAAAAAAGTAAGAACTTTATCAGAAAATATTCAGCTATTTTCAACATCAAAGTACCTATTGATGGATTTCATAACCATGCACTTTGCTTGCACAGTTTCCTTAAAAGCAACTGTAGTACCGATAAAAAATTCAACATAACTGACGACCTCAAACGGAACTCAAACCTTTTGTGGCACTGTCTGTACCTTGAAAAGACACCTTGCAAAGAAAAAGCATTTTCATTCCTCATGCTCGGAAAGGAGCGTTTCCTTGATCTGAGTATTGGGAGGAAAACGCTAGTTCCCACCAGCGGGCGGGAAATTCTCATACTATTTACTTCCCTCCTTAGGGCGGAAAGTAAAATTTTAAAAATAGAACTGAATTAGGTTACGTACATACAATCTTTGGTACAATGATAATAAAAGTATTTGGCTGAATGGCCAGTAACAGGTAACGCGATGTGTTCCAAATTTAAAAATACCTGTGAAAAAGATAATTTTGGCGGGAGGGGAATCTGTTACGCTGTACCGAAATCTTGATTGTGTGATTTAGGTATTTAAGAAAAACAATGAATTCAAGCGATTCTGAAATTTCGGCTCCAGATTCAGTCACGAACGAAGCAAATACAATACTCGAAATTTTTTTGCCAAAAATTTCAAAGGAAAGATATTTAAATACATATTCCGACTTTATGAAGTGGCGAGATGCAAGGAATATAAAATCATTTTCTGAAAATGTATTTCTTATATACTTTAATGAACTATCTCATAAAGTGCAGGCGTCTACGCTATGGAGCAGATATTCAATGCTTAAAAGTACACTAAGTGTAAAACACGATGTCGATATGTCATATTAGGAGTATTTTTATTAATAAATTTTATTAGAAAAGCTATTTTTTATTTTCCTTGCATTCGAAATGAAAAGTAGAGTGCTACACACGGGTAAAAGGAATCAAACCCTACTCGGACTATAGCCGCCCTCGCTGCGCTCGGGCGTCTAACAACCTCGTAGGGATTGATTCCTTTCCACCCTTATAAAGCAATCTACTATTCCTTCTCCGAGGGACTGAATAAGAAAATAATATAGTATTTAGGTATTCATACTTGGTGGTTTCTTTGCTGTAGAGAAGCCTTCTGGTCTAATGAAAGTAACAAGAAAAACTTTTTTACAGAAAACTATTATAACTTACCTGATATACGCAACTTTTTTTCGTAATAGTCACGTAAGAATAATAGTGTGTTGGAACACTTAATTCAATTCTATTCAAACCTTTATTGCATTCCATGATGTATAAAATTGGTGGCTGACAAAAAAAAGGGCATTATGAACCCGTTAAGCACGCAATCGTTATAACAAAAGAGAGGGGAGCTATTATTATTACTACTCTTATTTAAAGATCATAAAGCTAAATTTAATTATTTAAATTTAGCTTTATGATGTACACAAAATCATGAAATCATGGCATAAATATTTAAATCAAGAGACAACATTAGAAAATATTTCAATGTAGAAGGTGATTATTTGATATCGTATTATAACATTGTTTCTCAATATTCATTTTTAGATTTCATATATAAATGATTTTCCCACCGGACTCGTGGCCCCACTGCATATATATTTAACATTGCTATAATTATGTCAATTTTAAAAATTGATAGTTATTTATATACAAAGAAAAGAACTCGGATTAGACAACAGCCCATAGAGCAATTGATGGTAATAAAGTAAAATGGGCAATCAACAGTTTCCTTCCCTACAAATCAGCAGGCCTGGATGGAATTTTCCCGGGTCTACTGATATGGTGCGATGAGCGATTAATTAATTAATCATCTGGTGGCTATTTACAGGGCCTGTATTGCATATCGCTACGTTCCACATAAATGGAGGGAAGTTAAAGTAGTATTTATACCAAAACCAGGCAAAAGTGACTACACACAACCCAAATCCTTCAGACCGATCAGTCTGACATCTTTCCTACTCAAAGGGCTAGAAAGGCTCTGCGACAGGGAAATTAGGGACAAATGTTTAAAGTATGTACCACTTCATGCCAACCAACATGCTTACAGTATGGGCAAATCTACCGAATCCGCACTACATGATGTAGTATCCTGCATTGAAAGCGGTCTATCCAAGAAACAATCAACGTTATGGGCTTTCATCGACATTGAAGGCGCCTTCGATAAAACAAAATTTAACAGTATAGCAATAGCTCTGATTAGGCATGGTGTTGATCCTACAATTGCAGGATGGATCGACAGCATGCTGAGATACAGGGCCATACAATTCACCGTAAATACCACAACAAGAGCTGTGGTAGCCAAGGGTTGTCCACAAGGTGGAGTGTTATCACCATTTCTCTGGAATATTGTCGTGGATGAACTCTTGTGCAGACTAAACAATAAACGTCTATATACGGTGGGCTATGCTGATGACCTAACTATCTTGGTATCCGGGCCTTTCGAGAGCATCCTATGTGATCTCATGAGGTCTGCCCTAAAGATAGTAGAACAGTGGTGTACTGACCATGAGTTAACAGTGAACCCCTCCAAAACGGAGCTTATTATGTTCACAAATAAACGAAACGTAGGACACCTAAGGTTACCTAAAATGTTTGGAACCGAGCTTTCCCTCACAATTGAAGTCAAGTATTTGGGCGTTTTACTTGACAGTAAACTGTTATGGAATAAGCATCTAGACCACAAATTAAACAAAGCCTGCACAATCTTCTGGCAATGCAAGAGACTACTTGGAAAATCTTGGGATCTCTCGCCGAAGATCACACTATGGCTATATACTGCCGTTATACGACCAATTGTGACATACGGTGCAATAGTATGGTGGCCCAGGACCGAACTCAGTACTGTCATCAAAAAATTGCAATCTTTCCAGAGGCTAGCCTGCTCAGCAGTTACTGGCTGTATGCAGACTACTCCAACCGCCGCTACAGAAGTGATACTGGGATTGCCACCTCTTGATTTACACATCCAACAAGAGGCATCAATGGCATCCAACAAGAGGCATCAGAGGCAACTATCCGATTAAAATACTTAGGAATGTGGCATCACCAAATGGGGACTCACACCATGTTATGGAACAGGATGATCGACTATCAGCCCCTAATAGCGGCACCATGTGATATGATCCCCAAAAGACATGTATTCGACAGAAAATACAATATACAGCTCAAAGAGCACAAACAAGATCAATCCGGAATCGACGAAGTCCGTATATACACGGATGGCTCAAAAACTGAAAAGGGCACAGGCGTAGGGGTATTCTCGATGGATCTTAACATCAACATATCAATAGCTTTGGGCGATGGAAACTCAATATTCCAATGTGAGACTGTTGCCATCAAGCAAGCTGCCAACGCAGTCATGATAAGAAGTATAAAGAATTATAATATTCGAATTATCACGGACAGCATGGCTGTACTACAAGCGCTGGGAAGTGGCACCATCACATCCCGTCTTATAAACGAATGCCATGAAGCATTGGAGCTTACGGCTTCACAGAACAGAATTACGCTTCAATGGATTAAAGGACACAGTGGGTCGTTGGGTAATGATGCTGCGGACCAGCTGGCTAAAAGAGGTTCAGAAAGCATAGTGGCTGGTCCTGTACCACGGCTGCCGATCCCCTTTAGCCAGCTGAAAACATGGACACGGCAATATACCCAAAACAAACATAATGCCCGCTGGGCAAATACCTCAACATGTAGACAGTCCAAAGAAGCGGTACCTGCACTTACACCGCGACTGACACATAGACTGCTCTACTTAAATCGACCTGAACTAAGAATAGTGGTAGGCTCTTTAACAGGACACAACACACTCAACAAACATTTACATCTATTAGGCGTAACCGACAGTCCCTTGTGCAGAGGATGTCTGAACGCCGAAGAATCAGCTGCCCATGTAATCCTGGAATGCATGGGTGTAGCCACACAACGGGCAGAAATCCTTGGCAATCCGAGGTCACTCCTAGAAGCCTTCTCTGCTTCTGGAAGGAGCTGGGCTTGTTAGAATAACCGGCCATCCCACACGCATAATGGACCAAATAAGAGTCTAAATGCGGAAAAGGGAGCCCACTACAATACAATACAATATACAAAGAAATTTAAAAGTAACATTAGTTTAAACGTCAATACCATCGATATGTTTGTGTCGTTTATTTTCCCTGCTTAAAGTAGTTACTTAGTATTCCTCATATTTGTAGTCATTTTGTTACTACATTTTTCAATTGACAACTAAATTTTGTTAAGGAAAATAGTGGACGGACAATCCACCAGCGGACGTCTCTTGGCTGAAATGATGACGATGATTACTTATACCACTTATACTTATCCTCTTTGAAATGTCCACCATCTTAGCCATGATACGACTAAACTGTGCAGATTGGTGTGTACGACAGAGCCTAGAATATAGGTATACCTATAGTGATGACTTAAACTTACAAAGATTTGGAGAAATCGCAGAATAACCAGAAACACAAAGGTTCGACTGATGAGGTGCCTGGTGTTTCCAATCTTTCTATACGGAGCTGAGACGTAGACGTTGAAGATCGTCGCAGAATTGACGTCCTGGAAACGTGGTGCTGAAGAGGCATGCTCAGAACTCCATGGTCTGCGCACCGAACCAATGCTTCGAAACTGGAGGAACTCAACATCAAAGAGAGATTATCATCGACTATACAAATACGAATCCTCAAGTTCTTTGGGCATATCACACGTGACGAAGATTCAATGGAACGACTGGTCGTGCAAGGGAAAGTTGAGGGCAAGAGATCACGTGGGCGATGTCCAACACGATGGACAGATCTCATTAAATCTGCGAAGCCCTCCAACATTAACGAGTGCTCTCACTCCGCCAAGCATAGATCAAAATGATAACGCATCACAAGAGCAGCGATGGCAAAAGAACCGACCGAGACACGACCACGACCACTCTGACAAGAGTGCACGACTATGAAAAAGTGCTGACTGACACCGAGCTAAAGCCTCGTCTGTGATCCTCGTCGTGATAGGGATACCGCGAGTAGAGGTTCTCAGCCTCCTACAGAAGCCCTGTTACAGAAGGTAAAACAATAACCCCTGATCGATCGGTGAAGTGCGAACAACCGTTTTCGAAGACACGTGGTGCACACGTGTAAAATAGATCCTATTATAGAAAAGACGGACTTTATGCAAGGCATAGGTAATTCCTACGAGAAAATATCGGCTAATTGCGAGTTCGACTCGCACGGAGGGTTCCGTACAAAATTATGTTTTCATATTTTTTCTTAACATGTGCTATAAAAGAGCGTGCATCTTGGCAAATTTAATGATACTTGGTGAACGAGATGTACCTTGTAGATTTTAATTTCCTTGTGAAGTCGCCTAAATACCAGCTTGATCCATTTGACGGGCCGCTCGAATCATCGTTGATGCACTCATTAGAGTCGTTGGGCTTACTCTACCGTCTCGTTAAAGGCGAGTGCTCTCTTAAGGGAGCATTATACTCAAGGTAGGCAGCGACCTAGCTATGTCCCTGATATTAGCGAAGTCCATGGGCGACGGATACCGCTTTCCGTCAGGTGGCCTGCTCGTCTTTTACATTCGGCAATAAAAAAAATCATATGATTTTTTTCACAGTGAAGGAGATCGTAGAGTCCAGTATACGTCTCGATAAAAAATTCAGTTCGATATCTATACGCGTTTCCGAGAAAAAGGCTCTTGACAATGAAGTGATCCGTTTTCCCTTTTGAGGTACCCACGGAACCCCAAACATTACAAGGCTACCAACAAAGTACAGTTAATCTACCGCGCCATTGAAAATTATATAACGCTAATGGACACAAATGGACAAACTCTGAATGGTTGCTTCCAAGCGAGTGGATTTCAACAGACGATTTCCATTCTCCACTTACCTATAGAAGCCGCGGAGATTGCTCCCGACCATTGAAAGGCTGGTGTTTGTTCAAATAGTTCACTTAGTTACATATTTTACCACAAAAGGTAATTCGCGTATTGAATCCACGTTTGAATATCTACACTGTAGTTAATTTAGGATTCTTTTGTTTTCAAACTGCCAAAATATATTTTATAGAGCAGGTAACGAGAATTCCAAATACGAAATTACTACAGAATGGCTCGCAAACCACATATACGAGTACATAAAGTCGTTATTGTCGCATAATAAATGTTATAAAGCCACCACTCTCAAAATGCTAATGAAGATTGGCACAATATATTGCGTAATGGTAATATGTTTTAGTGCGTTCGTCATACAACGTATGGTTATAAAGTGCCTACAAATAATTAAGGTGATGCAAATTATTGAAATTGCCGCCTTAAGGCCAATTCACACATATCAGTGAAGCCACAGATCCGTCACAGTACCGGCACAGTGCAAAATATTATTTCATACATTATCTATGAACGTATCCCCACTTGTCAGTGTCAGTGACGGCACAGTGCTCTCAGTGTCAGTGCCAACACCGGCAAACACGGAAGTAATCGTTGACAACGATATTTTTTGTCGGATCACGGACAGATCACGGAAGCCGCCGACAGCTCTCCGACATTTTAAAATATTCAAAATATTTCCTTTCATCTTTAACTAATTCTTTGTATATTGTCATGAATTCCCCTTCTATCTCTCTAAATTGCCATAATTCATGCACCCATTTTCTCTTTTTTTCTTGATGCTGCTCTTCTTCTTCGTCTAAAGCAATAGCTATCATTGCTAGCTCCGTTGTATTGAACAGAGCCATAGCAACAATCACGATTGACGACGGACACGTTTTCACTGAAGCTCCGTTAACTGAGCACTGAGCAGGTACTGACATGTGTGAATTGAATCACTGACGGAACACTGTAGCACTGATACTGAACTGTGCCGGTACTGTGTCGGAACTGTGACTTCACTGATATGTGTGAATCGACCTTAACGGAGCAATTATCTCAAGAGCTCATTAAGGAAACCAGTACACTCATAGAAATCACCAGTGATATCTACTTTTCATAGTTATGGATTTAGTATATTTTATAGTTTTATTTTTTGGATTGTCACATTTGTAGTGTTTGTATTTTTACACCGTTACGTAAACAAAGAAACCAATTAATTGCCATGAAACGAAAACAAATAATAATTTTAGAAATAACATTATAAAAACATATATTTTGGGAAACATCTCATTTCGCTAACATTTTATTTAAGTAATCGTTTCACATAATACAGATTACATATTTTTTTAGTCTGCAAAGCAAATATATCAAATATTAGAAATGTTATTCCAAAAATGTTCACTTGACTATTTCGTTTATCTGCGATTTTACAAAATGAGAGTAGATAAATTGTTAGATAACTATTACTGAGTTAATACAAATACTTATTTATTTGATAGACAAATTAAAAATACACGATGCCCTAACCAAGTGAAATAGGTAGAATTCGGTTCTGGCAACCGCCGGCCAGTGGCGTTGCCGCGGCCCGCTCGGTTCGCTCGATCGGCTCATGCGTTATAGTGGCAGTTCTAACCTAATCACATCGGTTCAGTTCATCTACCCTAACCTATATTACTTGACAATTACTTCATTTACGAAAACAATTATACATAGAATTGTTTTCGTAAATAAAGTAATTGTCAAGTAATATATTTTGTCGATTTATACTTTGCGTTTTTTTTTCTAATAAACGTGGTTTATATCAAAACGTCATTTCATAAACAAATCGTTTATGAAATGACGTTTTGATATAATAAAAATGTATGTTCAAATGAGTTATTTACAAAAACAATAGTTTTGAAATATATACATAAACGTGTATTAAGTATTTATTTTCCCAAAGGCCAATTTTAAATGGGAATTTATTTTTTGTCAAATGACAAGATACTCTTGATACACATATGCTGGATTGTATTATATTTATCAATTACAGGGAAGGCTCAGTTGTAAACTAAGACGACAAAAACTGGTAAGTCGATAAAACAAAACTTGTACATACATACCTCGTATGAGTTCATATCTGTTATTACCTGATAGGATTTAATAACTGATATTGTATTTGAATGGGGTTGCTCTTGCTAGTAGGTCGAGTGGAAAAATCGTCGAATTCGAGCAAATTCAGTTAAGTGTATCTTATTGTACAATTGACGTAACGCGAAACAAAATTGTTTGTTCTGGACTAAGCAACCTTTGGAATAGGATGTCCTGTTCGACTTATTCATTGACTAATTTAACTCCATCATTACCGGCATAATGCTTACCACTGTAAGTCATCGTGTCCAAAATATAGACTAATTCATTGACTAATTTGATTTTATCATTGCCGGTATAATGCTTACCACTGTTAGTCATCATGTCCAAAATATAAACTAATTCATTGACTCTAATTTAATTTCATCATTGCCGGCATAATGCTTACCACTGTAAATCATCATGTCCACAATATAAACTAATTCATTGACTAATTTAATTTCATCATTGCCGGCATAATGCTTACCACTGTAAGTCATCGTGTCCAAAATATAAACTAATTCATTTACTAATTTAATCATTGCCGACATAATGCGTAACACTGTAAGTTATCGTGTCCAAAATATAAACTAATTCATTGACTAATTTATTTCTTCGTTGCCGGCATAATGCGTAACACTGTAAGTTATCGTGTCCAAAATATAAACTAATACATCGACTAATTTAATTTCTTCATTTCCGGCATAATGCTTATAACTGTAAGTCCTCGTGTCCAAAATATAAACTAATTCATTGGTTAATTTCATTTCTTTATTGCCGGCATAATGCGTAACACTGTAAGTTATCGTGTCCAAAATAGTACACATTTGAGTGTAAACTTTGCATAGTGCTATTTCTAGTAATAGGGAAGCTGCTACACCGGCGGGACTGCAATTTACAAACCCGCCCATGTAACTTGCGTCCGTCGTAAATAATGATTACGTTACGAGAATGGTAAAGTAGGTACGTCCCTAGACATGAGTGGCTTGTATGAGTAATAGCATACATTTAGATGGAGTCAAATTTTTTTGTTTATTTTGATAAATAGGTGACTCTATAAGTTATACACAAAAGCATCTGAAGAAGTTAAAGCTGTTGTCTAGGTCAAAAGTTTTCTTAAGGTCCACTTGTAGCAACTTTTGCTAAACCTCGATTTAATTCCTCGAAACCATAGTTATGTCTTATTTACAAGGAATGAGCTATGATGCCACGGGGGATATTTTACATTCGCCACAATAATGTATATACGCATCGACACATTGGCACTGCTTTCTCACACCTACGCTTCATGCACACGAACACACTCACTCACTCATTCACACAAACACTCACACACACACACACACACACACACACACAATTCAGCTATCTTGCATTATTCTAAATTTCAAAATTTGTGCTAAGTTTTAATTTATAATGTTGGCGCGACATCGTGAGAGGAGAGTACTGGTGCACTGAAATACAGGCTTCAGCTTAGTTCAGGCGCCAGTCTCCCATAATCTTATATTATGTGCATTCTGTCTATAAGTACTACTGCATAGTTAATAAGATAGTGGAGAAAAAAATAAAAATTATTATTTATTATAATTAAAACTGGATTTAATCTATACAAACATGTCAAATTATTAAATTTAGATTAAACAATTTGACATTCTTGTATGGGTTAAATCTAGTTTTCTTAAAATCGAGATTTAGCAAAATTGCTGCAAGTGGGCCTTAGATGCAATTTGTTGTATTGCAGTATTTTTTTCATCGTTATTTTATGATCATAACTTAAGCCTAGTGGTATCATTTTCTTTAGCTATTACTTAAGATAATTGTATAGGTAATAGGAAGGTGCAGAGTAACTTAATTATGTTTAGTTACTCTACGCCCCACATTACACTAGCCCAGCAAAGTGAGCTGTGAGCGTTTTTACTTGTTTATTATTATTTCACTTTCAAAAAGAATCATCAATCACAATCTGACATATAAGAAAGAATATTATACTGGTGAAAGAATTTTCAAAATCGGTTTAGTATTGTTCTAGAGAATACTTACCTACAATCAAACTTACAAACATTACGATTTAAAAGATGTTGCTTGAAGTGCATATTTTAAAGTTAAAATTGAAGTAACGATGGCAAAAGCATACCGAACGTAATACTAAGTACAAACGTCTTTTGTTTGACTAAAATAACGCAAACATAGTGCTTCCGAACTTATCGTATAATTAAATCTGTCGCACTTGATTAAATTTCAATTATAATTATAATTTATTCTACTTCTGAGAGCTAACAGGACAATGTGCATTAATTTATCTTTATTTGTGGTTAATTTATTATTGTCCCTATATAAAGACAACTATATTGATTATATTAATTAGGATATCATAATACGAATACACACAGCTATTGTTATGCGTTTTTTCTACACTAGTATCTACATTAAACACACTATGTAATAAACAATGTGCCATAAAAACCACATTTAATTCCTAATGGTTATTTAGTTATCAGTTACACAATTGTTTACAGACCAGAGTATCCAAGGCACCAGTATGTTAGTCAAAATACAAAACAATATACATTTTGCGATTACAACAATTATTTACAATAATGTCAAATGAATGCAATTAAATTATGTCATTTGTTGAAAAATTTACTCATGGGTATTTGCCAACAAAGCCCTCAGCCCATCTGCAAACAAATCAGAATCCTTATATTGAGCGAGCATATCCCCGATCAAACGTTAGTAAATATCATAAGGTTGGAAGTAGAGTTACCTGAGTATCTATGTAATAAGCATTTATGTATAATGATATGAGCGGTAGGCTGATGATTGCAATTTCACGCGCCCCACGATTCCATTTTTGCGTCCGATAAATGCCCTAGATTAAATGAGAAAAGTGGTGTGATGACTGGTGACTAGGACCTACTTACCTATTTAGCGTTTTAGTACATCATCTACAAATCATCATTCTTTCTTTTCAATAAAACCATGTAACTAAAGTAAGTACCTATTTTTTATTTTAATTTTTTCCGTTTTTTACAATATACTGTATTACACTAGTTAAGCCTTTTATTTGATACACGGTGGTTGGGGAAAAATGCACTCCGCCATTTTGTAGTGGCGGTCATATTGGATTTACAACGATACTGAACACACATACTTGTATTGTCATCAGAATTAAAGGTATGTAAGTACTGAATTTCAGATCAATCGGTCAACAGCAAGAGGGTGAAATTTTAATTACAAAATTGGACCCAACAACATCAAACAGGTCGAACTTGAAGTTTCGCAGGTTGAGTAAGCCCTCGGTAGTACGGTTAGTAGGGTTGTTACGGTTGTAAAAAAATTGACATTCCAGTATTTTTAAGATCAATAATTTTAAGAATATCTACACGAAGAGCGTCGGTAGCACTGTGGACTCGGCTCTTGCCTTCCATTTGGGAGGTCGGGGTTCGAAATGTGATTTTCGTTTCGAATTTCATATGTACATTTGTCTGACGCTCCTACGGTGAAGGAAAATGTCGTCAGGCAACATGCATACATCTGCGAAGAAATTCAATGGTGTACGTGAAGTCAACTAATCCGCACTGGGGCAGCGTGGTTGACTAAGGCCTAATCACCCGAACATTGAGTAGGCTCGAGCCCCTCGGTGGGGACGAATATGAGCTGCGATGATAATGATGATGATGACATGCATATCGATTTAATTGTAATGTGTTATTCAATCTTATTTTGAGAACATGTCGTTACTTGTTGCATCCGTAAAAGCTCCGCATTAATTGATACGGATGCGGATGCAATGATGTTGAATTTAAGATATTGAAGTCAAGTCTGAGTTGTTTGTCTAATACAAAAAAACATTTACAAAGTGCAAATTTCCTGTTGCACTTTGAACGGCAGCATGCATGTACTCGTAGGTGGGGGCAAAATTGCGGGCATGAAATTTGTCCGTTGCCAAAACATCTGCGACTCTCGTTTACCTACGATTTTACGTTGCATTCCAATAATTGGCTTACCGGTGGTTAATCCGCTTAAGCCACCGAACCCAATTTTTGTTTATACACGGTTATTTTTTTATCACCCTAGAAAATTTAAGGGATGCTTCACGACATGGTATTAGAATGATTTAAATATAAAATAACTCACTTACTTAATTTTATATTAATTTTCTAAAATATCTAAAAATGCTGCACTAGTTTAGAGCAGCATTTCTAGAGATTTTTTTTTATATATATCATATCAAAATTGAACAACCGAAGAACGGTGTATTACATGAGAAGATCGAGTTAAGCTATGTACAGAAAAGTTTATTTAAATAAACCTATAGAATATGGAGATACTAAAAGTTATTTATTTTTTAAGAGCAGACACGATATCTGAATGCAATCCCACCTGATATAACGCGCTTGACTTTCAAGCTTAAAACGTTAAGATGGCCTGAAGGTGAAGGTGAGCTTTACCTAGATTCACGCCCGCAGAGAAACTTATCTGACAAACAATATAATCGTTATGTTCTGCACAAGAATTTTTTACTTCCGATAGAGAAATAAATGTTTTGTGAATATGGATGCATGTCTTACCCTTACCAGCCGGGGCTCCCGGACACTCGGAACCCTGGCTAAAACATAAAATGTATAACTTACCAGACAAAACCCAAGCCAATAAATTAAATCAGACATTTAGACAAACCATACATATATTATTTATCAAGTCATATATCACTGTAAAAGCGTTGTTTTCAATCATGTGAATAGCTGCTAAAATTGCAGCTGGCTGGACAATGAAATCCAGAACAATGAACGCGACAGCAGTGCGCTCCTAAATATGCAAAAGCCTAAAATTGACGTATATCACCCACAATCTCCCAATTACTCCCGAACATATACATATATATAATATATTCAGGAGCAATTTTTGGAAGTTAATATATATATAAAAATAAATCTCGCGTCACGATGTTGTCCGAGTTCAACTACTAACAAACAACGATGAAATTTAGCCCAACTTAAAAGATAGAATAGTTTTTATCTCGACTATTGTCCTCAATATTCATTGTTGAATATTTCGTGAAATGATTTGCGTTTAAGTAACTTTAAGTAATATATTACTACTAATACTTTAGTAGTTTAGTTTATATACTTTACATAATATATTACTTAAAGTTACTTAAACGCAAATCATTTCACGCCAGTACATGTTGCCACAACTATAATATTGAAATTCAGATAGTTATGTTTATTGACAATTTCCTTAATTATATAAGTTTTTGCTTTTGTAACTTTACCTTGTTTGTGTGTATATTGGCTTCAAATCTTGCTACTAAATTTTGAAGCAGCCATTCATAACCGATTGAGATGAGCGTACACTTCCAGTTTGGATGACAATGAATGCTAAGCAAAGTGGCGTTATGCTAAATCCAAGATGGCGGACTAGTCGTTATTTGTGCACTTTTATGATAATTATGAGTATTAAATGAAAAGGTTTATTGAGAGGAATATGAATAGAATGACGTCTGCGTTTAACTTGAAGATGGTGTAGTACTACCCGGCTAAGCAATAAAACATAGCGAGGTTGTGTCTAAACTAATATCAACCTATACCCTTGGCAAATTCTAGTGGTTTTGGAAATACTTCAAAATGTAGTAAGGAATCCCTCTTCAACTATTATTATGTATTTTCCGGATGTATATAATTAATGTGTTTCAATTTTTTATCCGAAACAATGAAATAACCATAGCTGTCAGCAGTAGGAAGACTACCTACTGCTGACAGCTAGTAGCTATAAACGTTCTGACCAACAAACAATACATTTGAAAATTAGTCAACGTAACTGAAAATATGCCAATATTCTACCGTACAATCGCGATGCGCTCTAGCGCGCAACAACTTAACAAAAATTTAATTAAAACCTTGCTTTTAGCGCGCGCCAGCATTACAGCATTACAGCGCCTCCTTGGACGGTCAAACCCGTTCTTAAATAAAGAAGTTAGTGTTTCCCTGCAAAAATATTGCTTTGAATTAACTTTTATGTAATATAATGAATACTTAGATATTAAATATATTTATTATAAACATTTCTCGATTTTAAACGTTCATCGGAAGGGGTTTTGGAATTTTGAACCTCTGGGCTACAGCAGAATATTAGTGATTTGCTCATCTGCATGAAAAAATCGTATGCTGAGCTGTGAGCCCTTTTGCACCACTCCAGCAAGGCATATTTTATACATTGCATGTATTGTTGTATTGCGATAGTTTTTTTTTGTCTGTTGTATTTATTTGTGTGTTGTAGTGTGCAAATAAAAATGTATCTATCTATGTAAAAACTTATTATAACACTCAGGCCAGCAATAAAAATCATCATCATCACAGCTCATATACGCCTTCAGCGAGGGGCTCGAGTCTAGCCTAAGTTAGGGTGTTTATAGCCCTTAGTCAACCACGCTGGCCGGACCGACGTTCTTTAAAAAAGCAATAAAAATACTAGAACTCATTTTTAATGTTGTAATTGTTGTTTCGTGTATATTTAAAGTGCCTATATTGATATAGACTGTGTGTCCTTAGAAATTCTCTTGCATGGTGGGTCTAAATAAAGGAAATACGAGAAACCAACGTCAAACATATCGCGTTACATAAACAAAGAAAGCCTCTTTAGATACAATGTCCTGTCACGATCGGGAAATAAATCACTGCGCTGGGTAACATTCGAAGCATAGTCTACAAATGTGTTCGAATAGACCAATATGAAACTATGTTACTTAAGTAGACAAAATTTTGTCGTTAATAATAGTCATTTGTGCCGGAATTCGGAATAGTCTGAAGTCCTGATCGACTAGTTCTCGATGTAATATCTCACCTAGCTTATTAACATATAGGTAATATGGTAATATGTAATATCTATATATTTTTTAGAGTATTTAACAGATGCGAACATCATTTTTGAAGAAGGTAGGTACCTAACAAAACTTTATTTTTAAATATTTTATTTTTAATTGTTATATGTTTGGTGCTTCGCCTCAAGTACGGTTCGGTTGATACTTTTTGAATGTGTTTATGTACATTACATCCTAGGGGTAAAAAAAATATATGAGTTTGAGATAACGCTCTAAAATCACTAGCCGAAAACAATGGAATTATTTCAAAAAAAAACTTTTAGTTTGTTTGTCCAGAAACTCATCCGACGCCACAAGACAGATTTTGGTGCGGCTTTTACCAAAATGCTTAGAATTTTTCGGAAAACACATTATAGGCATCATCACTTTTGTTTAAATTAATTTTGGAACGAAGTTCCTTATTGGACGCTATGGAGACATGGGCTAGCTGGCAAAAACTGTACGTTACGTTAAGAGCGTTATAAAACGTTTACTTTAAAAAGCGTTATTGAATAACTCGAAAACAACGCATCGGAGATTGAGACACGACGCGTATGTTTTTTACAGAATTTTGTAGAGAATCGATTGAGATTTTTTAAATGAAAGCTATATGATGCTAAAAAGGGAACAAATATCATCATCATCATTTCAGCCAAGAGACGCCCACTGTTGGACATAGACCTCCCCCAAATTGTGTATTCTTTAAATATAATAATTTAAATCAAACATTTGTCGAATAGCATAACTTCGTTAATTCCTATCGGGTGTCCCACGACACCAAACGCCATTTTTATTCTATTATACCAATTTGTGAAACCAAGCGTATTAAAACAACAATTTAAAAAAAAATCTCATTAGGAAGTAAATTTTCTAACTTCTTAGTAAAACTTTTTCTTGACGTGGTAAGGCAAAAGAATCAAACCCCGAATGAACTTTATAAAATATAATTATAATGCACTACTGCAACAAATGTTTAGTTTTGTCATTGTCTTGTGTCCGACATTGAATAATATAAATGACTTGGCATCATATGTCATATTAATTATAGTAAACGCTATTTTTACGGCGCGCGATCAATACAAAACGGCGGACGCGACCCGATATTTGTTAAATTATATTATTTATTTGGAACATATTAAAACATTCACTTGACAATAAACAGTAAATAAATGGCCAATAACAGGTCTCCACATTAAAAGTCAAATAACTAAATAATACTACGCATGGACAAAGTGATTATGTTCTGAACAATTAACGTTTAGAGTGAATTAATTTTTTTAATGACATACAAACGAAATCTCGGCCTAATGTTATGAAATTATTTCCAAATACACGCCTGAAAATCAACGCAACCCATCCCAACGAACCGAGCCTCGCCAATTTTCAAAATATGCGTGGGAATATTGCGAATACGCCGGGAATGCTCCGAGGTTCCCGCAGGACTGAGGCTGAACATTGTACTGCAGAAACGTCCGCGCTGGATTAAAATTCTTCGCATATAGCTCGCGAATACGAAGTTTAACTTATTCCCCATGAATGCCGATCGCATTAGTTTGTGGTAGGGATACTGTACAAATTTGGAGATTTAAGATTTGTGCCCATTGATTTACTACCAAACGTAGATAACGCATGAACGATCGAAAAGTAGGCCGGTGAAGAACTGCTCAATCGCGACTCGTGCAGTTCCTTTCCATAGTGAGTGATTAGCTGTCGGCACGATAACATGCCGAAGTGCGCATTCAAAAGTTGTGGTAACAATAGCCAGAAACGGCAGAAAAAAGAAGGAATTTCATATTTTGCGTGAGTAAACTCATTACACATCTTATCATGTATTCAAATATTCGATTTATACGTAAAAACCATTAAAAAACAATTATTTTAATCATAAACATGTCGCTTCGCGTCAGTGTCAGTACATCACAATCGTCTCGCTCGCACGGGCATCGTATTACGATGTGCTATCTCATTCATGCGTTGGAGCGACAACGCGATAAGCAATTTCAAGCATTATGTTTGAGAGTATAAAGTTGATATTTTCTTGTAGCAATTACTAAAACGTCGTTTGCTCTGTGGCTAGGTATGAAATGATGTAACTTCCCACGGTTGTACTTAAAATAGTTGCCGTAATAATGCAGAATAAGGTTGAATATACAGTACTTTCTTTATGGTAATTTTCATTCGGGCGTGCATATTCAAGTATATATCAGCGAGTACAAATGTATAGTCGATTAGGTGACAGATTTCAAGCGCGTTTTTGTATGAAGCGCTCTATCTACGTTTGGTAGTATATCAATGTTTGTGCCACATTTATTCACCACAATAGCAGCAATCAGCAGGGAAAAAATTATGAACGAATTGTTTTAGGAGTTACGCTAAAGTCAAACCCAATAAATTGGTTTAAAAGTAAAGATAACGATCATAAAATCCAGATTTAGCGAAAGAGATCAGTAATCAATACTGAATAAAAGGCAAATTTCACTTTCAATCTTTTACTCTGTATAATTTATATTTACAAAGTCTATTATATTCCAGCATTTGTCGTTAATCAATACAGAAAAAAAAACAGAATAGCAGAAAGAAAAAATTATTACATAGGGTTATGAGTTATGACAATGTCATACTGTGCAACATGCTATTTCTATTACCGAGAATGCTTCCCAACGTGGCGGATATTTCTCAGTACCTTGCGTATGACGAAAGTTTTGAAGGTGTGAAAATTTATAAAACAGTATTGCAATATTGCCTTCTTGATTCACAAAATATTTATCTGTCATCAACCAGTGAAATCAGATCGCAGTAACTTGACAAATTAAAGATGTCGACGATATATACAAATTCAATATATTAGGAAGCAAATGAAATCACGCATTTTATTTGGGTCGCAACAAAATAATTAGACGACAAACAACAACAAAATGATAACCTTTTGATGTGAATCTTAGCAAACCGCGTTATTTGAAATAAATTATATTAAAATATTCTTCTGAAGTACATAATTAAATAAATTATATGGTGTGCTGAGTACAGAAAAAATGTATCTTTATTTTTTTACACATACAGTAATAAGTAATGAAGTCAAACTTAAATCAGGGGCCATAAACATTTAGAAATCAATATTAAATAACTGTCTTTATGTTTTTATTTTAATTTTTGTGGTGACCGTTACCGGACAAGAAATAAAAGCTGGGAGCAGTCAGCAGCAAAGAAAGTCTTTTATTTGGAACCTAATAACAAAAGTAATTTGGAAACTAACTTGAAAATCAGAACAAGACAAAAGTCAATGCTTGCTAGATATCAAAACCACGTGGTACACTAAGCACTAAGCAGTCTTATTAAAATGTTTGACAGTCACATTTGCAATATCTTTATAATTACAACACTGTACCGCAATGGACGTAAACAGGTCACAAACAAGATTCTCAGTACAAAAGGTCCTCATTCCTCTTCTCAGCAAACTTTATGACTAGAATTGTATTGTAACGAACTTATTTTGTTATACAACTAAGTAAGATTCGCAAATCAAGAGCCTCTATTAATTATTTTTCATACTTGAGTTATTTGTGGTTTTTTTTTGCCGTCACTAACCAGTGAAACGTACGACTCTGAAATGATTTATTTCACTGAGGAGTTTCATTCACTGACCAATCAAGAAATCTCGTAAACTACGCACCTTTTTTTTTACAAGAGGGAAAATACAGTTTTTACGGTGTTCGACAAGGGAATTGAGCTGACTAGGCCACCCCAAGGATATGCAGGACTCGGGTAGAAGACCCACTACCGGCTAAAAACCCTCTAGATACTTCTACCTCCGTGGAGACACAATCGGGATCGGCGTTAGCCATTCCGCGATTGTCGTAAACTACGCACCTGACCTAACTACAATGACTTATGAAGATCATGACCCGAAAACGTTAGTCAAGAGTTAAATTTTGGAAACTTGACATCACTCATTGTATTTACTTGTGTGTTAAGGGAAGGTAATAAATGTTCTAATTTCATAGTGTCGTTACTACTACTTGTAAGTAGTTTGTAGGTAGTTCTAAGTCCAAGTATGACAAATTCTCATACCAATTTCAATCCCAATTTTTACCCTGTTAACCCCTTTTGGAGGATGGATTCTAAAAATAATACCACATTCTTTCTTATTGGCTAATCAAATCCAAAGCCTTCCTCGTATAACTTCAAAAATGTCGATTTTCCTATACAAACTGTCGCCTCCATTTTGACCCCCCTCTAGTAATATAATTCCAAATATATTGCACAAGCCATTTTTGAATGTAATAAATAAATTATCAATTGACTAACTCCACAAATCATCATTGTTTATCATGGGAGTTGGCAGAAACGCGTGACTGTCCAGAAAGATATAAAGTGTTAGGACTTTTTTGACACTTTCAACAAAAGGAGTACCTTCCACACGATAATTTTTCTTTATAAACACCCGTCCCCGTTTCCCAGGGGAATATCATTTCGAAATTATTGGTACAGATCATTTTTAAATGTAATCACTTGCATGCGTGCAAATGTTTACGTATAAATCCAAAAACGACCGAGGCGCTTACAATTCGTATGTATGTAACTTAATTTTTTGACTTAGGGTATATAAATTGCGTACTTGCGGAAAGGATTAAATGTAATATTATTGTAGGATATAAACCTATACTTTCATAAGTCCTGCTAAGGCTTGTTAGTAATCACACTTGATTATATTGAAATAACGGTACCACACTGTTCAATGTAATATTGAAGAACAACAAACACGTAAAAAAGCTAAAAGATGAAGGCAGCGACTCTCAAATATCAAAATATTGACACTAACATTGACACCAATATACCTAACTCTGAATTAGATAGGTAGATATAGGTAACATAAAATAGTTAGGTAATGTCACATCTACGTGTATTTTCTTTTCAAATCACGTAACACACCTATCAAAAATAGTGTCTTAATTTTACGATAAATATTACTTTTTTCATTATGTTTTTATCATTTGATCAATTTAATATACATAGTACAATAAAATCATAGGACAATTATGAAGATGAAAAATCATTTGTTTATTCGCTGGCTAAACCGAAGTCGGTATTATTCTGTTTCAAATTTCGTTGCTACGTCGTAGCAGAGCTACGGAAACGCTACGGTAAGCTTAGTACAAAATGACGATGGCTCATAGAAAGTCTATAATATCACGGCAGAATGGAGATGAAGTCCCCTCGTAGCATTAATCACAGAAGGATCCCGTCACGGAGGCGTGCAAAAATAATCCGCTTTATTATCCTCGTACTGGGTAGGCAATACGAGTACTCTAACACCGCGATCATTTACGTAATCTTTATACTTAATTCCCTTTGTCTGAAAATATAACAAGAAAATCACATTTAGGGTCTCAAAACCAATAAAGTTTCAAATGTTGCCGAAATTGCGAGAGGCAATCAAGACAGACGCGTTTACTCGCCTGGTAATAAAGAAATAAGAGTTTTAAAAGTGACAAATAAAACATCACGTGCTTTTTAAGTCGTGTGCCAATGGCGAATAATTTCGGAGCTATTGGCTGCACCCTTCAGACGTGGAATAATAGTTTAGCTCTGAAATAAGTGTTTTTTTTTCATAAAGTACATTGTTATTGTTAAAAAAGCTTGCCACCGTTTGTCGCTCGAAAACCGTTTTACTTACACAAAGTACACACAAACTTAGTAACAAACTCGCACAGCTGCAAAAAAAAATTCCCCAAAACCACAATTAATCGCGGAACGCGATGGCCATACTACAGGCGGATTTCTACAGTGCGACTTACCTCACGTCGGGGATTGTTGAAGTTGGCGACGAAGCGATCGGCGCGGGTGGCGGCTACGAGCGCGGTGAGGGTGCGAGCGTTCGACGCGGGAGCGAGGCGAGCGCACCACCGCACAGTGTCGCGGCGCGGGTAGGAATCGGCGTCGCTCGGCTCGACCCTCCGGGCGCGATTACATAACACACGCGTCGTAGCGCAACGCGGCCCCAACCCCACTCCCCGCTTTTGGAGAAAAGATGAATGAGTAAAGTTTCCTAGCGGACGTTAGTCCATGGATCGCGCTCGGTTTTGGATCGGCCCGCGGTTACATAAAGCTGTTTGCACATGCGCGGTCCCGTCGCGTCGCAACGTGGACAGCGCGCCTCCTTCAAGACGTCCGCGCCGATTTCCTGTGCTCCGTCCGTGGTAGTGATGCAAATACTACTTTAACGAATACCGAACCTGCTATTCGGCGAATATGAGTCCCAAAAATTCAGCAAGGTGATGAATGGAGTATACTTTTTACCTTGCTGAATTACTCGTACGGTTCTCTTTTCACTAAGAGATTTAATAATGAAAATTTACCACTGACAAGTTTTAGTTCAAAAAGCACAATATTCTCAGACGTTAGGCGTTTTTTAACCGCCGATGGAAATGAGGGATGTTATTTTAACGTGTGTATCTGTGGCATCATAACTCCCAAACGAATGGAGCGATTTTGATGCGGTTTTTTTTTCTTTAAACAATGGTGATTGTGCATTGGGATAAACTGTACACAGCCAAACCGTATTTGCGTTACGTTCAGTTTTAAATAAATCATTTTTAAAATTAGCGATGATATTCGATAAATATTTTTACTATTCGACGAATATTCGTATCCGCATTCGTTGCATCACTGCTCTGTAGTGTAGAGCAACGTTATTTTTCAACTCAAACAAGAACACGCATGTTTACGCACACTTTCTACACTTTCAATATTGTTGTAGTAACGCGTAGCTAAACCTACGCGTTACTTTAATCGTTTCATGAAAGGAAGGAAGTATTTCGTTAAATTAAAATCATGTTATTTAAATGAAAAAAATAGTTTATGTTGCGT
Source organism: Schoenobius gigantellus (assembly GCA_963935595.1). NCBI lineage: Eukaryota > Metazoa > Arthropoda > Insecta > Lepidoptera > Crambidae > Schoenobius > Schoenobius gigantellus. The sequence goes on from OZ012540.1 coordinate 81,983,574, forward strand.
ACAAATTGCATACGTTACTAACTTGTAATTATTTCCTTAGGATTATGATTTATTTTAGACATTTCGCCTTCTTATTAACTTATTATACACGAATACGTCTTATCAATAATCAATCAAAAAATGAATAATTCTATCTCTAATTAACAAATTCAGTGATAAATACGATATACGATAAATAAAATGGAAAACATCACATAACCGTAAAAACACCATGTAAAAATGAAAAACTCCCGATAAGAAAGGTCCATGGCGCCACCGACGCTCTTTGCCAGGCCAGTGCCTGCTTATAATCGGAGTTATTCCTTATAAGGAAAAAGTATACTTTTTCCTTTGCGCCCAAATAAAAACACTCACTTAGTTCTTTATTTGCTTATTGTTATTCACTCGATACCTCTAATAACGTTTATAGCGATATTACACGACTCAACTAAATTGATTCACATTGTTTGGTAGACGCGGAAGTGGATAATATAGAGCTGCTTAAACGTATCCTTGAAGTGAATTAATTTTAACGAATTTTTCGTATTCACAGGTTGGCAATTTGACGCCAGTGAAAAATTAACATTAGTGAATTTCTATTCTTGTACTTGTACGATCAACTACACATTTCAACTTCCTTCAACGCATTGAACAGCGAATGTGAAGATATTAAGCAAGCTCAATTCTTTCAACGCGCTCCAAACTATTTTTACGATAATATTGGTGGCAATTCTGATGGCACTGATTCGATTAGACTTTTTTAGTCAGTTGGCAATCAAGCATACTACCTACCTGATGGTAAGTAGTAACAGTCATCTTATAGTACGTGTGGTTCTTGAGAGATTCGCAGCAAATATGCAACCCTCACAAGAACCACAGTGTACGTTGCCAACTTGTGACATAAGATGTAGAGTCACGGTACTCAGTAATTTCACTGCCATATCGTACCCTTCAAACCGGAACACAGCAATGCAAGCACTACTGCTTTACGGCAGAAATATATAAGAGGGAGGTACCCAAGCAGGCGACCCTGGTACAGTCTCCGGTAACTAAGCTAAATCTAGTTTTAGTACTGTCAAATAGTGTTTTTGTTCGATAACGTGTGTGTTCATTTTAAGATAAAAAAAATGACGGGTTGCACTCCGGGAGTGCCGGCAAAAGTGAAAACTTAAGTATTAACGTTGTGCGTTTTGGATATTTTGGAATGGTTATGGAATAATTTTGCACGAAATGCTTTAATTATCAGAATAAAAGTACTATCTTTTATGTGGTAGAATACAATATTTATTTATTGCGCTATCGTACACAAACATGACAATTTATATTACATTAAAAAGTTTATCCCTCAGAAAAATCAACTTCCTGTTGTAACGTTGTGCGTACATAATTATATAACTAGTAATAATGAATCAAAATATTTACAATTAAATTAAAAATATGATCAAAACAGACATTAATATACTACTTAAAAACGTAATTTTATAACAAACTAGCTGTGCCCGCGAACTACGTTTCGCCATCAAAATGCTTAACACAGTGTTTAGTTTTTCCTCCGTTTTATTCCATAATGATTCAACTTTATTCTGCCTTTCTTGAGCAGCGGCCATTTCGAAATTAGGACAATTTTCGTAGGTTCGTAATGCTCTAGGTACTCTTCAGGGCCTACTTTCATTTAATACCCATATTGCTGGGTTTGAAGAGCAACTTTTATCCGCCTTTTTTGAGCGGTGGCCATGTCGAATTTACGTCAATATTGCTAGGTCCATAGTACTCTTCTCTACTCATCAAGGCCTTTCATTTGATACCCATATTGCTGGGTTTGGAAATGAACTTTTATCCACCTTTTTTGAGCGGCGGCCATATTGATTTTAGGTTGATTTTTCTAGGTTCCTAATGCTCTACTCTTTGAGGCCTTTTATTTGATACCAATATTGCTAGGTTTGGAAACGAATTTTTATGCACCTTTTTGAGCAGCGGCTATGTTGAATTTATGTCAATGTTGCTAGGTTCATAATGCTCTACTCATCAAGGCCTTTCATTTGATACCCACATTGCTGGGTTTGAAAACGAACTTTTATCCTTTTTTTTTGAGCGGCGGCCATGTTGAATTTAGGTTGATTTTCCTAGGTACTAATGCTCTACTCTTCAAGGCCTTTCATTTGATACCCATATTGCTGGGTTATAAAACGAACTTTTATCCATTTTTTTGAGCGGCGGCCATGTTTAATTTAGGGCAATTTTCCTAAGTTCATAATGCTCTACTTTTTGAAGCTTTTCAATTGATACCCATATTGCTAGGTTTGGAAACGAATTTTTATCCACCTTTTTTGAGCAGCGGCTATGTTGAATTTATGCCAATGTTGTTAGGTTCATAGTGCTCTGGCGAAGACGGGCATTCGCACAAGCGATGCTCGTCTAATGACCTTGCCTGCAAGGCCACAGAGGTGGAGGCCTGCGTGCACGTTTGGCCCCGTGCACGCCGCCGTAAGGCCCTCCGTCTGGGGATTGCCCTGGTGTTCGAGGGCAATCCCCCCTTGGCGATAACCCGACCAGTTGGTCGGGCTGGCCCGGGCGCGTGGGTAGTGGAGTCGCAGTGTGGACCTTACCTAGTGGGCCCATAAGGGCAGGGAGAACACCGGGGGGTTTTAGTGGGTAGGCCTGGCATTCTGCCAGGAGAGCCCCACACACGCCCGCCGTCTAGCCCACGGCGGGTACGGTACGGTGCGGTTACGCATTTCCCCCCGAGAAAAAAAAGGTTCATAGTGCTCTACTCATCAAGGCCTTTCGTTTGACACCCACCCACATTGCTGGGTTTGAAATCGAACTTTTACCCTTTTTTTTAACGGCTGCCATGTTGAATTTAGGTCGATTTTCCTAGGCATCTAATGCTCTACTCTTCAAGGCCTTTCATTTGATACCCATATTGCTAGGTTTGGAAACTTACTTTTATCCACCTTTTTGAGCGGCGGCCATGTTGAATTTATGTCAGTGTTGCTAGGTTCATAGTGCTTTGTTCATCAAGACCTTTGATTTGATACCCATATTGCTGGGTTTGGAAACGAACTTTTATCCGTTTTTTTGAGCGGCGGCCATGTTGAATTTATGTCAGTGTTGCTAGGTTCATCGTGCTCTACTCATCAAAGCCTTTCATTTGATAGCCATATTGCTGGGTTTGAAAACAAATTTTTATCTATTTTTTTGAGCGGCGGCCATGTTTAATTTAGAGTAATTTTCCTAAGTTCATAATGCTCTACTCTTTGAGGCCTTTCAGTTGATACCCATATTGCTAGGTTTGGAAACAATTTTTTATCCACCTTTTTTGAGCAGCGGCTATGTTGAATTTATGTCAATGTTGCTAGGTTCATAGTGCTCTACTCATCAAGGCCTTTCATTTGATACCCATTTTGCTGGGTTTGAAAACGAACTTTTATCCTTTTATTGAGCGGCGGCCATGTTGAATTTAGGTCGATTTTCCTAGGTACCTAATGCTTTACTCTTCAAGGCCTTTCATTTGATACCCATATTGCTGGGTTTGAAAACAAACTTTTATCCATTTTTTTGAGCGGCGGCCATGTTTAATTTAGGGTAATTTTTCTAAGTTCATAATGTTCTACTCTTTGAGACCTTTCAGTTGATACCCATATTGCTAGGTTTGGAAACGAATTTTTATCCACCTTTTTTGAGCAACGGCTATGTTGAATTTATGTCAATGTTGCTAGACATAGTATTCTACTCATCAACTTTAAATGATCTAAGCTCATCAAGGCGTTTCATATTTTGATATCCATATTGCTGGGTTTGGAATCGAACTTTATCGGCAGTCATGTCGAATTAAGTCAACGTGGCTAGGTTCAATGTGTTCTACTATTTAGGTCCTTCGTTCGATATCCATGTTCCTTGGATGGATCCAAAAAAATATGATCCGTTATTTTACACATTAGGATCAAGAGTCCCGTCGCGTCCCTCTACGCGTAACCCAGAATCATTGCAGTCGGATATTTTTTTTATTATCAATATTCATCTATTACTTTCAATAGTTTTAAATGGATGAAAGAGTTTGATTCCTTAGTCATAATGTAAAAACATATAACACCTTTCAAACCCCTTTACCCTTGAAAAGGATATCTTCACTTTTCAACATTTCAAATATTTCAAAAATTGTACCTATTTTGTGAAAATTAGTCAAGAATTAAACCAACCTACAAATTTGACGTGATATTGTCTTAAAAATGCTTTATACATTAGTTGTATGGCTTGATCCTTTTGCCTTACCACCACGGTACGACATAAGAAAAAGACAATTTAAACTTCTAAATTCTAAACTTCTTATGTAGTTGGCGAAATCCAGAGGGGCACAGCCATTAACAGAAAATATTAAATTTTTCTTTGCACCATGTGACAGACTTGTCAAAATAATTTCATGTGCGCCATGTTGATTTTCTACATAAGCATTGTTCGAAAATTTTATATGGTATTTTTGAAACTATTTATTTAAAATGAACTATTTCAACCCCATTCCAGGGATAATGGTATGTGGTGTTGAAATCGATGTTATTTTCGTAATCTACGACCCGAAAAACCATGAAAACGGCATCAATGTCGATTTTGACCGTTTGGGGATGAATTTCAATAAAATACGAAACACGTCTTTCATTAATTCTGTTAAAGAAAGTTTATGCAAAATTTGAAGTAGATTCGAGAACGGAATCACGATGTTCCATACAAACTTTTCCCCCCATTTCCTAAGGGGTAGAATTTCGGAAAATCCTTTCTTAACGGACGCCTACATCATACAAAGAACACACCCTCCAAGTTTCAAGTCTCTACGATCAGCGGTTTAGGCTGTGCGTTGATCCGTCAGTCAGTCAGTCAGTCAGTTTTCAATTTTAATTGGCTACTCTCCATCCGTCTTACGAATTTTCGATCAGGGTCACGTGTCCTGACGGTCACGTGTCCTGACGCGTGTTTAACATTTTTTACCCATTACAAAAAAAGTGTACAACGCCGCTAAAGAAGTTCTCACTTCAAAAATATTTTACAATAAAATTGTATAAAATAACCGAACTATTATCGCTAAAAGATACCTATCGTTAGTTCAGTGCTTCGTAGCAACCGAACTACTGCCACTAAAAAGTTGCATTAGTTCGGTTAACCGGACTAACATGTATTTATATCGATTCATACGAGCGTTTGTATCGATTCAAACGCGCGTTTGTATCAATGGAAACGCGCATTTGTAGCGCGGCTGCATCGCGTTTGCATAGAAGCAGCCGCGCGTGAGTAGCGATGCACACGCATGTTTGTAGACGCGGGGGTAGAGGGGGAATTCTTGATATGTGGAATATGACATCCGATAACAATCAGAGAACTTTTTACTGTGGTTTGTTAATTTTTTAAATGTTGTCTCATAATGACCAGAGGTCGTTCTTTAATTTATAAATGGATGCACCCAATAATTCCGTAGTCTGCTTTTACGTTTCTTCTTTAAAAGTAATAATATAATAGAGATAGCGTGATTGTTTAAAACTGTTTCAAGCGAATTCATCGCGCTGTGGCTGTCGACGAAATACTAAACATTTTGCATCGTTGCGTTTGTATTGATTCTGTATCGCGTTTGCATCGCGATTGTATCACTACAGTCTATGCGGCTAGCTACTGAATCGCGACTGCAGCACGATTATATCGCTTCTGTGAGTAGCGCGTGTGTATAAAAGTAGACGATTTGCGACTGTATCGATGCTGCATCGCGACTGTATTGCTGGAAAAAGTCGCAATGTAAAAGGGCCCTTAGACTTTCCGATAAACATTTTATAATTGACATCACTCATCATTAATTTAGGTAATTAATGCTAAATGCTCAATGCTAGCTGTAATCTTCATAGGTCGGGTAGCCAGAGATTTCATGATAAAGTGTAAAATAAGGGTTAAAAATACTCGTAGATAACATCTACGTGTATTTTTTACCTTTCTCGATAAATGGACTATCCAACACAAAAAGAATTTTTCAAGTTGAATCAGTAGTTCCTGAGATTAGCGCGTTCAACCAGCAAACAAACAAACTCTTCAGCTTTATAATATTAGTAAGTATAGATATAATAATAAAATAAAACAAGTATTATTCTGGACAAGTGCTTTTTGAACTTAATTCATTATTCTTTTTCATGCTTATGAGGATATTCCTTATAAGCTAGAACAATCAAGGCTAATCGATTTTTTACATTTCCAATTTCCGTCCATCCTGAAAATATCAATTTTAGAGCAATCTAAAACAATCATAGGTACATGTTTCCATAGTAATCTTTTCAACCCCCATATCTTTTACCCTCTAATAACTATGCACTGCAACAGACATAATGGACAATGAAAAACCCGCCGGAGGTGACCACTAACGCTATTCGCAGGTGAATAGGTGTGCCTACAAACCACATTTTATAGCCACCACACCTCAAATTCAGAGTCAGTTATTTGTATTAACTATGTGAATGAAATTAAAATTTACGGTAAATTTTATTTTCACTTTTTTTAGGCCCGTGATTTTCAGATCGCCTGTATTGAATTTGGCCTGTGTTAGGTCATGCGCAAATTCTATGGTAAAATACATAATATGTGTTACAGTCAAAAACTTACAGTTACAAAATTTCACACAAATAAAAATTCACCAGTCACCAGCTAACGGACTTTGCATATTCCACTCACCTACCAAGCAATCGAATAAAAATGAGGCAGTCGCGATGCTGCGAAAAATGTCACGCAAACCTTTTTTGAACGACGCTAACACAGTTAAAACGATGCGTTTCGATGCTGCTCCAGTTGTGCTCGGTCAATGAAATCGAGTCGCAGATATCAATTAGTTAAACACACTACAAATAATGAGGAAACAGAGACCATAAGTACAAATATAACTATACTTACATGTGTCGATGCATTGTTTTACTTGCCAGCCCCCCAGCATGACAACCAAAACACAATATGCGCGTTCATAGGCGCGTTAATATCGAAAAGGCGCGTTCCAGATAAGCACGGACTTGCAACATTTTCAACATTTTTAGCATCAAGTTTTTTTGGCATCGTTTCATTAGCCTTGGGCGTTACCTTATTGCTAGTTTTGTGTGTTACATCAAATACCCCTACTACTATCGAGGTCTCTCGTGCCTTACCACTTTGTAGTAATATTCGTTTGAAAGCGGATCACATCGGACACGCCCACACGACCCATACCTATCCCTGATTGGCTACGTATTTTTACTACGATTTACTACGGCCAATTATAGACAGACATCTGGTTTCATTGAAATCGCTCTTGGTGTCAGTCTGCTTTACGCTTTACTATTGGGAATGAATGGAGCGGGGCGTGGTCTGACGCGATTCTCATCGTGCAGTGCGCAAGCGACTTTCGACGTAGGACTGGTAAGGTGCCAGTGTCCTCGATAGTACTCTTGTACTTAATGTTATTTGAATTTTTCACTGACATAGAAAGGGAAGGATTCTCCCTAGGGCTGAAAAGTATTACTGTCAGCCCACACCTCAACGCAACTTCCGACCTACTTTCCGAGTATGAGTAATGAAAAATATTTAGTTACTGGACTAAGTAGATGAGGCGTCAAAATTCTGCACGAAATCAGTTCCTACCGTTTCATTTGTAACAATTAGCGCGGCTAAAAATGTCAACATTTCTTGTAAGAAACGAAAAACGAGGCCCGCGTCAGTAGGATTACTCCTGAACCAAATCTAATCGATCGACACTGAGATGGTAATTTTTTGTAAGCTTAAATTTTTTACTTTGGCGCCAAATTGAACCGTTTTGCGCAGATTTTGAGTGAACCAAACTCAGTGCTACCTAATTTTCTCGAGATACGGGTCCAATTTGTCGCTAGTGTTGCTAAATATGGGTACGAAAAATCACAATCTCAATGTCGATCGATCGGAATTAGCTCAAGAGTAAGCCTACAGATGTCAGCACCAGTAAGGTGGTGATGCTTATCTGCCCTGTAATCTGTAATTCGACCAAAGTCACAACATAACCTACTGATTCAATAGCCCTTATATTTTGTGACGATTTAATTTAGTCGGATCCGCGATATTATCGCTTAAAGTGCAATTCGGAACGCAAGGCTAAACACAGCTAAAGTGATAAAGTGATTGATCGCGGTAAGCTGTCAAAATCCTCAACTCCCTCTACAGATAAAACCTCTTTACATAAGAAAAGGCTGTATGGCTAGACCTTTGCCTATACCATTGGGTGAAATAAAAAAAAACATTAGAAACGTATTGTATTTTGACAGTTCACCGCGACAAACCCTAAACCACTCTAACATGTTCATAGTAGGTACGGGGGGGGGGGGGCAGAGATTTTATTTGCCAGTACTAGAGTCTTCACCCGGATACCTATCTTTCCGGTTTGAAGGGTAGTAGCAGTGAACTTATTATTGGTTACTGTGTATTGACATCTTATGTCACACTGCCAACGCACATTGGAGTCGTTCTAGGGGTTGTAAATTTGCGTTAGATGAATTGGCCGTCCGGCCCGAACGTGCCTCCTCCGAGGGCGAAGAGGTTCCGGAGGGTAGTTTAACCAGGTAGGAGGACGCTGGTGTATCCGGTGTTTAGGTCTAGTCAACCACGCTGGCTCAGTGCGGGTTGGTCGACTTCACATTCAATTTTAAAACTTCTTCGCAGATGTATGCAGGTTGCCTTGCCTGACGTTTTCCTTCACCGTAAGAGCGTAGGACAAATGTACCTACATATCGCCGGCGGGCTGTGAAAACCTCGAAAGTCGCAAGTGAAAAACTCTTTTAGTTGTTTTTCGTGAGAAAGCCTCTTAGTACCTAACCTACATGTCTACGTATCTACAACAAAACTCGGATTCGGTAAAAATGAAAATCCAACAACCTTGTTTGGCTTTCCACAAAAACTCTACGGTTTTTTTATCTCCTGTAAAATTTGGAGCAATGCACATGCGAGGCTTTCACAGCCCGCCGACGATATAAAATTTGAAAAACGAAAAACACATCGCTACATGTCAGGATCGAACCGCGGACTTCAAAATTAGAAGGCCAGTGTCGAGTTCACAGCGAGCGCCACCGACGCTTTTTTAATACTTTTTTACGTCGAATTTACTATCACCTATATCTAATTTAATCGACACACAACCATCTCTACTTCCTACCTACATAGCCTCGCTTAAACTGATGCGTACGTTTTCCTATCTGTGCATTCACTTTGAAATTACATGTTTTACTGCCGAAGTTCTGGAGTGTGATTTGTATCTTAAGTACCCACTCATGTTGATAGAGGGTTTTGTGTAAAAATTTGTGCTAGTTTGCAACGTTTAATGTACCATTATCGACTAAGAACCTAGGTTTAATTTACTATTTTATTATCCTATTTCATATCGATTTAGATTTTTCCGCAGACTCGCCAATTTTGAGAATCTCTCGTGTAGATTTGTATGATTGGTTTTTTTTATTTTCTTATCACCTTAGTTATACACTAGAGCTACATTATATTATGCTCACGTGAAATTATTCTTTATTTTCCTTATCATTATCAGTATTATATTATCTGTGTCTTAGTGTTGTTGCTTCAAAATTAATGATGTCGTCACCATTAATAGTTATTTGTTATACATGAGTGCAAAGTTGCATTTTAACTGCGTGCTCAACGTTGATGACCGAGCAAGCGAAGGATCCTAAAATTAGAATCCTGAGCGTTAGCGAGGGAATCAAAAGAGCACAAGGTGAAAAATCTTTGCACTCGAGTGCAACACGTAACTTTTCATTCCCCTCAGCGAGGAAATAAAAAAAAGTACACCAAGGAGGTTCAGAGTCTGAGTTTTTAGCAAATTTAAAAGAAGTTGTATGATAAATTCGGCATCATGGAGATAGAAGTAAATAGGTTTGTTGTTGTTTTGAAATCACATAATTAGTGCACGCGATGTTCTAAATTCAAATTTACTTTAACCGGATAAAAACGGCTTTGGCGGTCAGATATAGAATAGCAAAAATACTCTTTCCGAAATGAGGGGATGAAAAATAACATTTTTAAATGTGTTGATGTAAGTATTATGTTGGTGATCAATAAATAAACATAAAATATAAATTCGATTTGTTAAGTACTTATCAATAGCCTCAGCTTCACTTAATGTCACAATAAAAGATTTAATCAAACTAATTTCTTTTTTATACATTTAACTTCGACTACTACTTTAATAGTGTAATTATAGCAACATATGCGTAAGACAACTTATACTGATACTGAAAGGACAAGATTGATTTACTTTAGTTATTTTCAGCGTCACGTCGTATCACTATTGTGTGGATTAGCTGCCAGTATTGTTTACAATAAACTGGCACCTGGCGCCATCTTTGCGTCGCCTCGCGAGTTTTCTTAGCGAAGGAGCGCGAGCCTTGCCGACGGCGCGCGAGCTCTGCTTTGTGAATACGAAACCGGTGTGCTCGGAAGATTGCTGTGACGCTTGGGTCATTAGTAATGGCACACCTCGGACACTCCATACAACGTTCGCAAATCAATTACCTATCACTACTACATTAGCAAATGACGTTCGCACACGCGCAAATGTGTGCGTGGAATCTAGTAGGGCTGAGTGCACGGTTATCAATCGAAATGACGCGAGAAGTGCCTTCTCTTTTACCCGCATAGCGCTGTCCCTGTTATCAGCCGGCGCTCGCGTCTATTCGCCCGAGCGATCGCGCGAGCCCTTGTGTATGTATCAGTGATGTCTTCAACGAAGTGCCAGGTGGGATGAGGTAGGTAAAATGAGTGCGGGGAGGTGAGTGGCCGTTCTGTACGTAGTACTATTATCTATTCTGTGGTAATGGCATAGAATTGTTGATTTGTGAATTTTGTTGTTTTTTCGTTTGATAATTACGCGTGGAGTGTTATAAAGAAAAAATGGGTTTTGATTTCGCGTGGAGCATTCAATAGAATAAGTATTTGGACCGTTTGTAATTGTTAACTTCAGTGTGTTAAGGCGCCTCCAGACTCACGCCGATAACCCCCGAGAACACCCGAGAAGCGTGAATGTGATGGGTTTCTCGGCTTCTCGTTCTCGGGCTCGCCTGTTCTCCGATCGGTGTCGGTTTTTTTGCCCGCTTCAAAGGGTTTCTTGGGCGAGAAAAGAGAACACTATCACATTCTCGTTTGTTCTCAGTGCGACTGCGACCGTGGCGTAGATCGCATGTTATCTCGTGCCAATTATTCTATAAAAAAAATACTTTGTGGTGTCTGATGCATATCATCATCATATAAATAACTTCACAGTTATTGTATTTGTATACTCTTTCATTTAACATAGTCTCTCATCTGTGCTATCAGTGCTTAACAAAATAATTTGTGATAAATATCATTAAGAAAATAATTTATATTCACGAAGATTTTAATTGTTTTGAGATATTTCGTTAGTCTTTTTAGTTCAGTAATTTTAGACATACGAGTAAAAAATGTGGAAAAATGAAACAGAGTTAAAGTTTAAATAATATTTTCACACAGAGCCCATTTTGTGGGAAGCAAAACGTTTTCTATAAAAAAGTAATTTGTCAATAACCACCATCGTTTGAGCCTTTTTTTCTTAATATTATTTTTAATTTTCGTGTTAACGAGATTATAATGTGCTAACGCACACAATACCAAGGCTGTCGTCCATTCCGGATCACGACCGAGAATGTAAATGAGAAGATCCCTGAGTGTGGATGGATACCTTCTCGGTTCTCGCGTGAGTCTGGAGCTGGTATTAAAGAAAAAGTAAGTATGTCACATATGAAATGGCGGATCGGCTATGAACTAAAACTGAATATTAGTTTGTCGCTGCGGAACGTGAGATTCTTCAAATTCATATCTGGGTGTGGTACCACAGGGTTAGTCTGGGTGATTAGGAATCGCAAAAAAGAAGTTGTGAATAAACACGTCAAGTTGTGACCCGTGGCGGGTGACCTCCAGGGCGGACTCCATAACGAACGGTAAGTTATTTTTATATATATATCAAAACAAATAGATCGGGACTCGAAGCCCAATATAGTTCTTGACTTCGAGTGGTAGCAGAGATTGACTTGGGTTGCACCAAATCAAATCAAGTTTAGAAAGTATTTTTTCATCCGGGGAGGATGAAAAAATACTTTCATCTCTGAAAGAGTATTTTTGCTATTCGATATCTGACCGCCAAAGCCGTTTTTATCCGCTTGAGGTTAAAGTAAATTTGAATTTAGAACATCGCGTGCACTAGGTATGTGATTTCAAAATATCATTAAACCTATTTACTTCCATCTCCATGGTGCCGAATTTATCATGCAAGTTTTATTAAAGGAGATGTCCTCTTTTTGTATGGAGGCTGGGTTTTGCTAACTAAATGAAACGAAACTATGCCTGTTATAAAGGTTTAGTATTTTGTGTCCTAAAATCGTGAAAATTATAACTTTATACCCCTCCGTTTTGGAAATATTTTAATTTTTGTATATTTTAGTTATGGCAACAGTTTTGTTCAATGATCGAAAGCTGTGTTATATTATCTGCAAAAAACATCTATTTGTAATCTGTATTTGTAGATATAATGACACTTATGCTAGTCTGTGCTTGTGGTTTGGTTGTAAGTTGAATTCGTTGGTGTTGCGTAAAATGTTGACGACGTAATGACTATCAAATTAAAGGCGATCGTGATGGATTTTTTTCATAGACAATCTGCCTATTAGGGCCTATTCTTCATTAAATCTAATTAATGAACAACATAATAATTAATAAATAAATCATTAAGTGCCACAGCGTCAAGTCACTGCCGAAACTGTCAAACTAAAATGTCAAATCTTTTTTTTTAATTTCAAGCATTGGACGGACTAGAAACTTCAGCATAGAGAAAAGTAATATAACTTCAGCCAATCACTGCCAGTTGATTAAAAGATTTTCCTTAAAAACATTAATAAAATGGATTGTCATATGAAAATACATTAACATTCTATTTCGGAGATTATATGAAGTTAATATGGGTAAATTAGATAGACTTAAAGCATGTGATTTCAAAACTTTCACCACAGCTTAATATAAATCGGAGGTAGGTACTTAAAAGCATATTTTTAATATGACTGAATTGCTGTTTCGATCCTCTTTCCAATGGTATATAAATTATTGCTTTTAGTTAACATAATTAATAAAAACCCACTCGTGGACATCTCCTTTGTTAAAAACTCAGACTCTGAACCTCCTTGGTGTACTTTTGTTTTTAATTTGCTTTGTTTCATTTCCTCGCTGAGGGGAGATGAAAAGTTACGTATTGTGCTCGAGTGTAAAGATTTTTCACCTTGTGCTCTTTTGATCCCATCGCTAATGCTCCAGGATTCTAATTTTGGAATCCTTCGCTTGCTCGGTCATCAAAGTTGAGCACACGGTTAAAAAGCAACTTTGCACTTATGTATAACAAAGAACTATTGTACTTTTGGGTCGCCAGTTGCCAATTATTGAAATATTAAATATAGAGACAAAATTTTGCAAGCTTCAAAATATGTGTGCAAAAGAATCGCCACGCTGCGCTGCAAAAACATGAATGCATATTTTAATAGACTTATCGATCGCTTTCAATCATGGTTGTCTATCTACTACTATGTACTCTGTAGCAATGTTTAAGTCGTTAAGTTCCCGTTCTTTGTCATAAATCCGATAAGGATTCGATTAAAATAGCTCCGTTCAAAGAACTGTCAATTTCATTGATTCGTTAAAAAGAGAATTCTAATTACCACCTAATAATAATGCTTGCTCGGAGGGGACATGCGCTAATTTCCAGTACAATTACAAGAAGGACGTTTGGCCTCCGGCCAGCATACATTATTCGCCTTTAACGAGAATCTACTTTCAATTTCTACGTAATGCATACGAAGTAATTAATGGAAGTCGTTTAAGAGTTAATGAACGCTTTCAGAGGACAATTCAAATGCAATACGTAATTGTCAAACGCTTTGATATCAATTATTCGAATGTCAGCATGGAGTTTATAATCAAAACGATGTCAGTATATCAAGTAAAGGCCCGTTACATCAGGAATGAGTGAGGTAGGTACTGTATTTAAATAGATTCCAATTTCAAAATTGATATTAAATACTAATAATATCTACATGCGTTCACCTGATCATATTTTAAACTTCATACACAGCACACTAAAAGCTAATACTATATCGCACACATTTTGATACAGCCTTTACAGAATCGATTAAGCATCAGTAACATGCATTATTAACATGAGATATGCTTTCGTTCGTCTTTTAGTAAGTATTTTGATATGCCGTTAATAATAGAATACCTACTTGGATATAATATAATCTCAACAGCTGTAATTTTAACAATATGTCCATAATAACGGTTTTTAATTACCTAATCATAGATTTATTGTGTTTTTGCTACGCAAAATACATCATACAAAAAATACAATGAGCGCGTTCCAGATAAGCTAGGATTTGCAACATTTTTAGCATCAACGTGTTTCGTTAGCTTTTGGTGTTAACTTTCGACCTTTCGTGCTGGTTTCGTGTGTTCCACTTAAACACTTTTGCCACGAAATGTTACCATCAAGTAATTTGTTAAGTGCCTACCTAACGTAACACGTACCAGTTATTTAGTTTTAACCTTTTTATTATTATTGTTATTTATTTAAGTACTAGGAATTTTTTAAAATAAGCTGCATTGTATAATTTTTTTTTTTGTTTGAGCTTGTCCTCAACTGGTTCCGGCTGAAAATCACCGCTTTTGTTACAGTGATGTAACAAAAGTTTTGAGCTGAGCCCATTACATTACATAGGTATATATTTCTTTATGGGATTACAACAATCAAAAGTAAAAAATAATAATATTGTAACTGGCAAATTAACCCTGCGCATGCAACAAAAAACAGCAAAATGCTGTTATACGATCTGCGGTCGCGGTGTACAATCTATAATTAGTTCCATCTAAAACTGCATAGATAGCTAGACTTGTGTAAAACGGGAATGTTATTATTTATGGACTCATTTTATTTTATTTTGTTTTAATGACACAATTACAGGCAACAGACAAAATAATATAAACAATAATAGTACATTACGATATTAGTGCGTTAAGATGGTAATATAACCAATACGCACGTATATCGTACGACGTTTCATAACACATTTGCGAGGAAACAGAAAAATAAACTCAATAGCAGGCCATCCACTTACGTTCTTTCCATACGTCTTGTCCTTTCGTGCAATCTGTGCAGAAACGCGGCGGGATAATTTAAACCCGCCGAGGCCACTAATTAACTGTGATTCCTACATTCTTTCCTGTGACTTTATCATGACACGCCAGTCCGAGAGGAAAGTCAATCCTGTGATCACCATACACACGAATTGATGCAATCCTGCTATTTTGTATCTTGTTAATAAAATGAAAGGATTGTATGTCAGTGGATGGTTATTATCCTGTTGTTTTATAAAGATTGTTGTCATGTTAAGGGAATGCGTGTCATTTTGTGTTTTCTTTAAGGAATAATATTTTATTATACAAACATGTAGGTATAATCGTGAGAATAAAAATGCTATTGCTATGAGTTTTATTACTAATGAATATCTATTTAAACCTAAAATAAGACACAGGGTTTGGGTAAAACAAAAGGAGACCTTAAACTTTTAAATTGTCATGCAATGAGCCCCATGATTTTAAAAATTATCTACGGATGGATGTTTCAACACTTGAGGAACTGCTCATGAGGCAGGATGAGATTGTATGCAGCAATCAATTCTTTAATTTCCTAACATGTTTGCCACTGGCGTAACTTTACCATCTGAGGCCCGTGGCAAATTCTTTGGATGCTCCCCCCCCCCCATCCCCCGTAAAATTGATTGACATCTTTTTATTTTGAATGTGTTAAAATCTTAATGATAAGTTTGAATTTGTATATGGTCTTTATTTGTTGTCTCACTTTAATTGATTTTAGGTACTTTGAAAAAATATTACTTTTAAGTAGGTATGTACATGCAAAATTTTATCAAAATTAGTTATTTTTGAGCTTTTACGGCCGCTTTTTTTGGTCCGCGGCCGGGGCCCCCTCGGGTCGGAGGCCCGTTGCTTCGCCACCCCTGCCACCATATAGTTACACTCCATAGTTTAGTTCTTCCATTCTTTTCCCTAATGAAGGCGATCTTTCCGCGAAAGCAAAATATTTGAAATGATAACAAGTCGAAACTCAAACCTGCCGGAAAGTGAACGTGTACACACGTGTTTAGTTATCGCGTCGCTCTTTAACGACGAGAGGAATGAGAGGATTTTAATACCGTCATTCTTTCTCGCTCTCGCAAATAGACTATCGTTCAATCCGTGCAGATTATAGATTCCGACAGGAATGAACGTTAGTGGATGGCCCGCTAATCTGTGAATGCACACTGTTGCTTTCCCGCCATTTTAACAGCGCGCTAGCGCAGCCTACTGACTGGCGCCGCGCGGCGATTAGTTCGAAATTTGAATAGCAACAGGCGCGCTGCTCACTAGCTGGAGTCGAGCGGCGGCGATCCATATTTGAAATGGCAAATAATACTGTTATGGAATTTGTATGGACTATAACTTAACTATTTGCTTTGGTAACAAACGCGTTTTTTATGACTCGCTTTACATATTTAAAACCGGTGGAATTACATCAGCTTTACGAGCAAGGGTGTTACATCTTAACGCACTAATATCGTAATGTACTATAACAATATTAACAAGTAATGTCTCAAATTTAATAACTTATAACATATAGAGTGAGTTTCTAAAAGAATGAACACTGCCGTTAAAAATATCTACGTTCGCACAGACTTCATTACCTATACAACCTACACATTCTATACATCGGATTATTTTTTGAATTTTTTGAGACATTATTGTCAGTTGTAGGTATAAAAAACAACTGCGGCTTACGCAATGACCGAGCAGGGACTTTAAAGTTCAATAAGTTTAATAAATTGCCGTCAGATTGTCCATTGACAATCCGATGAAGTGTGCACAAATCGACAATCCACCGACGTTTTTCGAGACTATTCATATTGAAGTGCTTTAGAAGAATTGCGTAATCAGGGAATAATTTCATAGGAATAAAATCGTAAGTAACTACTGAATAAAATATTGTTTTCGAACTAAATTAGAAAACTTTTTTAAATAAAATAATGAAATTCAAAATCGAGTCTGCTGCAAAAGCACATCAAGTGCTTATTGGTTGACCGCGGTACAAAAAATCAAAAATCCGACAATAGATGGCAGTAATTTATATTGTTATGTTATAAAACTTACGCAATCTGTAGTTTTTGGGTAGACTGCGTAGTTTCTTTCCAACAAAAAAGATTTTTAATCGTTTCCAAATAACCAGAAAAAAATAGGGTTGCTATATTATTCAGCGTATTACAGAGTATTTTCTTCTATATAATGTACCTCGGTACATCGATTGGGCAGATTTTGGCGAACTCCTTTCGCGGTTTCACAAAGGAATCAAAACCTATTCAGGGGCCCTACCGTGATCGCTTATAGCGAGGTTAAGACGATATTGAAATAGAGACACCGTTCTTGCTGCGTATAGCGGCATCCCGCTCTCAGTGCGGTTTTAATATTGTTTTGATCAATCATGGTAAGGGGGCAGTTGACCTAGAATCATGAAATTTGGCAAGAAGCAAGTTCTTGTAGCACTTGTTAAGGAAAAAATTTAGATTCTTTAATTACAATAGTTTTTTTTTCACCGGTATTTCGAAGCAGTTAGAAATATCGTTACAATATTGAATTATACTCGTAACTTCCGGCAAATAGTATCAAGACTTTTTTTTTGCAAACATTGTACTATAAGCTAATTATTTATGTTATACAGCTAAAGTTTGTTTATTTCACAGTTGTTTCAATCAATAAAATTATGCTAATCATATAAAATAAATAATTCTGTAAACATTACACAACGTGTTTCCTGGATCTTGGTGAGTAAAGCAGATTGTTAAATATTGGTAGGTGGGTACTCGTATAAAAATGGGCAAATTTCTTTTTTTTTTAACTTTGCAAAAATTGTTTTTTTTTATATTATTTCTGAAACAATACAACATTTTGATACTGATGACATCACAGTATTTTTCAAACCCAAACTCAAAAATCTTTATTCAATAATTTCAATATAGACTTTTACAGGCTTATTGACGTTAAACAAATCATAAAAATACGATCAATCAAGAATCGAATGAATCGGTGTAACCAGGTGATACGGAACGCAAAACGCCGTCATATTCTTGACAATATATCATCTTCTTCTTCTTCCGCTACCTGGAAGTTTCTAGGAACTCTAGGTATTGGAAATACACGCCACTCTGATCTTCCTAGCTCAATTAGCCTGGATGATCTAAATAGTCATTTTTCCAAAAATGCCAGTCATAATTGCCTGGATATTGCTGACACCACAGCTTACATAGCTGGTCTTCCAATTCCAAACATTGCACCTTTTAATTTTTCTACAGTATCTTTAGATGAGATCAAAAAGACCATTCTGTCTATTAAGTCTAATGCTGTTGGTTGTGACAATATCAATCGTCATATGATTGTCTCCATCCTTGAGCACATCCTACCTGCGATCACCGATATTGTGAACTTTTCCCTTAAATCTGCAACATTCCCATCCCTCTGGCGAGAAGCTTTTGTCCGCCCACTTCCTAAAGTTCCTAATCCAACTGTCCCTAATGAATTCCGACCTATCTCTATTCTTCCCTACCTGTCCAAAGTGCTCGAGGCATGCGCACATAATCAATTCTCTGCCTTCATCCATAAAAACTCACTTCTGAGTCCTTACCAGTCCGGTTTTAGACCTGGTCACAGTACATCTATAGCTCTCCTCAAGGTGACTGGGGATATAAGGACTGGTATTGAGGACCGAATGATAACTTTACTTGTTCTTATCGATTTTTCGAATGCATTTATTGCCGTTAGCCATGAAATCCTTCTAACTATTCTAACTCATTTCAAAGTTTCTTGCAAGGCAACTGAGTGGTTCTCCTCATACCTTCAGGGACGACAGCAGTCAGTTACATGGGAAGAATCGTCTTCCACGTGGTTACAACCTTGTAGCTGGAGTCCCTCAAGGCGGCATTTTATCTCCACTTCTTTTCTCAATTTTTATTAATTTTATTAGCCTACATATTCGCTGCACGTATCACTTGTACGCTGATGATTTGCAACTTTATACTCAGGCTAATGTTGAGAATGTTAATGATGCCATTGATATAATTAATCAAGACCTCGCTGCCATTAAAAGTTGGTCTGAGCGATTTGGAATCCGTGTAAACCCGACTAAATGTCAAGCCATAATGGTGGGAAGCTCTACGATCATATCGAGAGTAGTGCATCAGTCTACACTCTGTCGTCTTTGACAGTGAAATTATTCCTTTGTGTAATAGTGTGAAGGAGTTGGGGTTGTACATTGATTCAACGTTTAGTTGGCAGCCTCAGATCACTAGCATATGTCAAAAGGTAACTGGAATATTAAGGACCCTTTACCGCCTAAAGAATTTTCTACCGACTGACATAAAGAAAATGCTTGTACAGACTTTAGTCTTCCCAATAATAGACTATGGTGATATGTGTGCTATTTCGACCTGAAGGCAGATCTACTCAATAAACTTGACCGACTTCTAAATAACTGCATTCGATTCGTCTACAATTTAAGGAAAGATCATGTGTCTGCATTCCGACAGCGCTTAAAATGGTTACCTATACGGCAGCGTAGTAGTATCCCTATACTAGAGCCTTATTGACCCTGTATTCCTTACTCAATAATCCCGATGCACCGAGTTATCTCAGTATCCATTATGTACCTCCCATAATAAGACCCTCCGTTCTGCCTTTAATGGTCTCCTCAAATGTCCCCCTCACCATTCTGATACTGTTCATTCTTCCTTTTTCGTTCAGTCTATTCTTTTATGGAATTCCCTCCCTCAAGAAGTGAGAAACTCCCCAAGCAAGCTTGGCTTTAAAAATAAATTGCGCAAGATTTTCTTTGACCAATGTTTTAAGCAGTAAAACTTAGGCTGTTGAGAATTAGGTAGGCCATAGTGTCATAAACTTTCCTCCAAGAAATTTCAGGCAAATATATAGTAGTGTATTTTATTTATGTATTAGGGTTTTTATACATATATTATATATATATATATATATATATATATATATATATATATATATAATTATCTATGTCAATATAAATATTTAAATATCTATATGATTATTTTGAAATATGTTTATGATGTCTTGCAATGTTTTTTGGTACATTAACCACATTGTTTCTCTGCATCACCCGAAGGTTGACTGGTAGAAAATGCCTCAGGCATTAAGTCCGCCTCTGTACAACAGTTTTGTACATAAAGAATTTAATAAATAAAAATAATAAAAATAAACTACAATGTAAGATATTTAACAGTTAATTTATTTAATCATCGTATGTACTCACACCCAAACCATTATTAAGATGTATGCAAATACAAGTAAAATGAAAAAAAGTTGACTCTACACCTGTTCGTAAATTGGAAGAGCCTTCTCGAGAAGAACAGGCAAGAAACACGGAAGGTCTAATTTAAAATTTAACCTCATACAAATCGAAAAAATTATTCTAATGTCAGTACCAACATAGTGCTCCACTCTTCAAATCCTTTCATTTGATACCCATAATAATGAGGTTTAAACATTGATTTACTAAATCAATGGGTTTAAAACAAAATGTTATCCGTAATCCGGCGTTGACTTCAGAGTAAAGCCGGCTTTTGACTATGGGATGTAATGTAATATATATTACATTTTGAGATATAATATTTTATCGCTTGCCATACTTTTTGACGAGACCGTTTTCACTGTGCTATAATATATATTACACCCCAAACTGTAAATATTTTTTCGCCCGACCGAGCTATATTTGAAGGCTATAGGCGGTATATATTTTACCTCACGTTCCCGCACACCGCACCTCTACCCCTGCCTCGCCCTCATTTCGAATCGTGACGGTCATGCGCACGTCTGATGATTTTTGGGTATTTTGGTTCGCAATCTTTTCTTTACGTATTTACCTATTTACGTATTTATCCCTATTTTATAAAAAGTGTTAGAAAATATCCTTGTTTATGACCGACTAATCGTGAGGAGTATAAAATGAATGAAATTAAGGATGCTGCATGGAGAAACGTAATAAGAAATTCACTATAATCTTTTCTTAGTCTAATATGATTCGATATCCAGAATAGACGTTTATTTAATTTTTTGTTAAATAATGAGACATGTAAATCGAATACTGCATCATCTTCGTCTGATGAACTATCGAAAGTATCTAGCAAAACAATTTCCATATTATCCATTTATTAACGAGGAGTCAACCGTTTCAATTAGACGTTATGATGTAAGGATCATAGAAGCTGAACTATTCTTAAAAATATATCTGATAGTGAGAACAGCAAACCCGGGATGTAATATATAGCTGAACATGTAATATATATTACATCCTATAGTCAAAAGCCGGCTTTAATGTCACTTACATATTACATAATTATCTTCTATATTTGAAAATAGCTTTGTAATAAATTTGATCTTTCCTATTTTTCAGCAAGGAAAATTGCTGTCTTGTCTTGCCCATCCATTGTTGCGAGTGTATACGATTGTTTTTTAATAAAAAACAATTTAAATGCTAGTAAATAATATGAAAGTGCGTTTACATTATTTACAATGGAATTTTTGTTGTCTAAAATATGAAAAATTACATCTCTACCTTATCTCTACACTAACTTCAGTTTAATTTTAATTATCTCTATGGTAAAATAATAAACAACTAACGTATAGTCAATAGTGGTGTTCGCCCGATGATCTAAGAAGTAGAGCTAAGGGATTTATTTCACACATTGATCGTGATACTGGTTGATAAATCTTTGGTTACGAATCTGGCCGAAGGGTTAATTTTGTCTGCGTGTCATATACAAAGAGCTTTCCAATGCTACTGTCACTTGGCTTTCAAGTACTTTAGTAGCAAGTGGATATTTTTACCTCTTCGAAGCTACACTATATCAACGAAAGATTATTTTAGTTTTCGTTAAGAAAGGGTACGTCGCCCTGTCGCACCTCATTGAAGTCTTATTGATTTCGAATTTTAGGCGACTGTGACTGCGGTTTTATACTTGTATGTACCGATAGTCTATTACCTCTGGTCTAGTACCTCTGGTGTGACCGAACCGCGGACCAAGGATCGACAGTATCTAAGGCTTTCTCATAGTCCAAAAACGTCAAACATTGTGGCAAGTTATACTCCTCAGTCTCTGAATAAACAAAGGGCCGTAACGTAAAAAGGTGGTCTACGGCTGGTACTTTAACCTTTTCGAAATCCGGCTTGTTCGGCTGAATGTCATCAAACCTGCGCACGATACGATTCGTAGCGATCTTGAGGACAGCATACACGAGCGTGATAGCTCTCTACTTCTTTAAATGGACTCTGTCACCCTTTTATTCCTAAGTGCCATCCATTACTCCCCCATGCCATGTTTTAGGCGTTTTGTCTTCGAATATAACTGAATAAAATAGTCTCTGAAAAGCTTTCCGGATTGATATTCCACCCGCTTTCAGAAGCTCGGCTGTAGCGCCATCATCAACAGGCGGCGCCTTGTTTTTCTTGAGTTGTTAGAGAGCACGCTTTTTCGTTCTGTGTGGTCTGTGGCCTCAAAGACCAACCAACTCTAGATTTGATTTAGTAATTTTGTAGATTTAAAAGCTAAATAATAATCTATTGTGTAATATAATATGCAATTGGGATGATGACTGATTTCAAATTTTTACGTCTCGTCAATAAATATTAAAATACCGTGGAAAAATGTGCCATCCTGTGAAATTAGAATTAAAATCGGCTTAGAAATACATTAGATACAAGCATTTTAAGTTGTTAATTTGAAGGCGATTAGACAGAGAGATCCGACATCAACCGTGACGTCATCGTTGAGTACGGCCATATTAACTCCTTGTAAATTGCCGTTTTGCTAGAAAGAGATGGAGAAAAATCTTTAATACCTTATATCTTGGTTGTTTTTATAGTTATTCGAAAACCGATTTTTTCTTTCTGTTTATTATATGAATGAGCTTCTATTAAAGCAAAAAAAATTTTTTTGTCATCTAGCCTATTAAGAACGCCCACAAGTATTTTTTCATACAACTATGTTGGCAAATACGAGTATACGACTTCGGACTGACCACCTGATGGTAAATTGCAACCGCCTAAAATACATGTGATTCCTGTAAGATTTGCAAATTGCAATCCCTACTAAGACTGTAATATACTTTGCCAACTTATGACAAAGATGTCAAGTCATACAATGTCAATGAGAATGTCAATGAGAATGTCAATACCCAGTAATTCACTGCCTATTTCCCTTCAAACAGGAACACAGCAACGCAAATTGCCTGGGTGTAGTTTGATTAAAAGAAATGTTCGAAAACTTCTACAGAATAATTTAAATTTCATATCTTTTATTACTATAAACTATTCACTATTGTGAACAAGGGAGGTAGAGTTAGGAAAGGTCCCACAGCTAAGAAAAAATAAATTAATTAAGTCCCGATTGCTGCTATTGAATAAGCTGATACTTTTGACATAATTATATTCACATTTATTATTCAGTTGTTTAGTTCCACTACTACAACGAGCGATCACTCTGTATTAAAATTGAATAACCCCTTTCTTCGAAAGCGTTCTATATCGCTATCATTTCAGTAGAGTTCACAAAGAACTATTTTGGACAGCAAGCACTTCTCTTCATTATCATTCACTAATAACTTGTTAGTGTCAAACCTACTGAAATGTAATAACGTTGAATGCTTTGTTTCGCAAACAATTGGCTCGTCTCACAAGGCTGCCGAGTACTGACACTACTTATTGTGCATTCAGCCATCGGGCTATGAATGACATCATTATAAAACTTACACCATAATATTAATAAGTGGAAGCTTCTCATGTTGTGCTATGCATTCTGTTGTAAAGAGTTCAATTAGGTATTATCGTTCAATGATTAGTGATCATGATCCCACCAAAAACATTTTATGTTAAAAAATGCTGCCAAAATTCACCGTCTAAATTGAGATCTTATGCAGAGCCACGTCGAGTATTCTAGGTATGTACCTATGTATGTCTTTCAACAAACTACCCAATAGTTAACTTCATTCAACAAAATACTTGACAAAAGCAAATCTTTATTCTAATGACTGATTTCCAGCCATTACCCAGGTTGGTGGAGAGGCTGGACATAGATGAAAAGCCACTGCAAGTCAATAATGTCCTAAATATTTCCGTGAAACATGTTAAACCAGACTGTTATCTATTGTATGCTACGTATCACTAGAATTAGTTTAATATAGGTACAATGAGACATAATATCTTAGGTCCAACCCTGAGTGAATTACAAATCGTAGAGCAATTATAACCATTTACTTATGGGTATATTTAACTGTACCCCAATTTATACTTGTTTTCTCCAAAAAAAAGTAGGCCTTGTTCCAAGAAAAATACTAATTGTGCACTAAAATATGCTTCCTAAAATATTTCATAATGAGCACCTTTTTTAGAACGGATATTATTGAACTGCAAATAAAATAATCTTCCTTTTGTATAAAGTATAAACTATTTACCTCTATATACACGGTGTTTCCAATAAATAATCAATTCTTTATCGAAAACTAATTATTAAAATGTGTTTACTCGTACACGTAATGTCATTCAACCCAAAATTTACATGTATATCTTGTATCATCATCATGTCTATGATTTACATGAAAATTTTGGGTTGAATGACATTACGTGTAAACACATTTTAATAACTAGTTTTCGCTAAAGAATTGATTATTTATTGGTTATTATGAAACACCGTGTATATAGTATAAACTATTTTCTAGCACTCCGGACGCAGTCGCGAGCACGCTCGCATCGCTCGCTCGCCTCGCACAATGTGGTGTCAGTTCTAACCTTTTTTTTTTTTTGGGCGGAGGAGTCTCTTTACGATTCGACAAGGGGCTGAAAGCTGACAAGGCCGCCCCAAGGATATGCCATAGGACTCGGGTATAAACCCCATACCTGGCTAAACCACCCTCCAGCAACTTCTACCTCCGCAGAGACACACTCGGGATCGGCGTTAGCCATTCCCCGAGTGTGCCCCCTGGAGGGTAGGCCCGACGATGAGCCAGCATAGCTGACCCAAGCGCCAGGTCTTACCTCTACGGGGGGGTCGACAAGTGCCATAATTCGACCCCCCAGACGGGCAGGCTAGGGGTTTAAAGTGTCTCCCGACCGGTAGTCAGCCGGCCGGGCCATTTCCTCCCCAGCTTGCTTAGGGGATTTGGTGGCGCGCGTTCAGGAACGCTCGCCTCCTCCTCCAACTACCTGCGCCAGAGCGGTGCGGCGAGAGGGTCAGCCTCTCGCGCCCGCTCCGCAGTCTCCTTCTGCGAGATCACATCCTCGCAGAAGGAGACGACAGCCTCCCACGCCGTCGGTCAGCATCTCTCGTGCGACACTGTCCAGCGCGACGGGCGCATTGCTACCTAGGCCCAGCGCGAGGGATAGTGCGTCGCGCTGGGATCGCCACGCCGGGCACTCCGAGAGCGTGTGCCCGGCCGTGTCGTCGGGAGCGCCGCAGTGGTGGCACTACGGCGTCTCCTCCCTCCGTGCGACATGGTGCAGATAATGGCCGAAGCAGCCGTGCCCGGTCATCATCTGCACCATCCTGTAGGTGAGGTTGCACTGCCCGGCGCCCAACCCACTCCTCCAACACTGGACGAACGGCCTCGATCGTCCAGTGGCCGGCAGCTGGGTGGGCGAGCGTCTCGGCCCACTGGCGGAGAGCCTCCCTCTGCGCCAGGTGCCTTGTGCGCGCCACCTCCTGCGAGAGGGGGCGCTCCCCCCGACTCCTCGCTGCCACCCGATGTCGATGCACGGCCGCAAGAACGCGTGCCTCGATATCCCACGGAGGCGAGCCCGCTAGAACGCAGGCCGCCCCGTGAGAGACCGTGCGGTAGGCCCGCATGGCCCGGGTGGCAATGACCCTCTGCAGCCTGTGCAGGAGGGCCACCGTTAGGGGGGCGAGACGCTCCGCCCAAATCGGGGCTCCGTACAGCGCCATCGACTTTACCACCGTCTGATAAAGTCGACGGCTCGCTGCGCCCGGTCCCCCCACGTCGGGGAGGACCCGTCCGAGGGCTGCCGCGACGGCAGACAGCCTTGGGGCGAGGAGCTTAAAGTGCTCCTCGAAATCCCATCGGGGGTCCAGTACCAGACCGAGATACTTCATCGAGCTCTCGATCTGGACTTGCACCCCCTCCACTCGGACACGGAGCCCCGCCTGGGGTCTGCGACGACGCGGCGGCCTGAACGTCATGGCCGTCGTCTTCTCGACGGCCACGTCCAGCCCGAGGAGGCGGATGCGCCGGACGACCATCGTCGTGCCGACCGACGCCAGGTGGACCGCCTCCTCATACGTGCGCCCCTTCGCCACGACAAAGGTGTCGTCGGCGAAGCAGACAACCTCCATGTTCGGCAGGAGGTTACCCCGCAGAACCCAGTTATACCCCAGGTTCCAAAGCAGAGGGCCCAGCATGGAACCCTGGGGTACTCCCGCCGCCATCGGCCACCTGTGGACGCAACCGTCCGCCCCCTCATACACGATTTCCCTCCCGCGGAGGTAATCGGTGATGAGGATGCGGAGGTAGATTGGCACTCCGTGAAAACGCAGCGCCTCCTCTATGCATTCGTGGGGGAGGCTGTTGAATGCATTGCGGATGTCTAACGAGACCGCAACGACAACCTCCCCCGCCGACGTGGCCCCCTCAGTCCACCTCTTGAGGTGGGCCACCGCGTCCACGCGCGCGCGCGCGAGGTGGGCCGGTGCGGAAACCGTATTGGCACTCGGCCAAGTATGGTCCCGGGCCCTCCAGATGCTCGACGAGCCGGGAAGCGAGAGTTTTCTCAAAAAACTTCCCGGCCTCGTCGAGCAGCACCACCGGCCTGTACGTACCCGGACGGGGCATCAGCGGGGCGATTCGGCTTACGAAGAAGGCAGAGTCGCCCCACCTTCCAGCACTGAGGGAAACGGCCCGAAGCGATGCTCGTATTGAGCACCGCCCGGAACCGCTCCTCCAGGGGGCCCAGTGCCAGGCATAGGACCCTCGCTGGCACCCCGTCCGATCCCGGCGCCTTCCCCTTCCCCTTGCGCCGGAACCGCTCCCTCACCGCGTCGAACTCGAGGTCCGACACGGGAGGGCCTGCTTCCTCCACCTCAAGGGAGGCGCTGGGGGCGACCATACTCGGGGGCTCGAAGGGTCCAGGGTCGCGGAAGAGCGACCCTAGAACCCTCTGCACGAGCCCCTCGTCCAGCTGGTGTATCGGGGGAGCACTGTTTTGGTACTTCCCCCTCACCAGTCGGTACGGCCGTCCCCAGGGGTCGGAGTCGAGGAGCTCTATAAAAGAGTTCCACGACTCCGTTTTGGCCCTCGAGATCTCCGTCTTGAGGGCCTTATTTGCTTCCTGTACTGTCCCTGACCGGTCGCCCGACCGGTCACTTGACCGTTTCACGATCCACCTGATCGGTCAGTTGACCGGTTCGGACATTTGCCTGGTCGCTTGACCGGTCACAAGCCGCCCGAACGCCGGTCACTATTCCGGTCGATTGACCGGTCACAACAATATCACTGTTTGCTGAGCGGTCACTTTAAGTCGCGGGACGCGTGTGCTCTCAGAGACAGCTCAAGAGAGACCTACTCTAACCCAGCCATTTCGGTCAGTTCACCGAAGTTTTACTTCTTTGTTATTAGACTTCCCATACCTATACTTAAACTTATTTACCAGAGGTAGACTCTGTACCAGGGTCGTCTGCATGGGTACCTTCGTCTTACCTATTTCAGCCGCAAAGCAGCAATGCTTGCATTGCAGTGTTCCGGTTTGAATGGTAAGATATGGCAGTGAAATTACTGGGTACCGTGACTTTACATCTGATGTCACAAGTTGACAACATGCACTGTGGTTCTTGTGGGGGTTGCAGTTTTGCTGCGAATCTCAGAGGAGCCACATGTTTTATAGGTAGGTGACTATTACCACTTACCACCACCACCACCAGTATATACTACGAGCACCAGTATTCAAAATTGATAACAAAACACAAACAGCAAGCGCATCGATGCTTACATCAACGAACACCGCTGTACTATGGATTGGGATTCGGGGGTTATTGTCTAAGAAAAAAAAATCTATCGCGGTCGGTTACAATTTGACAGTCACAGTCTATCCATCACTCCTTTAAAAAAGGATGTCGACACAGAGTTTTGTGTTCAATTTTAAACACAATTAACTCGGGTCTATTTCGCGGTAAACAATAACTATATTAACTTACTGTTTCCCGACGTTTCGGCCGAATTACATCAGGCCGTGGTCACGGGACTGCCGAGGCTCAGCGACGTCTTCGCAAAACGCGGGTTTCACGACTACCCTCCGCTTGATCTTCAGAATTTTCATTTTTATTTTTATCAGTATCGTCGGTACCTCGACCACGACATCTTTTGTGTTCAAGCCGCAATGGCTGTGAAATTGAAGGCGATATAAAGAGAAGACTATTGGTTACTCTGGCATTAATTTAATCAAATTTCTCAAACAAAAAATAAATTCTTATACCCCATTTACACTAACGCGCGAGCCGCGAGACGAGCCACGAGCTGAGCCACGAGACGCGAGTGTGTGATATGAATATGATGTTATCCATCTGTGTACATGTATTATCTATGTAGGTGAGAGCGCGCACTGAACATTATATAATCTGTAATCAAGAGGAAAAGACATTAAATGGAGACCTGCTAGTTTGGTAAATATAAATTCTTGTTTCATTAATAACACATGGCGCAGTCGAATAAAAATGACTAATACAATAATTTGCCAGCTGAACTATCCCTAACGGGGAATCTTTGTGAAAATTGGCGGAAATTTTCTCAATCATTTAAAATATATTTGGAAGCAAGCGGCTTGACAACGGCTCCGGAGCCGAGAAAAATTGCTATACTTTTGAATTTAGTTGGGGAAGAGGCTCTTGCCGTTTATAACACATTCAACATTGAAGAGAAAGAACCAAAACTGAATAATATTCTTGAGAAATTTCAAGACTACTGTAACCCAAAAAAGAATATACTTCACTCTAGATATAAATTTCATTGCCGCAATCAAAAAGAAGCAGAGCAGTTTGAACATTTCCTTACGGAGGTCAAAATATTGGCAAAGGATTGCCAATTTTGTGATGAGTGTAGAGAAAATATAATACGAGATCGACTTGCTCTGGGCACAACAGATATAGATTCCCAAGAGAAGCTTATTAAAAAAGGAAACCCATCCCTAGATGATGTAGATCCCAGCATATAACAAAACATGTGCAAAATGCAAAGGAAAAAACCATTTTGCGAAGATGTGCCGGAGTGGCTCAAATAAAACTATAAATGAAGTTGTAATGAACTCTGATCCTGATTATTTCTGTGGTGCTATTGAATCAAAGACTATGAAGACTCACTCATTAGCATTTAGTATCAAGACTTAACAGTGGAAAATGAAATAATTAAATTTAAGTTAGATTCAGGTTCAGATGTAAATATAATTCCTGTTACAATATTTAACAAAATATTAGAAAGATCACCTGGGAATTCTTTACAACTTAAAAAACATCAGCAATACTGGAAAGTTGGAATGCTTGAAAAAGTGAAATACTTAGGTCACATATTTCAAAATGGAACTGTTTCTCCTGATCCCGACAGTATTCAAGCCATTTTAGATTATGATATACCTAAAAATAAATTAGATGTTCAAAGACTTCTGGGCTTAGTTAATTATTTAAGATCATTTATTCCAAATCTTGCAGAAATAACTGCTCCTTTGCGTGACCTAATAAAAAAAGATTTTCACTTTCAATGGCAAAAGGCACATACTGAGTGTTTTAATAAAATAAAATAAATTTTAACTAGTCAACCAATACTACATGTGTTTGATCCTCATAAAAATATCACTATACAAACAGATGCGAGTAAAACAGGTATTGGATGTGTATTATTACAGGAAAACAAACCAGTTCACTACGCTTCCAAGTCTCTAACTACAACTGAAATCAACTATGGGCAGATAGAAAAGGAATTCCTTGCCATTTTATTTGCATGTAAAAAATTTCATACTTTCATTTATGGTAAAACTATCACAATACAGACTGGCCATCTTCCTTTGATATCAATTATGAAAAAAGACATATGTAATATTCCCTCAACAAGACTACAGAGAATTAAACTTAAGTTAAGTATGTATGATTTAAATTTAATACATGTGTCGGGAAAAGAAATGCACATTGCTGATGCATTAAGTCGTGCCTGTTCCAAAGCCAGTAAAGATTTTGATCCTGATCTAAATGATGTTGTACATTCAATAAATGTTTCAGATAATATTCTGACTCAGATAAGACAAAAAAATATGACTGATGATATATTTGTAAAATTAATGGAATATTATAAAAATGGTTGGCCAGCGTCCATCACCAAAGTTCAAACTT
This sequence comes from Schoenobius gigantellus, assembly GCA_963935595.1. NCBI lineage: Eukaryota > Metazoa > Arthropoda > Insecta > Lepidoptera > Crambidae > Schoenobius > Schoenobius gigantellus. Next base: position 82,014,122 of record OZ012540.1, read on the forward strand.
TTGCAAAACAACATTATTTTAATTTTTAAAATGCTATCTATTTTGAAGACAATTTACTATATATTGAAAATAGACTTTATATACCTCAATCATTTAGAGAAAACATAATAAACAAAATTCATGAATGTTATTTTGGTATAACTAAAACTAGAGCAAGAGCAAAATTATTATTTTTCTGGATTGGGATGGACACTGACATTAGCAATTTCATAGATAGGTGCACAATTTGTAAAAAAATTTCAAATAATAATGTTAAAGAACCTATGTGGATAAGATACCAGCCTGAACTTCCATTTCAATATGTTTCAATTGATATCATGCAATATGGTAATCTTAACTATTTAGTTTTAGTTGATCACTACTCAAAATGGATAGAACTACATCTCTTAAACAATAAAACAGCTGAAGCTACAATAAAAATTTTAAAAACTATATTCTCAACACATGGTGTTCCTGAAATTTTATACTGTGATAATATGCCTTTTAATTCATTCATTTTTTTGGAATTTAGTAGACAATGGAAGTTCAGACCAATATTTTCCAGTCCTCATTACCATCAAAGTAATGGTGCAGCAGAAAGAGCTGTTGGTATATGTAAAAACTTTGTTAAAAAATGCACTGAAACAAAAAGTGACTTCAACAATATCTTATTAGAATATACAAATACTCCTGTTTGTGGTATGAAGTGGTCCCCATCGCAGTTACTATTTAATAGACTTTGCCGAACCACTCTTCCAATAAGAAAAGATTTACTTAAGCCAGAATTAGTACCTAATTTTAAATCAAATTTGTTGAGTAATACATATAAACATAAACAATATTATGACCTCACTTCAAAACAAAGAATTAACAATTTTACTGTTGGACAAAATGTATTTTTTAAAGAAAATGAGAATTCAAAGATTTGGAAACCTGCTAAAATATTTAAAATTTGAGACAACCCTCGCTCTGTAGTAATTATTGACAATAATACAATAATGGAGTCATAAAAACTAGAAATACTTGGTTTATAAAAACATGTAAGAAAGAAAATATGGTAGAGACTTGTTATTCTAATAAAACTCATTCTAATGATAATCAGAAATACTGGTCAGGCACCACTCAAATTAATACCAATAATGACTTTAACATTCAACAGAATACCAACTCTCAACCAGAACCTATTCGAAGATCTCATAGAGAAACCCGATCACCTCAATTTTTTAATGATTATGTTTGTGATTAAACTTATGATTATAGTAAATGTGATTAAATGTATGATTTTATAAACAAAAATAGATAGGTATTAACTTTAAGGAGGGAGATGTGATATGAATATGATGTTATCCATCTGTGTACATGTATTATCTATGTAGGTGAGAGCGCGCACTGAACATTATATAATCTGCAATCAAGAGGAAAAGACATTAAATGGAGACCTGCTAGTTTGTTAAATATAAATTCTTGTTTAATTAATAACACAGAGTGTAAACACTGAGCTCGTGGCTCGGCTCGCGGCTCGTCTCGCCACTCAAACTCAAAAAATCCTTATTCAATATAGACCTTTACATGCACTTATTGACGTCAAAAAAACATAAAAATCTTCAACCAAGAATCTAATTAACTAAATTATTTAATCCTTGTGTGTACACACACCCCAACCACTATTAAGATGTGTGCAAATACAAGTCAAATGAAAAAAAAAATGACTCTACACCTGTTCGGAAATTGGGAGAGCCTTCTCGAGAAGAACAGGCAAGAAACTCGGAAGGCCTTGTATTTTTTTTGTCTCCTCTTTTAAAATGCCAACATTACAATAATTATTATATTTCACAAACATTTTTTTTAATAATATAGAAATGCCTGTCGGTGTGAGTGGAACAGTTACTCGAATGAAATTTATCCCATTATCACAAAGTGTTAACACCCTTTGAACGTCAATTATCACATTTTTTGTCAATCCCAAGCAGTTTTATCTGTCATATAATCAGACACTTTATAATATGCTTTTTTCATAAGTGCGCCCTTGATAGTGACTTTAAATTTATTCAAGTTAAGTGCTTTAATATTATTTGGGATTTTATTGTAGAAACGTACACAAAGGCCTTTGAAAGAATTATTAATTTTTTTAAGCCTAGTATTTGATAACGCTAACATATTCTTTGCCTAGTATTTACTGAATGAATATCACAAAACGAATGTATATTTTTATGAACATATACTATATTTTCGTAAATATATTGCGACGCGACGGTCATAATACCAATTTCTTTAAATTTTTCTCTCAAAGAGTCTCTTATTTTAAGGTTATAAATAGCACGAATAGCCCTTTTTTGCAGCACAAAAACAGTCTCAATGTCAGCAGCATTTCCCCACAGCAAAATGCCATACGACATAACAATATGTAAATAGGCAAAGTATACAAGTCTTGCTGTATCAACATCAGTCAGCTGACGTATTTTCCATACAGCGTAGGCTACAGAACTAAGTCTCTTCGACAATTTATCAATATGTGGGCCCCACTGAAGCTTTGAATCTAAAGTAATACCAAGAAATACTACGGTATCCACAAGGTCCACATTTTTATGCTTTATGTTAACAGTGGTGTGAACCTCTTTAACATTGGGTAAAACAAATTTTATACATTTAGTTTTCCCTTCATTGAGGCACAAGTTATTCGCATTAAATCAGTAAACTATTCTTGAGATAGAATTATTTACATCGTCATAAATTTTCAATCGTCTTTTAATTTTAAACATAAGTGAAGTATCATCTGCAAATAATACAATCTCATGCCTGTCTTGTACAAAAGCAGGCAAGTCATTTATATATATAGAAAAAGACCAAGAATTGAACCCTGCGGAACTCCCATTTTAACCGAGGCGCCCTGGGACCTCTCCCCGTTGACGTCTACTTTCTGAATCCTCTCAGTCAAATAGGAGATGAGTAGATCCAGAACAGTGTCGCGAAATCCATAGTAGTGTAATTTCCTGATCAGGGTTTCATGATGAACGCAATCGAACGCCTTAGACAAGTCACAAAAAACGCCCAGCGCATCATGTGAGTCCTCCCAGGCCTCATATATATTTTGTATTAACTCAACACCAGCATCAGTTGTTGAGCGACCCTTTCTAAAACCAAATTGTTTACAGTGTAGAAGATTATTTCTGTTAAAAAGCTTTGCATTTGTTCCAACATTATTTTTTCAAAGATTTTGCTAAAAGTAGGTAGCACAGAGATAGGTCTAAAATTATTGGGGTCTGATGTGCTACCAGATTTGTGTAATGGAATAATTTTACTCAGTTTCATTAGATCAGGAAACACACCACAGTCAATGTCAATCATTAAAAATACTAGCAAGTATTGGAGCTATTGTTTCTATTACAGATTGGGAAACATCTACAGAGTTGCCCCACAGATCCACGGTTTTCTTTTTATTTAACGTTTTAAATGACTTTATTAAATCATTTGCACAAATATGGGCAAATTTAAATTTATCATCACAAGTTTTAACATGATCTTTTAGAATAGATTCGGCTACAGTGGGGGAGGAATCCAAAGATTTTGTGATTGAAACTGGAATGTCAGTAAAGAATTTTTCAAATTCTGTAGCTACCTCAATATCTACTGTAACTTTCTTATTTTCAATATTTAAACAAAAATTGTTGTTATTAGTTTTTACTCTTCCGGTTTCATTATTAATAATGTTCCATGTCGTTTTAATTTTGTCAGTACTATTTTTTATTTTAGAGCTTAAATAATTGGACTTTGCAAATTTACAAACTTTTTTAAATACTTTGGAATAAGTTTTTACATACAATTTAAATTGATCACTAGTATTTAATGAACGTTCATTGTAAAGTTCATGAAGTTTTATTCTGCTTTTGTGAATACCTGGTGTGGCCCATTCACTAAAAGCTAGTCTACCATTGACTGAGATGGTTTTTACCACTCGCAAGGCTCGCGTCGGGAGCGGTTTTTTGGGCACGAGTAAGGGGCTCACGCCGTGGCTCGCGTACGCGCGAGCGCGTGGTTACACTCGCGCGCGAGCTTTATATAAAATTTATAATTTTGCTTTATTTTTTACTATTTTTTTTTAAATCTTTAAAAAATTCTAGGTTGGCTGTTGATAAGTAGTTATTAAGAGTGAATAAATGTTACTTTGGTTAACAGACTACAAAAGATATCAATACAGTTGAATTATCGTCGGGGCTTGGTAAGACCTCGGTGGCCAAGTAGTCAAGGCATCAACACGGTATGTTGAAGACGCGGGTTTGATCCCTTCCCGAGATGAAATTTTTCTTTATTGATTTAATCATTTTTCTTTTGTTTTTAAAAAATTTACTGCAGACGGAACCTTATACTTCATTGAACTTTCTCAAAAGGGGCCTATAATTTGGAACCCTAAGAATAAAAAGTCATATTTAGTCAAATTATTTACGTTGTTATAGGGTATATACTGGCTAAGCACAGAGATGATACCGGTAATACTTCGACGTCCTCCATTGTTGAAAGTTCGAAAGCAACTGAACGCATTGCGAGAGTGTAAACACCTTGACGAGCTCACGCGCTTTTCCGCGAGGCACGAGCCGAGCCGCGAGCCGAGCCACGAGACGCGAATGTAAATCTTGTATTATAGTGTCAGAGTGGCACATTTAGATCGGTAAGTATGGGCAAGTCTGTAATTATAAGACATACAAAGATCTGTTCTTAGCAATCATGTCTTCGATTTTAGTGACAATAAAAACAGCATACATAGATTTAAAAAATGTTAAGACAGAAATGAATGAATTTATGTTAAGACAGAAATGAATTGAAAGTTGCCAAATCTCTATTTATACAAGGTTATTTTTTAGTTACTAAAAAAATAGTGTGCTTGTTCAGACAAGCAAACTGAACAACTTTCACTATGGGACAAACTTTGAAATCGCAAAAAAAATCTGCTGTTCCATACAGTTAGGTTCAGTGAATGTGTACAAATGTTCAACATTCACTAAACCTAAATGTATGGAACAGCTGATTTTTTTTTAAATACTAAAATGCTTATATTTTAAAACCGGCCATGTGCGTGTCGGGCCACGCGCAGTGTAGGGTTCCGTAGTTGCAAATGCCAACTTTGAGTTCACACTCACACCTAACAACACGTTGCTATTAAATTTGGCATTATTATTATTATTAAGGCTGCAATAATTTTATATTTCCTTAACTTCACGTGGTTCGTAAATATACATTCAGTACTAATTTTCAGTGAAATTTTACTTTTCCGAGTACATTTTATAAGTTGGTCGTCTATAACTTTTTAGTATGTACTTAGTACTCAACTCTGATAATTTTCCTTTAAACTTCGTTATATATACTACTGTTGTATTTTTTTTAACGTGTCTATGTACAACCATTTAGCAGATAGAGCGGGGGGACACTTACCTCTAACAAAAATAACTTTAAAACCAAATATTTCAGAAACAGATCCCTAAATCGAAAAATGGTGTTCTGAACCTTACATTATTTTTTAAAGACCTATTCAACAATACCTAACGCAATGGGTTAGTCGAGATTTTTTTTTTTATATTTTTTTCTACCACTTTTTTGGCATGATTAATATACATACCCATACCAAATTACAGTTTCTAGTACTAATAGTCTCTGAGTAAACTGCCTACTGCGAACAGACAGACAGACAGACATAGCGAAACTGTAAGGGTTCCATTTTTACTACGGAACCCTAAAAATTAAATAATTATAATGTAAATAGTTAGTTCCTTATTTTTAATAATCAAAGAGGTACGTACCTTCATCGTATAATTATCTTCAAACCCGTTAATTGTATTTTTTTTTTTTTTTTTTTTTTATGGATGGCCCGGCAAATGACCTCCTCCCGCCTGATGTTAAGCGGTGAAAGAGGCCCAAATGAGTTGACAGATAGAGTAGGGACGACATCCACTCTCCTACCTGCCCGCCCCTTGCCGGCCCAAAATGTATTTGTTTTCTTGTATTTGTTTTGTTTTCTTTGTATTTGTTTTCTTAACAAATGTCACTTTGATAATGCTGTTATGCCCATATTGCCCTTTTCGACTCATATATCATAGAAAGTTTATTATGTTTAAAGAATACAAAAGAATTAAGAAGCTGGATTAAACTCCATATAAAAATCAAAATGTATGAAAAAAAGGCAAGCTCACACTTGACCATTTTTTCATAAGTCCATTATTCATGTCCTAATTATATGAGGAGTATGAGAGGTTAAAAAATAAAATATCGTTATTTTTTAGCTCCGATGCACCGTTTCCGAGATATAAGCGTGTTCGTAAATACTTTTCTTGAAATTAATCAAAGTTGCAATTTAATCAAAGTGGCAATAATAAGTCCTGGCTTTTTACAAAATACGGTTAAATTTTTCTAAGTCCTTTGCTACACACTTACCTTTTTTAGGGCTCCGTAGACAAATGGCAAAAAACGGAACCCTTATAGATTCGTCATATCTGTCTGTCTATCCGTCCGTATGTCACAGCCACTTTTCTCCGAAACTATAAGAACTACACTGTTGAAACTTGGTAAGTAGATGTATTTTGTGAACCGCATTAAGATTTTCACACAAAAATAGAAAAAAGCAATAAATTTTGGTGGTTCCCCATACATAGAACTGAAACTCAAAAATTTTTTTTTCGTCAAACCCATACGTGTGGGGTATCTATGGATAGGTCTTCAAAAATCATATTGAGGTTTCTAATATCATTTATTTCTAAAATAGTTTGCGTGAGAGACACGTCCAAAGTGGTAAAATGTGTCCGTCCCCCCCCCCCCCTCTGTTACTTCTAAAATAAGAGAACGATAAAACTAAAAAAAAATATATGATGTACATTACCATGCAAACTTCCACCGAAAATTGGTTTGAACGAGATCGAGTAAGTAGTTTTTTTAATAGGTCATAAATCCTACAGAATCCTATAAAAATATTATTTATGAAAATAAAAACGTATATAACTTCTTAACTATTTCTTTAAGGAATCCTTAACACGGATGCCAAGAACAACCAGTTCAGATGATTTTTTTCTAAGAATTAAAATATTAAATCAAGAAAAGAACAGAAAGAGTCAAAAAGGTAAAATATCAAAACGCCGCTTTCGGAAAATTTACATTCTAACTAAGCCCGGCCGCACATCAAGCGTAATAAATCTATCGAAAAATGTCTTAACAATAAATTATAGTCAAATGTTAATGTTTTTAGTTTAATTTCCAAGCATATGTACAAATAGTAGTTTTAGCATTCACAAATTTATCCAAGGTTCAAAATCCATGAGGGTTAAATTTTCGGGTAAGTAAATTAAATATGAGATTAACCTCAAGTACCTCTAAGCGATGCGATAAAAAATGAATTAAATCTAAGCGATGAAATAAAAGCAGTGTGTCTTCGATTTCCTTCCTATAGAATTTGTGAATCTCTGCAATAGAAAAATTCCAACATTTTAGATAACGGGAAATAGTCGTCACTTAAATAGTCCAAATTTTAGGGTTCCGTACCTCAAAAGAAACACTGAACCATTATAGGATCACTTTATTGTCCGTTTGTCTGTCAAGACTATCTTGGAAACGCGTGAAGGTATCGAGTTGTAATTAAAACCATATAATTACTCAGTTCTACACTAACAAGTTCTAGTCCCTTGAAGATGTGAAAAAATCAAACTTCTAAGTTAACAAAAAAAGGTACGGCCGTTTATGTCACCAAAAACGTATATTTCGACATTCTCACGGGCATCAAAATGTATAGGGTACTTTTCGTTGATCTAGCTAGAACTATGAAATTTGTGAAGTTATATAGTCTTACACTACAAGTCAGGGAAAATCTCAATCTCCACATTTGTAATTAAAACATAAAACATTTACAGCCTTACAAATAAACGTGGCATAAAGTTAAACTCGAGAATAAATTAAGAATAAGCAAAATGTCTACAAATAAACCAAGAATAACTTATACTGAGTATAACATTGACATTTCTATTGATACAAACGTTATTCCGAAGTTATACCAGCCTGCACCCTTGTATAAACCTAGTATAACTCGATTTGTGCTTGTTTGCTGTGGTCATTTGAGGTTATAATATTTAAATATAGTTAATGGATACACTAAAGTAGTCTTTATTCACTGTTAAAAATTAACAAAGTTCAAATGAGATCAATCATTATCATCATTTCAGCCAACAGACGCCCACTGTTGGACATACGAGTAGGCTTCCCCCAAGGATCTCCACACCGATCGGTCCTGCGCCTCCCGCATCCAGCGGCTTCCCGCGACCTTCATCAGGTGGTCGGTCCACCTTTTGGGGGCTTACCAACGCGGCGTCTCTTACGGATCTCATCATTACTTATCGTTCACGTAAAGAAACTCCGAGCATAGCCATCTCCACCCCCCACCCCTCCTCCCCCAAATTAATGAGATCAATACAGTTAAAGATTTCGTCGGAGCTGATAAGAGCTCGGTGGTCGAAGTGGTCAAAGCGTCAATACGGTACGTTGGAGACACGTGTTCGATCCCCGCCCGAGACGAAATTTATTTATTGATTTATTCAGCATTTTTGAAAAATAATCAAAGTTCTATATCGAAATTTAACTATATTCATATCATGACCTTATCTATCTCTCATATAAAGTAAAACCACCTAAACTGCCTCCTAAGTTTCTTCTTCTTCGCAGTTTTAAAAGCATGAATGTGGAGTTGCTTAAGGATGAGGCTCGTTGTATGGATTGGTCCTCTGTTTACAATAGTGGCGACATTGATGACATGGTCTGTAATTTCAACTCTAAGATCTTAAGTTTATATGATCGTCATGCACCTATTAAAAGGGTAAAAATTAAGCATGCTCCTAATCCTTGGATGGATGATAATATTAAAAAGACCATGGGAATGAGGGACAGAGCCAAGAGAAGGCTTAAAAAGCAACCATCTGACCGTAGCCTTGCGCGTTATAAAATGCTCCGCAACCGCTGCAATCGGCTATGCAGAGATGCAAAGAAACGGTACTTTAGTGATGGCATCCAAAACCGTAATCCTGGTCAAGTCTGGAGATTCCTTAAGTCTCAAGGTATTGGTAAGTCTTGTGCACATTCTGAAGTTGCTGTAGATGTGAACAGTCTCAATAGTCACTTTATAAAGTTACCTTTCTCTCTTGATCTTATCACAAAATCTAACACTCTTTCTGCTCTTTCTTCCCAGTCTTTACCATCTTGTTCTTCTTTCTCTTTCACAGCGGTCACTGAGGAGGAAGTTAAAAAACATATTTTATCTATCTCATCCCCAGCTAAGGGAGAGGATAACGTGTGTTCTCGCATGATTATAGGATTATTGGATGAACTCCTGCCAATTATAACTTTTATTTTTAATTTCTCTCTGCAAACATGTTCTTACCCCGCTGTATGGAAGAGAGCACACGTTATCCCGGTTCCTAAAACTCCGAATCCTAGTTCCTTATCTGAATACCGTCCTATATCTATACTCCCGTTCTTGTCCAAGGTCATTGAGCATATCGTTCACAAACAACTTTCCTCATACCTTTCTAAGAATGCTATGCTTAATATGTTCCAGTCCGGTTTCCGTCCTGGCCACAGTACGGTGTCTGCACTTGTAAAAGTCTCTGATGATATTCGTCAGGCTATGGACGACAAGCTACTTACAATCCTCATTCTTCTCGATTTCAGCAGTGCTTTTAATTGTGTTGATTTCGATATTCTTCTCAGCACCCTCCGCTCCCTTAATGTTTCCTCCTCAGTGATTGCTTGGTTCGACTCTTATTTGCGCGACAGAAGTCAATGTATTACTCTCGATAATTCTTTTTCCGATTGGTGTCCACTTTCTGCTGGAGTACCCCAGGGAGCTGTTCTTTCTCCTCTTCTGTTTTCAGTGTTTATTAATACTATCACAAATTCTTTATCCTCCAAATTTCACCTATACGCGGACGACTTGCAATTATATAAACACTTCTCTGTATCTGATACAGTAAGTGCAATCGATAGTATTAATAGTGACCTTAACATTATATACGAATGGGCCAGCAGCCATGGGCTGCTGATCAACCCTTCTAAGTCACAGGCAATTATTATTGGGAGTAGGTTTACAAGGGATCAAATTGATTTTTCCAGTGTTTCGCATGTATGTCTCAACTCGTCAATTATTCCTTATGTTGATAGCGCTAAAAACCTCGGTGTAATTTTTGATAAACATCTTTCCTGGAGTAAACACGTGGATCTCATTTCTAAGAAAGTTCATTTTTCTTTTCATACCCTTAAGCGACTCCAATATTTTTTGCCTTTGAAAACTAAAATCTCTCTTACTCAAACTTTAATTTTACCTATTATTGATTACGCCGACGCATGTTTTTTTGGATGCAAATGAGGATCTCCTAAATAAATTGGAACGATTGCAAAATTTGTGCATAAGATTCATTTTCGGCCTCCGTAAATTCGACCATGTCTCCAAATTTCGATCCCTATTGAAGTGGCTCCCGATAAGACAGCGCAGAAACTACCACGTTCTCTATCTACTTTTCAATGTTCTGCATAATCCTTTGGCCCCGCAATACCTTAGAGAACGTTTTAGTTTTTTACGTTCTGCTGACAGGCTTAGTAGAACTCGATTACGCACGCTTCTCCTTATTCCGAACCGAAGTACAAACACCTACTCTGAGTCATTTACTGTTTCTGCTGCACGCCTATGGAATCAGTTACCTGCCAACATTAGAGATTGTACAAAAATATCTGCTTTCAAGACATCTCTTAAGAATCATTATCTGAAACAATGTATCTAACGTACCATAATAGCCATCAGTAGGTGTATATTGGGCATTCTAAAACAGTTTTCATCAAAACACCGCAAACGAACGCAGTGAGATTTGAGCTACGCTTCGCTGCGCTCTAGCTCCGCAAATCTCACTGCGTTCGTTTACGGTGATTTGATGAAAACAGTTTAAGATTGCCCAATATACATTATATAGGGTTAAATGGAAAAGAAGATTTTTTATTTCATTTCATTTCATAATGTTTCTATTGTGTTGTGTTGTTTGACTGTAAACAGTATACTTTTGATTGATTGCGATTTACTAGACACATTTTCAAGGTTTTCTATCTCAGAATATTAAGGCATTCAACTAGGTAGCAGTGCAATAACAACAGAAATTAAACAGGTTGAGGTTTCGTAGCTTCAGGATCAGGACTCAACTCTCGGATAAGTACCGTTCTACACTCTGCCTGCCATACAGTTTCAAAGCATTCCCACGAAATTCATTTATCAGCAATAAATTTATTGCACATTATTCATATATCCAGTTACGAGTGCTTACTCAAATAATAAGGCTTCTTTCACACGTTAATACTTTTATTTGTTTATTAAATTACTTCAATTAAATATATTCTTTATTATAAAACAAAGTATAAAATTGTTGATTTTTACAAAATATTTAAAAGGGCGGGCTAATCCCTGAAAGATGTGTTCCAGTCATCACACGAATAAAAAATAGAAAATAAATATTCCAATAATTTAAAAAATGAAAATATAAAAAATACTAAGAACATTTTAACTACCTACCTTGGCTGACTAAGGTCTTAACATCCTAATTAAATAGGGTAGTGCGGTGGGAACGTGTATGAGATGCTGCCGATGAATACCACCTATGTATTATTACAATAATTTTCATAAACTTCTATGGTTCTGTCCTCATGTCGTATCAATATCGTTATGCTATAAATACATTCGGTTCGCCTAATAGAACGATATACCTATTGTTTATCTGTTTTAAATAGTAGTATCGAAAAATGAAAATTAGAAATCGCATCCGTTATTATAAAGAAGACTTTTTAATTTGGAGATAATATTCGTTAGTAATTGTAAATATGTATGTACATGTATAATTTAAATAAATATAATAAACCCGAAATGAAAAAAAATTTGGAGCATGCAGCCTTACACGAGATTTCTGCATCAGCAGAATTAAACGGTTACCAACTATTTTGCTGTATATGCACAGTATTGTATTGCAAGTTTGTGGAAATAAACGACAAACAATTAATTTGCTGATTATTTCCGCGTCATATTGCACATTGGTAGAATTATGGGTAAATATCAAATTTTGCTAAATATCATGAAAGTCAGAGGTGCAAAACGTTATTAAGTTTTATATTTCGAGTATGGAACCGACTTTTTGAAAGTAAACTACCAAACTATAATCTTCTCTTAGATGTTGTGATGCTGAATAACGATCTACTACTACCTCGAAAATAAAAATCCAATACACGTAATTGCGTCAGTTCGTCGTTTTGTTTCTTTCTTGCTACGTAAGAACTTTTTTTTTTATATAGCTGACGAAGTTCAGCCGATGATCGGACCGTTTTTGGATCATACGCAACTGCGGATCAAAAATTTTGTTGCAGACCTGAGAACTGCTCCACTCACACGTCCCGGGTACCATAGTACCCAGAGCGCTTCGCGTCTCCTTTGCCTAAAACGCGCGGTGTGATAAAAAAATCACGAAAAAAAAAATATTTTCTCTAAATAAAGTGTCAGTTCTTTAGTGTTTGAAAAACGAACACTGACCATGGAAGTGGAAGTGAATGCATTAGGATTCTCGATAACGTATAGACATCATATTCGTGAATGCATATTTGTTTTCTTATAAATATTTTGTGTGGATATGATTTGGACGGAAATTAATAATTTTATGATTATATATATATATAATATTTTATAATATTACTTACTTATTTAACAATATAAAAATTAATGAGCATTCTTTTTTAGATTAGTCATGTTAAATAAAAATGATTATAAAGATAAGGTATAGGTTGAGAACCTCAGTAAAATTATTACTTGCATTGCACTTTTCTTATATAAAATCCGGAAAAACTGTAGTCACAGTACACTCCAGTGCTATCTCTGACCACTAACAGTGCTTCAGTACCTCCTCATCAAAAAATCTCAAGACCAAGACAGCTGAAAAATGTTCGTAAGTTTTTATACTTTATTGCTATACTTTATATCTATTCTTTAATTGTCTATAAGTGGTTGATCATCTTCATGCTTCAACAAATTGAGCCGTTGGACCAGGCTGTATATGACGTGACCTCTCCAAGTGCTGTCTTCACGAGGGACCATCAAGCCCAGCAGTGGCATGCTGATTGACTGATGATGATGATATTTTTTTTATCTTATGAATTGAAGATGTGAATCTTCAACTCGTTTTCTTGTAACCACTCTTAATACTAATATGACATTTACTATTTTCAGGTCGGATAGCAAGCAAAACAAAAGGTCAGCCAAGAAGAGCTGTGAATCTGACCTTTTCTTTGATACCGACGACGAAGACATCAGGTACTTTTATTGCTATATTTACATATATCTAAATTTCAAGTGTTTAATGTGTACAATAATCGTGTATCCTTTTTCTATCTCCCTAGTCCAAAGAAGAGAAGCAAGGCGATAAAGTGCCTATCGAAGGCGAAGAGTGCAGAAGTGAAGAATACATCGTCGTCCAATACTTCTGAGTGGTTGTTCGACTCAGAGTCGGACAGCGAGGTTTCGCGGCCGCCAAACCTGCCAAACAAGACCACCAGTATCCTGACACGCCGAGTACCTGGTGGTGTAACGCGTCGGACTGCACAGCTCGACGGCGACTTGCTAGTGGAGCTACGCCTCTACAACCAGAAGGAGGTATCTAATCTCAGCGGCCTTGACCGGTGCGAGCGCGCTATCGTTTGGGTACGCTTGCAAGGCGAAGCAGAATCTCCAGAATTTTACGCATTAAAAAAATTTGTAAAATTAGCTAAGGCAAAGTTTACCACAGAGGGGATATTTTATAAAGATAAAGTTAAAAAATAGGTTCTCTTTTGTTTCTCTCTGCGTAAATTATGTTTTAGCTGGTTTACTTATTGTTTATCGTTAGCAAACTCAAAGATTAGTTACTTACATACTTAAGCCTTTATTACTTTAACTTTGAGAATTTGTACTGTCCAAATCATAATGTCGAGGTCTACTTTCTGTTCAGTTTGTGACGTATCCGTAAATAACAAAGTTTTCTCTGCACATTTGAAAAGTATTTTACATAAGAACAACAGTTTGGTCGTTGATAGTGAGGGGGTTGAAAAAGTTCATAGCGCTTTTCGTAATCGTATAGCATCGTACCGTGTTCGATATCAAGATGAGGGTCATGATAGTGCGCGTGTTCGCCCGCCCGCCGAGTTTTTATGGCACTTGCGCTCTCGCGTACGCCTATTGCTCATAGCGAAAATTCAAGCTCACACTAATGTTAAAGCTAATTTTGAACTTTTCTGTGAATTCTTTCTGCTTAGTAAGTATGATTCGATTTCAATCAAGTCATTTGCAACGGAAAACTTCATCTTGCATCAAAACTTCAATTTTGAAGATATGTTTTCAAAAATTATTCACTTAATTTGTAAAAAAATTGAAGAATTTGAAGAAAGAGATAGTGGGTGGGCCTATTTACAAAGCCTATATCTAGAAGTAAATATAAACAAATATAACCCGTTAAGAGGCTCCAGTTTTATAGAATTACCAAAGTCCATAAAATGTAAACGAGCATGTATCAACATTCAAAATTCTGATAATTATTGTTTTTTATGGTGTGTCATGGCAGCACTATTTCCTATAAACAGAAACGCACATCGAACGTCAGCTTACCCACACTTTAAAAATGTACTCAATATCAAAAATATGATTTTTCCAGTTGGGTTTGCGGACATCAAAGTTTTTGAAAAGAATAATCCTCGCATAAGTATTAATATTTACGGCATTCAAAAGAATGGTAACATTGTTGGACCTTTATACAAAAGCGAGATTCGCAAAGATCATCACATTAATATGCTTTTCCTGGAAAACAGAAAACGCACCCATTACTGTCTTATTAAAGATTTATCTAAATTACTTCGTCTTCAATTAACTAAACATCATTCTAAAATATATTTATGCGAGGATTGTATGATATTCTTTGATAGTAATGATAAACTGAAAGCTCATGTTTGTGGTGGTGTATCGACAATATTACCCGGTGATGGAACACGAATTCAATTTAATCATTACGAGCGAATGCATGACATGCCCTTCGTCTTATACGCAGATTTTGAATCATTATTAAAACCAACTGAACTCGATTCTGGATCAGGCTGTACAAAGATATTGCAAAAACACGTACCATCAGCATTTGCTTATTACGTTGTGTGTTCTTATGATAAGTCGCGTAATAAATATGTATCTTATCGAGGTCCAGCCTGTGTAGAAAAGTTTTTAGAAAGTCTATTATTGGATATAACCGATATTTATAACGTTTTGCAGTCGCCAGTGGCTATTTGTTTAACAAATGAAGACAAAGCGAACTTTGCTCGGGCTACAAATTGTTTTCTTTGTGATAAAATATTGTTTGACGATAAAGTTAAAGATCATTGCCATCTTACAGGACGGTATCGTGGTGCAGCTCATTCTTATTGCAATATTAGATATTGTTTGCCTAAGTTTGTTCCTATATTTTTTCATAATTTAGCGGGTTATGACAGTCATCTTTTTATACGACAGTTGGGAAAACTATCAGGAAAAATACAAGTAATAGCAAAAAATAAGGAAAACTACATATCTTTTACAAAAATTTTTCAAATTAATGATAAAGATATCATACCTGTTCGATTTGTTGATTCTTTTAAATTTTTAGGCACAAGTCTAGAGAAACTTGTCGCAAACTTAAAAAATGACGACTTTAAACATCTGCGGCGTTATTTTCCTTCTCGTGAGCATTTTGCTTTAATAAAACGAAAAGGGGTGTATCCATATGAATACATGACTACTTGGAGTTCATACGAAGAAAAAGTACTTCCGCCTCAGGAGTTCTTTTTCAGCAAATTACGCAATAGTAATATATCTAAAGTAGATTATGATCATGCAAAAAAAGTCTGGCAAACGTTTGAATTATCGAATCTCGGTGAATACACAGACTTGTATCTTAAGTCAGATGTTCTTTTATTAGCTGACGTTTTTGAAAGTTTTCGCCAGACATGTAAGATGAATTATAAATTAGATCCAGCCTTTTATGTTACAGCACCGAGTCTCAGTTTTGATGCCATGCTATTAAAAACAGATGTTAAATTAGAATTAATACACGACCTGGAAATAATAAGAATGATTCAAAAAGGTATTCGCGGTGGAATATGTTTATGTTCGACAAGGTATTCAAAAGCCAATAACAAGTATTTAAAAACTTACGATCCAAGAAAAAGTAATAACTTTCTAATTTATATCGATTGTAATAATCTCTATGGATATGCAATGTGTGCTTATTTGCCTCATTCCAATTTTAAGTTATTGAATGACTTGGAAATCGCTGGAATAGATTTTATAAATGTGCCAACTAACGGAGACACTGGTTATATACTAGAAGTAGATTTAGAATACCCCGAACATTTGCATAATGATCATAACGATTTTCCATTCTGTGCTCAAAAATTTACTCCGCCAGGTTCTAAAACTTCAAAATTGATTCCAAATTTATACGATAAATATTTCTATGTCATACATTTTGCTCATCTGCAAACATGTATAAAACATGGTTTGTTGTTAAAAAAAATACATAGAGTTATTCAATTTAATCAGAGTCCTTATTTAAAGCAGTATATTGACATGAATACTGAATTACGAAAAAAAGCTAAATCTACATTTGAACAAGATTTCTTCAAACTTCTTAACAACAGTATATTTGGCAAGACGTTAGAAGACACAGAAAAGAGGGTTAATGTGAAATTAGTCAATAAGTGGAATGATGATAGTAACAAAACAAAGAAAAGTTTCTGTGCAGAGCAAATGATAGCTCGACCAAATTTTCACAGTGTTACAATTTTCACTGAAAACTTGGTAGCCATTCAAATGAAGCCTGAAACAATCACTTTGGATAAACCTATATACATTGGTTTTTCCGTTTTGGAAATATCTAAGAGTCACATGTTTGATTTTCATTATTCTATTATGAAGCCTTTTTATAAGGAAAAGTTAAAACTTTGTTATACGGATACTGATAGTTTTTTGTATTCAATAGAAAGTAAAGATTTTTATGCTGATTTAAAATCAAATTTTCTTCCCTATTTCGACACTAGTAATTATTCTGTAAATAACGTATACGACATTCCTAGTTGGAACAAAAAGGTGCCAGGTCTCTTTAAAGATGAGCTAGGAGGAAGTTTGATTTCGAAGTTTGTAGGATTAAGGTCCAAGTTATACTGTATTAAAACGGCAGAAGATGAATTAAAAAAAGCAAAAGGCATACAGAAGCAAGTATTAAAAGATGTACAATATAAAGATTATTACAAGGTATTAAATGAAAATACATTTTTGAAGAAAAAAAATATCATATTTAAATCTCTTAAGCACGAAATATTTACTCAAGAACAGAACAAAATAGCTTTGTCAGGTAATGACGATAAACGTATCATATTAAAAAACAAAATTTCTACTTTATCATGGGGTCACTGGGATAGTTTAGTTTAATATCATTAGTTTTTCTTTAGAAGCACCGTATTGTATAGTTTATTATTATTTTAATGGTAATCATGAATCAAATTGTAAGTTGAGAAATATGTTACCCCATCATCTATTTATTTATTTATTATATGGCTTAAGTAATGAATAAGTTAATAGAATAAAAACATACATGAAATTGTATAGTATGTACCGACACGGCACTTTATATTGTAAAGTTATTTAATTTTAATAGTGTTATCCATCAGTTATTTGTTTAATAGTATTATACATTGTTTTTTAATGGTAAATAGGTAAATTAATTACCTAGTTTTAATCAAATACTTAATGTTGTATTGTAACGATGAAAATATATAACGTTATAAACCAGCTACCATGTTTTTTTTTATTTCATAATCCATAAAATATAAAACTATTAATAAAATAGCACACGCAATGAACAATTCGAAACTGGTTGGGACATGTTATTGCTGATTTAGGTATTCCAACTTATAGTTCATTAGTAATTTGTCCAATTGCGATTCCGTGCGAATGCTTTGTTGTTATGTCAGCATTATATTTACACTATAAATAGCTATTAAAGTGAAATGTTTTTAAAATTTGTTTCACACATAATTAATCAAGTGACAACTACGGTCACCCAAATACATCATGGTAAGTCGTATAAATTATTTTTCTTCAAACTCTTTTCTTGTGTAGTGGTTAGATCACTAGTTAATGTTTATTTGTATATTTGATTTAGTTGGAAGATAATGTTGTTGTTAAAACCTTATGGTTGTGATGCTGTTATCGTGATTCTCATATTCTATCGGTTCCGTATAAGATAGTCAGCCTCCTTGTGGATCCTAGATATACTCTTCTACCTCCGCCACTATATCAATCATTTCTTCGATGTGAAATTATTTTTGTTGCATAATAAATTAAATTTCAGAATACCCAAGAAATCTCGCAGTCGCTACTCATAAGCAAGGAGGCAACAGAAGATTATCCTCCTTGCTTTGAGCAAAATGCGCAAGATATGTTGGAGGGCTTCTCTGAAGAATTTCCACATTGGAATGCTAAAGATTCACCGCTGCATGCCAAGGTGGTTAAAAGTCTTTTTAATAAAAAGAAGCCCATGAAGAGGAGAAGCAAGTTACTGCAGAATACGAAGGGGAACGAACCTTCTTATTTAATTAAAACAATACCTACTAAAGGGCGGCGATTAATTAAATTAGAAATATTAGATCTGGAATCAACCAGCAATGATCCATTAATAAAAACACAATATGTGGTAACCGAGCATATTGATCCAATAATGGATCAAGCAGAAAATATTATAACTAATATCTCTAAGAAAATATGTGGTTACAGTTATAGTTTTTAAATAACTATTGCTGACCTAAAACATTTGTAGATGTATATTAAAATTCTCTAATGTGCTAGATGCGTACCTACTATCTTTAGTTACGTGTACACTCACGGAGATACATTATTTCAACAACATTATTCTTCTGAAAAATTATAGTAATGCTTATAAATTTTACTAACTAAGACTTATGTTATTTTAAATAGTTATGTTAGTTTAAGTCTTGTATTGTTTTCAATAAATATTATTTAAAAATAAAAAGACTTGTATGAAAATATTTGTTTTTATTTTAACACCTCTATAATGTAATCAAATATTTTGAAAAATATTCATTCAGAATTACCTCTATAAATAAATCTAAGATAAAATTTATTAGAATTCAAATACATAGTTTAAAATAATGGTAATAAAATTAAAAATATAGTTTTATTTATTAAAGAACGCAGTGTATTACTTTGTTA
Source organism: Schoenobius gigantellus (assembly GCA_963935595.1). Classification (NCBI taxonomy): domain Eukaryota; kingdom Metazoa; phylum Arthropoda; class Insecta; order Lepidoptera; family Crambidae; genus Schoenobius; species Schoenobius gigantellus. The sequence continues at coordinate 82,033,422 of OZ012540.1, forward strand.
AAGTAGGGATGCAAGTAATTAAACAATGTTTATTTTTAAGCATCGATTCCTTACTCATATCATTTTTTATTGCACGATTCGAGAGGGGTGAGAGCTCTTTCTTCTCTCTCCATTCTTCTCGATGCTTTAACATTGTGTGTTCTAGACACGTCCAATAACTTAATATAATGAGTGGTAACAGTATCCAAATTCTTCTACTCCTTGCTATTGTTACCGCCGTCGAATGCTTAGTCTATATGGTGGAGTGAGTGCACTTACAAGTAAATATACTGCTAGTTCTCTTATTATTACGAACGCAAAGTGTTATATCCATTTTGTTAAAAGCCACGAATCAAAACGGACAAGTTGCTATGAAGTTCCTCAAACAAAAGGAAACGTTAAAATTAGATTATAATATCTGTCCTGCATCATTATGTGAAGCAAAGCGACATGGCAACTTATTGCCGAGCACTATACGATGTATTGTTTGTGGACCATCAAATTGCGGCAAGACAAACTTAGTAATAGGTTTGTTATTACATGAGAATGGTGCACGTTTTCGTAACTTATATGTATATTCTAAATCATTATACCAACCAAAATATGTGTTCTTAGAAAAAGTATTAGATTTAGTTGCAGACATATCTTATAGTAAATATAACCATAATAATGATATCATAAGCCCACACGAAGCTTTGCCAAACTCCATTATAATATTCGACGACGTAGCTTGTGAAAACCAAAATAGCATTCGGGATTATTTTGCTATGGGTCGACATAAGAATATTGATTGTTTTTACATTAACCAAACATACAGTAAAGTACCTAAACAACTTATAAGGGACAATTCTAACCTCATTATTTTATTTAAACAAGACGATGTAAATTTAAAACACGTTTACGATGAGCATGTAGGTTCAGATATGTCGTGGTCTCAGTTCCGTGAAATGTGCTCAACTATTTGGAATAAACCATTTAATTATGTTGTGATCAATAAAGACTGCGAAAGAAATAAAGGATGTTATAGGATGGCATTCGATACTTTTGTAGTAGTAGATTAATATACATAAGTTATTGTTTCATCAATACACAATCACTATTACTCTGGATTTTGCATTGAACGGAATCCTTGTCAAAATGGAAAAGCAACTTAAAAAACAAATTGTAAAAGCTGCAGCTGCTGTAAAAAGAAAGGTTGAAATGATAAAGGATATGAAAAATACAAATGATGCCACTCTGGAATCCATATTCAAACCTATAACCGATCCACTGAAACAAATAGCCATTAAGAACAATGAAATTTCTCATGAAGATGAGGATGAGTTTGAACATTATACAATAAAAAAAAATAAACATAATGACAGCGAGGCAACAAATTTTTCTGATGACGATTTTAATGAAGAAGAGGAACAACAGTTCTATAAAAAATTTAATTCCGAAAAAACCCTTGTCGTATCACCTTCTGACAACAATAATATGAGTGATGCTTCCTTTAAGTCCTTTCAATCATCACCAAATGTTTCACTTAATAGTTTATCGTGGTGTGCTTCACCCGACGCAAATATCCCTTTTGGAATAAAAAATGAACGAGGAAAACTTATGCTCGGCCAAACACGTGTTTTCGACGACGGAAAAATTATAAAAATTGGAAATCGAAGTTTAAACAAAACTCTTGGATTAAAAGAATTACTATTTGAAAAGACACCAAATTTGGATGTTATCACAGATGAAGATTTGCAAAATTATAAAGAGCTTCTAATAGAAACGAATGCACATAGGCGTAATTGTGATCCACGCAAGCCAATTAATAGTAACAAAGGGTTTAAGTACATGCATATTATTAAACCACTGTTTAAGTTCTCTAGAAATAAGTATGACAGCACAGAAAGTCTTACGGTAGGAAAAGGAATAAATCTTTTAAAAAGTGTAAAGAAAGATATAGATTACGTTTATTGGGATGATCCAAATGAATTAGTAGATCGATTGAAATTACTGTTTGCATCTCGTGATGCTGGCAATACCGGCTTAGATAATGAAATTATTGCGATTATAGAAGAGCTGTACGAAGCAGGCATCATTAAAAACACCAAATATAAGGAACCTAATTTTAAAAAACTGATCAGTAGTTATACAGCAAACACCGCATAGATACGGAAATGAATGTAGATAAATTTGGTCATCACGTTCATAATCGTTTACGATTAGAGGAATATATTGGAAATCTCAACGATACATTAGTGAAGTCAGAAACAGGTGAATATGATTTAAAATCATCAAGATTAAAAGGGCTTATATCGCCAGGCAATGATGACGAAGCCGCCAATAAAGCTTACGTGGATGAAAAGACACACGAACTAAGATCTAATATTTTAAGTGATGTAAATATTCGTTTAAATGATTTTGAAAGTTCAATACTTAATAAGCTAGCCACCTTGTTTTACACAAGGACAGAAATTGATCACATGCTTCAAGAGAAACCAGATAATAATGAGCAAACAAGACATAGTGAATGAGCTTCACAAAGCAGCAAGAAGGAATTTTTCCCGGCGATGTACGATCATAAAAGGAATAGATGATTTATGGCAAGCCGACCTCATAGATTTGCAAAAATATTCACAGTTTAATAAAGGGTATAAATATATTCTTATCGTAATTGACACTTTATCAAAATATGTATGGATCAGACCTTTAAAATCAAAAGCGAAAAATTATGTTACAGATGCAATGCAAAGTATTTTAACTACATCATTACGAAAACCTAAAAATTTACAAACTGATTTAGGCACAGAATTCTACAATGATAATTTTAAACAATTAATGAAAAAGTATAATATTAATCATTATTCAACATATTCTATTAAAAAAGCATCTATAGTAGAAAGAGTTATAAGAACAATTAAATCTCACCTTTACAAACTATTTAGTTTGAACGGAAATTACCAATGGTATAAAAATATTTTAAAGGACGTTGTAGAACACTACAATAACACTTTGCATAGAATAACAAAATTTAAGCCTGTGGAAGTTAACAAAGTAAATGAGCTTATAGTCAAAGGTTATATTATGAATTCTCAAAAGAATAAAACAAGTCGGGGATATACATTTCGTGTTGGTGATTATGTTCGCATAAGTAGATATAAAGCAGATTTTTACAAAGGCTATACGCCAAACTGGTCCACCGAAATATTTCGTATAGTAAAAGTTAATCACACTAACCCAACAACTTATCAAATAGAGGACAGACGCAATCAAAGAATCCTCGGCTCATTTTATGCATACGAGTTACAAAAAACTAAGTTTCCAGACCTATACCTCATTGAAAAGGTTATAAAAAGAAAAGGAAACAAATTGTTTGTAAAATGGTTAGGATTAAGTAATAGCGAAAATAGTTGGGTTGATAAGAATAAATTGGTTTTATGATATAAAATAGCTCAAGATATCATTATTGATTCACTTTTTGTTTATCAATGAAGAAAGGAAGTGGTATCATAAACAGCTTAATAAATAAGATTCCGTTTGAGTTACATTTACCGGGCTACCAATATTGCGGACCCGGCACAAAGCTTCAGAAACGATTACTTAAGGGTCAGCGAGGAATTAATAAATTGGATAACGCTTGTATGCACCACGATATTGCTTACATAAACAACGACGCTAACGTAAGGCACAAAGCTGATCTAGATCTATTAAATATGGCTCAAAGAAGATTGAAATCAAAAGACGCTGGAAAGAAAGAAAAAATTGCTTCATGGATAGTAAAAAATGCTATGAAAGCCAAATTAAGAGCTGGTGCAGGTGCTCGGTCGTTTATGACGGCTGTGAAAAAACTCAAATCTAAATTAAAAAAAATAAAATCTAAAGACACAAATTCTACTATTAAATATGCGGTCGCCGCTGCAAAAAAACTATTTAGAAATAAAAATAAAATGAGTTTACCTCGTTGTATTCCTATTCCAAAATGTGGAGGACTGTTACCGTTAATTCCTATTTTCGCGGGATTATCAGCTTTAGGTTCACTGGCTGGTGGAGCAGCTGGCATAGCAAAAGCGGTTAATGATTCAAAAGCAGCTCAAAAAGCTCTTCAAGAATCGGAACGACATAATAAGATGATGGAGGCGGTTGCTCTCGGAAAAGGATTATATATTAGACCTTATAAAAAGGGTGCAGGTCTATATTTGAAACCCTCAAAAAACTAATAAAGCGGCTACCTAGGCGGGCATTAACTAATTGGGATATATTAGAACATGCTAGTGATATTCCATTTTTTCGTGGTGTTTTCATGAGGGATACGTTGCCCTCAAAACCTAGGAAGATAGAATGCGGTATTATAAATTTAGATACTTCAAATAACATTGGAACACATTGGGTAGCCTACGTGAAAGAAAATAAGTATGCTGAATATTTTGATAGTTTTGGTAATCTGAAACCTCCGTTAGAACTACTTGATTACTTAAGAAATGTTTCTTTAAATTATAACTATGAGCAATATCAAACATTTGACTCTGTTAATTGCGGCCACCTTTGTATAAAATTTTTAAAGGAGTATTGGAAAACACATTTATATAAAGCTTGAAATAAAATTCTTTATCAGTAGTAAAATGTCTTTCACTGTGTCTATAACTGGAAAAGGATCCTCTCTGATAACAAACTACTCACCTACTTTGGAATTAAGTGGATACTATGAGTGTGGATTGTTGTATTTTTCAACATTTAATTCTATACCCAACATAGATAAAAGAAATAATAAATTCTACTATGACGATAACGAAGTAATCGAAATACCTGAAGGAGCTTATGAACTTCAAGATATCTGTGATTATTTAAAGACATACATTAGAAATGCAATGTTAAAATTAACTTGTAATAATAATACTTTAAAAACTACAATTTTTTGTACTAAAGATGTTCATTTCAACAAAAGTGACTCACTTGGAAGGATTTTAGGTTTTGGTGGAGAAACAATAAAGGCATTGAAAAGGACCGAATCTCTGTATCCTGTCAGTATATTGCCAACAACCATTGTGCGCATCGAATGCGACGTAGTTAGTGGGTCATTCGTGAACGGATCTGCAAGTCATATTATTCACGAGTTTGTTCCTAACGTACCACCTGGTTATCGGATAATTGAAGTGCCGAAAAATCTAATATATTTTCCTGTAAATAAAAGTTCTATAAGTGCAAAAACTATACAGTTATTAGACGCCGAGAATAAACAAATCAATTTACGAGACGAAGAAGTACAACTGTATCTACATTTTCGTAAAAATGATAAATTTCAATAAAAATCATGACACAGCTTGCATTCAAGTTAGTACTAGAAGATCACCTCATAAAAGCACACCGCTTCACATAAAAAAGAAGCTCACCAAAAACAATAAGGAATTTTTGAAGTTGATTGGCTTGTTAAAATGAATATTTTAAATATATCTCAATCAACATCATACGACAATAGTATTGAAAGTTTCGAATATCATTCTTATAAACCGTACGTAACAAGTTTCAACAAGAATGATGAAATAAGAATACCTATTAATCAACAAGATCTATGTCTGTTACCCTCACTCAGCACTTTGTATATTGAGGGTAAAGCCAATGTTTATAATAGTTCGACTAAAGAAAAAATATCAAATGTGTATTTTATCAACAATCCAATACTATATTTATTTCAAGATATTCGATATGAGTTAAACGGAATAGAAATAGACAAAATAAAAAATGCTGGCATAACTACAACAATAAAATCGTACCTCTCGTTAAATGATAATGAATCTAAATGCTCACGTGTATGGGGATGGTCAACTTCTGGTACAAACAATCTTAACGGAGGAATTTTTTCGGCTTCTGTGCCGTTGAAGAAAATTTTAGGTTTTGCAGAAGATTATGAAAAAGTTATAATTAACTCCAAACATGAATTGGTGCTATTAAGAAGCAATACGAATCTCAATGCTTTGAAATTAAATGTCGGAGAGGTGGTCGAAGATATAACTATTAGCAAAGTTGTTTGGCGAGTTCCGCACGTTAAAGTATCAGATCGTGAAAGAATCAATTTGTTGAAACATCTAGAAAAGGACAGGCCTATTACACTAGCATTTCGAAATTGGGATTTGTATGAATATCCATTATTACCGAAGACACGTAAACACACTTGGTCTATCAAAACTTCGTCACAGATAGAGAAACCAAGATTCGTTATTATAGCCTTGCAAACCAATCGCAAACACAATGCGGAAATGTCAATGGCTGAGTTCGATCACTGCAATGTACGAGATGTAAAAGTATATTTAAATTCATCGTATTACCCTTATGAAAGATTGAATGTCAGTTTCTCAGAGGATAAATTTAATTTATTATACGAACAATATGCAAGATTCCAACAGTCTTATCATGGACGGCGACCAGAGCCGTTGATGAGCTTGAAGGAATTCAGAGACGTTGCCCCATTATTTGTTATTGATTGTTCTCACCAACAAGAAATGATAAAGGGATCAATCGATGTCAGAGTGGAGATTGAAACAGACCAAGAAATCCCGGATCAGACAGCAGCATATTGCTTGATTTTAAATGACTGCATTTTTGAGTACAAACCTCTGAGCAATATTGTGAAGAAAATATCTTAACTAAATAAAGTGCAATCAAAAGGTATTTGAAAGAACAAACTTCAACTTTATGTTAAACAGTGGAATACAACGAAACAATGAGTGCTGATAAGAGTTCGATACTTTTTGTTGATGTTCAAGGATTCAAAGACTGCAAAAATAATTTTATTATTAAGGAATTTGCGTTAGCCACAAAAGAGTTTACGCAAGTCTTTTTAATAAAACCTCCATATTCGTATCTAAAATTATCTGCCGAAGAAAAAAGAGCAGTCAATTGGATTGAACGCAACAGAGGAATATACTGGAGTCAAGGCAATATAGATTTCAGAGAATTTAAGAGATTAATTATTCCAATTTTAAAGGACCAAACCATAATAATGAAAGGTGTTGAAAAGCAAAAATGGATTAAAGATTTGTGTTCTGACTGCTTTTTGATAAATGTTGAAGGCAACGGTTGTCCTAATTTTGCAACATTGCGCAATAGTTATGCTAAAGGTGGAGCTAACTTCAATTGTATAACTCATAAAAAAGAGTGCGCTCTAAGGAATGTTTTATTCATAAAAAAGTGGTACTTAAGCACATGTAATTTATGACTTCAGTAAATTGTACTTGAATGAAAATTTGTATTTAAAGTATTGTTCTAGTTTAGCTATGATGATATTTGTTACTTGCTTTATAATAAAAAAATATTTTTAACAAAAATTTCTGCGTTTTATTAATGAAAACAAATATGGTGATTCAATATACTCGCATAACTCTTTATTTATCAAAAATTACAATTTAATGGTATGAATAATTTAACCCTGTATAATGTATATTGGGCAATCTCAAACTGTTTTCATCAAATCACCGCAAACGAACGCAGTGAGATTTGCGGAGCGTAGCGGAGCTAGAGCGCAGCGAAGCGTAGCTCAAATCTCACTCCGTTCGTTTGCGGTGTTTTGATGAAAACTGTTTTAGAATGCCCAATATACACCTACTGCCATCATATTAGACATATGTATTTTGTGTATATGTGTATGTACCTGTAGGTATATTATGTATTATTGTATAACAATTACAAGTATATATTTATATATATAATTATATTTTAATACAGTCTTATTTATATGCTATGTATTTTATTCAGTTATATTTATTTATATAATATCTATGTAAAAATTTTTGGTATGTATATTTAAGTATATACACACAAAGTCTTACCCATTAAAATCACCTGTCACTGACTCGGGTCTGCAGGAAGAAATTTCTAACAGAAATATGCAGTACCTTTTGCTCATTGATTTAAATGTGTTTTCCTATATTGTATGTGTGTGCAATAATAAATAAATAAATAAATAAAATAAATTAATATATGGAAATGAAACCAATCAACAAAACGGTCGCCCGGTCGAAAAACTGACAGCTTTCACAGATAAGATGTTACTTTTTTGTACATTTTTCTTTGATTGCGCTGTTGCCATATTGTGCATTTTGATAGATCGGAAGAATAGCTATACCGAAGATAAACCTCGTTTATTTGTCAAAAAATATTCTAGAGTTATTCCCGTTTTATACTAAGTATAACTATACCTAGTATAAGGGTGGAATAAATGTGGTATAACTCATTTTTATTTGTAAGACTGTAAGTCTCTATTTAAAGTATAACCTACAATTTTATACGGGACCCTCGGTGGGCGAGTCCGACTCGCACTTCCCGCTTTTAGTCTTGTTCGTGCCTTGATCTTGCTTGCACAAACACTTTGATAGATACTTGATAAAAAGAAGAAAACTTGATTTAAGAACGATGTTTATTTGCACGTGGTAACAGCGGTAATGTATAACTTGATATGATATGTGCGCTTGGCCGCACGACTACTTGCTAACGATGCTAACAGGTAAGTGAAATGACAATACAAATAAATTTAATTATAGAAAATGCTGATTCCGTAAAATGTACGGTGGCGAACCGTACATATTCCGGGCCGCGAGATGAAGATGAGATGAGATTACTTAGGTGTAAAAGATGTGCGAGTACAAATAGGAGAAGTAGACTTGTCTAAACTACATTGAACATTGATATTATTATCTCTACAATCGCGAGGACTATCAGACACGCTGTTGCGAATTGAAGACAGCCGCACGCTGGTTAACTCTTGAGCTGGTGCAGCCACTGAGGAGGTGATCTGCCGTGCTCGCCGCACTCGCCGCCACAGGAAAACTGCACCCGTGATGCTCGCAGCGCACACCAGAACGTAAATCGAGACGTAGTGGTGTACGTCGTGATATTTCATTGTTGCTAGGGGTGTAGAATCTTTCAAAACTTGCAATTTCTTCTCTATGTCTAAGAGTTGCGTATGACGTTCACCAGTCGAATTGTCGATAATGACGGAATTCGGTATTGACACATTAACGATGTTGTTAATTGGGTTGATCTCATATAACTTCACATCTGCGATCGTTTTAATGATGCTATTGTCAAGGTAAGGGGTTCCGAACTTTATCTAACGGAACCCAAGTCAACCTCACCTGCACGCGGTGCACCCTGCTGTTCAACAGACGAGGCTCTGGCGCACCCCACCAACCCGCACTGGGCCAGCGTGGTGAGAGAAGGCCCAAAACCCCCCCAAAATGAATAATCGAAGTAACCAAAGGCCCCAAGTGCCCGGCGGTCCCGGAGGCCGTGCCGGCGGTGACGGTCGTCGACCCGGCGCTGGGACCTGGGGTGCGAAGAATCCCCGGGCGGCAAAAACCCCCCGTCAAACGACCTTGGCCCTGGCAACGTACAACGCGCGTACACTGCGGACCGAGGAGAAGCTGCTGGAACTGGAGAGGGAACTGAGCAGGATCCGTTGGAGTATTGTAGGACTATCCGAAGTCCGAAGAGAGGGTGAGGATACGATGGTCCTTAAATCCGGCAACCTGCTCTATTTCCGGGAGGGCGAAGAACTGTCCCAAGGTGGTGTCGGGTTTATAGTCCACAAGTCTCTCGTGAACAACGTGGTACAGATCGGAAGTGTGTCGAATAGGGTGGCGTACCTTATACTCAGAATCACCGAACGGTATTCGCTGAAGGTCATACAGGTCTACGCCCCGACCTCGACCCACCCCGACGAGGAAGTGGAAGCTATGTATGAGGATATTTCTCGGGCAATACATGCTTCCAAGACTCACTACACCGTTGTCATGGGAGACTTCAACGCAAGGCTAGGCAAGCGGGGCGATAATGAGTTGAAAGTGGGGCAATTTGGAGCTGGAATCCGGAATTTTCGAGGTCAAATGCTAGCCGACTACATGGAGAGAGAGGGACTCTATATGATGAACTCTTTCTTCAAAAAACGGCTGCATCGAAAATGGACCTGAAAAAGTCCGGATGGCGTGACAAAAAATGAGATTGACTTCATCATGTCGACTAAGACCCGCATATTCAATGACGTCTCAGTGATCAATTCGTTTAACACGGGGAGCGATCACCGAATGTTACGAGGCGCATTGAATCTTAACATAAAAGCGGAAAGGTATCGACTGGTGAAGTCTGCGCTCCGTCCCGAAGCCATCCAGATCCAAAACCCCGAGCGCTTTCAACTCGAATTACAAAATCGCTTCGATTGCCTGGAGGACTGCACGGATGTGGACACTTATAATGACAGGGTTGTGGAAGCTGTCCTTACGGTGGGTGCAAAGTTTTGCAAACCCAGCCGTACTAAGCAACGAAGTAAGATCTCGGAGCCGACAGCTAAGCTGATGGAGGAAAGGCGTGGAATGGGTCGGCAGTCTTCTGAAGATGCTCGTCGGCGACTCAACAAACAGATCTCTAAGTGCCTGACTCGCGACATACGCCGATTTAATACGGAACGTATTAAAGAGGCCATTGAGCAGAACAAGGGCTCCAAAGTGTTCGCAAGAGATCTGTCACTCGGTCAGAGCTGCTGACGAAGCTGAAGAAAGAGGACGGCAGAGTCATTACATCCCGACCTGAGCTTATGGCCGAGATCGAACGCTTCTATGGACAGCTTTACGCAACATCACAGGCACCTGTTATTCCGGCTACAGACCCTAGAGCCAAATTGACCCGGCACTATACCGAAGATATCCCGGACGTCAGCCTGTACGAGATTAGTGTGGCTCTTAAACAGCTTAAAAACAACAAGGCACCGGGTGATGATGGAGTTACAGCCGAACTCCTAAAAGCGGGTGGACTACCAGTCCGGAAAGCGCTGCAGCGGCTATTCAACTCCGTCATACTCGAGGGCAAAACGCCTAAAGCATGGCACAGGGGCGTGGTGGCACTTTTCTTCAAAAAGGGCGACAGGGCCCAGTTGAAGAACTATAGACCCATCACGCTCCTGAGTCATGTTTATAAGCTATTTTCGAGGGTCATCACGAATCGTCTCGCACGCAGGTTCGACGACTTCCAGCCTCCCGAACAAGCCGGATTCCGAAAAGGCTATAGTACCATAGACCACATCCATACGCTGCGGCAGGTTATACAGAAGACCGAGGAGTATAATCTGCCACTATGCTTGGCGTTTGTGGACTATGAGAAAGCTTTTGATACTGTCGAGACCTGGGCCGTACTTAGATCACTCCAGAGGTGCCAAATAGACTATCGGTACATCCAAGTGTTGCAGTCATTGTACGAAAACGCCACCATGTCAGTCCGCCTTCAGGACCAGAACTCGAAACCAGTACGACTTCAGCGTGGTGTGAGACAAGGTGACGTTATATCGCCGAAACTGTTCACAGCTGCGTTGGAGGATGTATTTAAGCTTTTGGACTGGAGGGGACTCGGCATCAACATAAACGGCGAGTATATGACTCACCTTCGTTTTGCTGATGATATCGTAGTCATGGCTGAGACCGTGGAGGATCTAGGCACAATGCTCGAAGACCTCTGTAGAGTTTCCCAACAAGTGGGTCTTAAAATGAACATGGACAAGACTAAAATAATGTCGAATTCCCGTGTAGTACCCACTCCTGTGAATGTTGGAGGCTCTACGCTGGAAGTTGTTGACGAATATGTTTACCTGGGGCAAATAGTCCAGCTCGGTAAGTCCAACTTCCAGAAAGAGGTAAATCGGCGAATCCAACTCGGCTGGGCAGCGTTCGGGAAGCTACGCAGCATATTCTCGGCCCATCTACCGCAGTGTCTCAAGACGAAAGTCTTCAATTCGTGCGTGTTGCCAGTGATGACATACGGAACTGAGACGTGGCCGCTTACAATGGGTCTTATCAGAAGGCTCAAAGTCACCCAAAGGGCAATGGAGCGGGCTATGCTCGGGGTTTCTCTACGTGATCACATCAGAAATGATGAGATCCGTAGAAGAACTAGAGTTACCGACATAGCCCAAAGAATTGCAAACCTCAACTGGCAGTGGGCAGGACACATCGCTCGTAGGACTGACGGCCGTTGGGGCGGAAAGGTCCTCGAGTGGCGGCCGCGTACCGGGAGACGCAGTGTTGGTAGGCCCCCCACAAGGTGGACCGACGATCTGGTGAAGGTCGCGGGAAGCCGCTGGATGCGGGAGGCGCAGGACCGATCGGTATGGAGATCCTTGGGGGAGGCCTATGTCCAACAGTGGGCGTCTATTGGCTGATATGATGATGATGATGATGATGTCAAGGTTATGTGCGTGCAAGGTAAATAGGTTAGACTTGATAATGCACCCGCGTGAAATGCTGACAACGCCGGCCCGCTCCAGCTGAGGCGCCGCAACCTGATCACCGCACATAACTCGCATTTGACACCGGCCACAACAGAAATAAAGAAATGTATTAATGCTTCGTAGTTCCGTCCATTTGTTTTGGCAGGAGTTTACAACAGTTTTGCATTGTTGTTTGTTATTATCAAACTCGCATAATCTGTCTTCTTGAGTAAGGTGAAATATGGGTTTTTGTAATTGACATAAATATGTGTTTTCTTGATGTTGACAATCTGTGATATCTTCCGGCTTCAAAATAATGTATGCATCTTTTGTTAAACTTATTGCTAAATAATCTGATATCGGCACTATGCTTATCATCTTGTTGTCTTTACTTGCTGTCGGTACTGGATGAAGATGAAATATTTCAAAGGAATCTCTGCTTATCAAAGGTACTTGAATTTCAAATAATAAATAGACTTATTGATTGATGCCATTTACTAGGCCTCGCCGCCGACGACGTTTTGCATGTGTTTGAGAATGTTGACTCAGCAAAATTGTATTGTAGTATTTCAGCTCCGAAAAACTGTGATTCAATTGGGCCATGATGACGTCACAGTGAATATTTTCTCTTATTTTGTCACAACTTGTTTGCAAATGACTTAAATATTTTTCGAATGTAGTGATGCCTTGCCAATACGGTTCTATGTTGTAGTACACGACGATTTTCCATTGGTCTTGAACTAACTGCATGTTTGTTATTTTTTCGAAATAAATTCCTTGATTTGTTTTCAGTGGCGTATTTGTGCAGGAGCAAGTCGATGTTGCAAAAATGCTTAAAAGTTATAGCATTGCAAGCACTATAGAGTATATGCTAACATTTGCTCTTATGTGGCGGTTTCGTTTGTTTTCAGAGTTGGGAGAACAATGCTGATTGCTTGTTTGCTGGGTATCCGACGTAGAATTATTATTTGTTGGTAGGAGTGATAATTTGACTATGGGGCGTTTTATATATCCATTTTTAGTTTTCAGAGTAACAACTCTTACATGGCCATCGGTTCCGGGATGAAGATCTACAACGCGACCCATCGCCCATCTTCCTGCAGGTAAGTTGTCATCATGTATTATAACAATGTCATTTAATTTTAAGTTTTCTTGATCCTTTTTCCACTTGTTGCGAACTGACAGCTGACTTAAATATTCGAGCCGCCACCTTTTCCATATGTCATTAAAACTTTTTTGACAGAGAAACCATCTTGTTCTTTGATCTCGCTCTGTTTCATAGATTGTAAGTATGGGGTCACTTGCTAGAAAGTGAGATAGTGTTAAATAGTCGAGGTCATCGGGATCTTCCGTGAGCAGGCACAATGGTCTTGAGTTTAAGCAGGCCTCCAATTGCGATAATATGGTAACAAACTCTTCGTAGGTAAGTTTTTGGGAGCCGACCACTCTTTTGAGGTGATATTTTAAGCTCTTCACGGCGGCTTCCCAAAGCCCTCCTGCCGATGGCCAGGACGGGGCATATAAATGCCACTCAATGTTCATATCTGTGATTTCTCTCATGAATTTTTTATTGCAGTCTGTGATTACGACTTGAAGTTCCTCATACTCTTGTTGCAATGCTCGCTAGCTCCAATGAAATTCGTGCCGTTGTCGCTGTAGATTTGATTTGGTGTTCCCCTCTTGGCACTCATCCTTCTTAATGCAGCTAAAAATGATGATGTTGTCATGTCTGAGACTAATTCTAAGTGCACGGCCTTGGTTGCCATGCAGACAAATACAGCCACATATCCCTTTGTGCACTTGATTCCACGTCCTTTGCTGCTCTTGATCATATAATATCCTGTAAGATCCACCCCTGTGTGTGAGAATGGACGAGAGGGATTACTTCTGCAAGGTGGTAAGTCCCCCATGAGCTGGTATTGCTTGTTGGCGCTATATATCTTGCATTTTGTGCACTGATGTAACCGCTTTTTTACAGCTTTTTTGCCTCCAATAATCCAATGGCCCTGCCTTATAAAAGATGACGTCAGACGAGCTCCACCGTGAAAGGTAAGTAAATGAGCTTCATCAATCAGCAGTTCTGTTAAACGATGATTGTGAGGTAAGATTATAGGATGCTTCATTGCTGTGCTCACTTCCGCATTTCTCAGCCTTCCACCAACTCTGAGAACACCTTCCGAATCAACATAGGGATAAAGGTTTAGTAACTTGCTTTTCGAACTGATGCTGTTCTTTTTCTTCAAATCTACGATATCTTGATGAAATGCTTCTTGCTGAACATGTTTGATAATTGTTAACTTGGCATCTTTTATTTCTTGAAGTATAAGATATGATGGAAGTTCTACTGATTTTCTTTTAAAAATAAATCGACGAATCCATGATATGACTTTGACCAATTTGTTGTAGGAGCTGTATTTATTTATAAGTTAACTTATTATGCTACTTTTTTCTGTATATACTGTCGTCATTGTTTGCTTGCTAGTTTTAATTTCTTCAATTGTATGAAAAGTATTTTTAAGTGGAGTGTCTTTGTATGATGATAACCAACTTGGCCCGTGCCACCAAAGAGGATGGTTGATCAATTGAGTAGCTGTGAGGCCTCTACTTGCGCAGTCAACGGGATTCTCCTGGCTCTTCACGTAGCGCCAGCTGTGTCCAGGTATTATCTCAGTCACTTGTTTGACCCTGTTAGCGACGAAGGTTTTCCACTTGTTTGGTTCACCTTGAAGCCACCCCAACACAGCCGTCGAATAAGTCCACCCATAAACAGTAACTTGATAATCTTTCAAACATTCGAGCGTGATCTTCATTAACTTTGCTAATAACAATGCGCCACATAATTCCTTTCTAGGTAAACTGATGATTTTGCTTGTTGGCATTAACCTTGTTTTGCCACTGACCAAAACCACTGTACTTTGGTCTCCTTGTGTGATGCGGCAATATATGACGCAAGCGCAGGCTTTGATAGATGCATCGCAAAAACCATGCAACTCGATATTGTCATTGAGTTTAGTTTTGATCCATCTTGGAATTTTTATTTTGTCGATGTTTTTGATATCATCTTTGATTTTCAGCCACTTTTCAAGAACGCTTTGTGGTACATGATCATCCCAGTTAATGTCGGCGAGCCATGTTGCTTGAAACAATAATTTAAGTTTGGTAGTTAATGGAGAAAGCCAGCCCAACGGGTCGAAAATTTTCGAAATTTCGGAAAGAAGCATTCTCTTGGTAATTGTTGTGTGGGAAGTGTCTATTTTAGATTGAAAGGTCATTATATCTTGTTGTGGGTTCCATCTCAACCCTAATGTTTTTGTGGATTCGCTCTCTTGAAATTCAAAGTTTTCATTTTGACTATTG
Source organism: Schoenobius gigantellus (assembly GCA_963935595.1). Taxonomy (NCBI): domain Eukaryota; kingdom Metazoa; phylum Arthropoda; class Insecta; order Lepidoptera; family Crambidae; genus Schoenobius; species Schoenobius gigantellus. Next base: position 82,048,978 of record OZ012540.1, read on the forward strand.
CGTTCAAGTAATTCTGGCCTATTCGAAGACCATTTTCGGAGGTTAAAACCACCTGACTTCAGTAATTTGATGAGATTTTTTTGAAGGATTTTTGCTGACATGACACTATGACTTCCATGAATAAGATCATCAGTGTAAAAATTCTCTTGCAATACTTTAATGGCTTCACTCTCTGTATAATTTTGTTGTTCGTCTTTTGCGAGTTGCTTTAATGTCATCATTGCCAAAAAAGGCGCGGCCTTGGTACCGTAGGTAACTGTTGTCAGTTGATAGTCTTGAAGTTCTTGTGATTGATTGTCTCGCCATACAATTTTTTGAAATTTTTGATGGTCTTCACTAAGCCAAATTTGCCGAAACATTTTTTCAATATCTGCGGTGTATGCGTATTTGTATTGGCGCCACTTGAGAATTAATTTTTGAAGGTCTTGTTGTAAATTAGGGCCCCGGTACATAAGGTCATTCAAACTTTTTCCAGTTGAGGTCTTACTCGATGCATTAAAAACAACGCGAAGTGCTGAAGTTGATGATTCAGCTCGCAGAACACAATGGTGTGGCATGAAATATTCTGGTGTCTTTTTACTGTCCGCTAGCTTCATATGTCCCGCTTCTTTGTAATTATTAATAAATGCTTTGTAATCGTCTGCTATTTTGTGTTGCTTATTGAATTTTGGCTCTAATTGCGTAAACTGCGCCACTGCTTTACATTTCGATGCACCTAATTCTTGAATAATGTTTGATTTAAGGGGAAGCTTCACTTGATATTTTCCATCTGGGCATCGAATTGTAGAACTTGTATATATATTATATCCATACATGTTTGATCTTCCAATGATGCAGAAATGTCCTCTATTTGCCAAAATGTTTGTAAGTTTTGCATATTATTAAGAACAACATTGCATTGTAGAGTGGTTGGAGTAGTACTTCCACTTAATATCCACCCAAAGCGCGTCTGCTGAGCGATCGGCCCTTGTTGACCTTCTTTGCAAATGCCATCCAAAATAACATTTGAGTACACATCAGCTCCCAAAAGCATATCCACAGGGCGACTTCTAAAAAATTCAGGGTCTGCTAGCTGTATGTGTTCTAAGAATGCCCATGACGGCCTTGATATAGTGCAGTTTGGTAGATTGTTTATGAGTGTTTTCATGATTAAGACCTCAGTGTTTATAGAAAAATCACTTGTATTTGATTTGATATTTATGTTCATAGCTCCTTTACAACTATTTTCTTTCGCTCCCACGCCTGAGATAACGCCTTTGCAGCTAACCCTAGGCAAGGCCAACAGCTGAGCAACCCTTTCCGTTATTATGGATGACTGCGAGCCTTGATCTAGGAGGGCTCGGAAGTTATAGTAGTTACCGTTGGCTGCTTGAACTTTGACTATGGCCGTTGCAAGTAATACTTCTGGCAGGTCCCGCCCTTGAGTAATATGAGTCACATTGCTTTGGTTTTGAGCCTTCGAGTTAGTACTTGCTGTTGCATTCATTTTCTGCGTGTTTCTTGATGTACTTGGTTGAGCTATGTTTGTGTTATACGAATATGCGTCATGTAGAATAGTATTGTGAAAAGCTTGACACTCACGACAGCGCTTCTGCGAGATACAGTTTATTCCATGATGATCAAATAAGCAGTTTGGGCATAGGCGAAGTTTTGATACTGTATTCCGTTTTTGCTGTGGAGACATTGATATAAATTTTGGGCAGAAATAAATTCCGTGTTCATTGTTACACAGTATACATCTTAGATGAAGACTTTTCATTGCTGCTTGTTTGTTGACGTTGTTGTTTGAATATGCTTGATACTTGAAATTGGGATGTTTTGCTGCTTGAGTTGAAGGTGATTTTTGTGGTTGTGTTTCTTGTTTTTTACGAGATGCTTCTAAAGTTGTAAACCTGGTCTCTAGGAATCCCAAAAACCATTTAGCGTTGGTAATTCTCGCGGCTGCTGTAATGATTCATTATAGTCATTGAATGACTCGTTGTCTAATTTTTGAGCTAATAAATGAACGAGCAAAAGATCCCAGGTGCTGATATCAACTCCGAGATTTTTTATGCCGTTTAAAGTTTCAAGGGCGTGATCATGAAGACGTTTGATGTGTGTAACTGAAGTTTGCGACACGACAGGAATATTTAATAAGCTGTTGATGTATGCAGTAAAAATTATTTTCTTGTTGTTATAGCGATTGTTCAAGATTTGCCAACAAACATCATAATTTTCTGAGCTGATAGGTAAATGCCGCAGAAGCCTCTCAGCTTCACCTTGAATCTTACTTTTCAAGAACTGCATCTTTTGAGCGCTTGAAAGTGATGGATTGTTGTGGATGGCTTCAATGAAGAGGTCTTTGAATGAAACCCAGTGATGGTAATTTCCACTGAAAACGGGTATGTCCATTTGTGGGGTGGATTTTTCACGGTGAGCGACTGACCACAGCATGTTATTGATAGAGCGTTTAGTTTGATTAAATATTTGTTCGTATGATGAATATGTTTGCTCATACTCCAAATTCGTACCTTGAATCTCACTGTCGATATCCCAGTGAAGGTTGTCCACGGCCGTCCAACGTGATTGCAGAGTTCGAAGTAAATCCTCGAATTCCCACTTCTCATAAATAGAGTCAAGATTTATGTTTGATACTGTTCTTTGGAAAGCTCTGAAATTGCTCGCTTGTTTTTTGAGCATTTCCTCAGTTTTGCTGCTTGTACCGCGTGATTCAGAATAAGCAGCGGCTTGCGAGATAGGGAAGGAAGGTCCCCCTATTGGTGTTGCAGGTTTCAGAATTGGTGTTGAAGGACGACTCTCAGATATTGGGTCATACGATTGAATAGCGGCCTTGATTTCTTCATATTTTTCTTTGGTGCTCTCGTATACTTTATCGGTGAAATAAAAATGTGACTTGTCGCGGCAAGACCATAGCTGTATATGGTTATTATGAAATTCTTGCCAATAGCTTTCTAGAGTATTTAATCGCTTGTTAATATAGTCTGCTGTTTTTCTTTCGCGACCATCCTTTTTAAAATTAGAAAATAGCTGGTCTATTGCTTCAATAAGTTGTTGCTGGGTTGCCAATATTTTTTCCATAGCGGTTGACATTTTATTAAGAAAATAATATGATGAAGGTAAGTATGGTATTGATTATATCTTGAAAATTATGCTTGAAAATTTTATAAAAATATAGATGCTTACAAATGCGTGATAGTACTGCTTGCTTGCTTGATGATGTCTGATTGATGATGCTTGCTTGATGAAAACTTGCTTGATACTTGATTGGAAAATTCTTGTAATGCACTTGCTGGTTGCTGTATACTTTTGAAACCTCAGCACAGATGTGCGCCTTCTCAATCCTTTCGGTGAGACCCGCTGGTGGGAGGCCGAGGGACCGATTCGCTCTGTACAGAAATTACACAAAAGCACTGCTCGAAGGACCAGTATGTTCGTGCCTTGATCTTGCTTGCACAAACACTTTGATAGATACTTGATAAAAAAAGAAGAAAACTTGATTTAAGAACGATGTTTATTTGCACGTGGTAACAGCGGTAATGTATAACTTGATATGATATGTGCGCTTGGCCGCACGACTACTTGCTAACGATGCTAACAGGTAAGTGAAATGACAATACAAATGAATTTAATTATAGAAAATGCTGATTCCGTAAAATGTACGGTGGCGAACCGTACAAGTCTCATGAACGGCCAGCCTGACCATACCAAAGAGACAGCAGCTATTAGCTGGATAAGTTACATAAGAAAATCTGTAGCGTATGTGTGCAAAGTGCATGGAATGCACTTACGCAATTATGACGTTTTTGGGACGGCCGGCAGCAGTCAGTCGCTCGCTAGCCGCGCCCTGTAAATGTGTGGCAATTAAAATTAGTTAAATGGGCCGGAATCTTTTATTTATTACTAACACATTACCTGCCAATATATATATACCATAATATTTATAGAGAACACAGTATAGTTAGTAAACTGGTGACCCTCGACTTGGAACATTCGAACTAAAGTGACCCTGAAACAGTGTACAGTGAAACAAACATTATTGTGTAATCAAGAGAAAGAACGAGCGACTCACAATGTTCAATTCCCCGACTCAGCCGCAGCCTACGCCGACCAGTGGCCATGCTCCTGGTAAAAAAGAAGATCCGCCGGAATCCGCTGATGTGAGTCTGGCAACCATCAGTGTATCATCGAAGCTCTCAGATTTTTGGGTGGACATGCCGCGTTTGTGGTTTGCCCAATTCGAGGCGGTGATGGCCCCACAAAAACAAGGTGAGGAGGCAAAATTTAATCTTGTCATATCAAAACTGGGTCGTGATGCGATACAACAAGTAAGCGATTTGCTTATGGCACCGCCCACAGCCAACAAATATTCGGTGCTCAAGGAGAGGTTACTTCAGGTATATGAAGAAAGCGCAGAGCGCCAATTTCAAAAATTAGTATCTGAGTTAGAATTAGGAGCGCAAAAGCCTACACAATTGCTTCGAAAGATGAAGGACTTGGGACGCACCACGCAAGTTTCCGATCAGACCCTAAAGAGTTTATGGTTGTCAAGAATGCCAGCATCGGTAAGAGCCGTTATAGCAGTATGTCAAGACCAATCTCTCGACAACTTGGCAAAAATTGCAGATAAGGTGGTTGAAAATACGAGGTACCACGAAATCGGAGAGCTTTCGGACCCACCACCATCCACGTCATCTGGACCCCTGGCAGAGATAGTTGGGCAGATGAACAAGCTAATGTTGGAAGTGGCATCGTTGCGCAGTGAGATGTCAAACCACCGACGTAATCGAAGCAGGAGTCAAGGCCGGTACAGAAGCAGGTCAGCTTCACGCAAAAGGAGGACGCCTTCAGATCCCGATTGGCTATGCAGACTGCATTATAGATTCGGCAAAAAGGCGAGGAGCTGCGAACAACCCTGCGCCTGGCGTGATGATCAGGCGGAAAACTGACTTCGGTACGTTCGGAATCGGTGGACGGATGTGCGGAAGATCAGGTAATCAATAACCATCGATTGTTAATCAGAGACAGTTCAACAAAATTAACTTTTTTGATAGATACCGGAGCTAACATTTTGGTATTACCAAAAAAATATTTAAAAAGAATTGACTCGAAACTGCCCGATTATAAATTGTACGCCGCTAACGATACCGAAATCAAAACTTATGGACTGTGCAATCTAGAAATAACGTTTGGCTTAAGAAGATCATTTAAATGGCCTTTTATCGTTTGCGACGTAAAGCAACCTATAATCGGAGCAGATTTTTTAAGAAATTTTAAGTTAACTGTAGATTTATATAATAATCGATTAGTAGATACTGTAACTAACTTATATGTTTGCGGATCAAAAAGTTATAATTTTAATGGAACAATTAGATGTATTAATAGTAATCATCCGTATGCAGATTTAATTCATACGTATGACGATATTTTTAAGCCTCCCACGTTCAAGAACATTCCAGAACACTCCGTGTACCATCATATCGAGACGACGGGCCCCCCAGTCCACGCGCGCGCCCGTAGGTTAGCACCGCACAGGTACGATATTGTTAAAAAAGAATTTATAAGAAAGCAAGAATTAGGGATATGCAGGCCTTCGAGCAGCGCGTGGGCAAGTCCGTTACACGTTGTGCCTAAAAAAGATGGAGACATTCGACCCTGTGGTGACTATAGAATGCTAAATTCTATAACAAAACCCGATCGTTATCCGATACCTAGAATACAAGATTTCACATTCGGTTTACACAATAAAAAAATCTTCTCAAAAATAGATATTTTTAGAGCCTATCATTTTATAAAAATTAGTCCGGAAGACGTAGAAAAAACAGCTATTATCACCCCTTTTGGCTTGTATGAATTTTCAAGGATGACGTTTGGCTTGCGAAATGCAGCGCAAACATTCCAAAGGTTTATTAATAATACGATTTTAGCAGGTATTGAAAATATAAATCCCAGCAATTTAACTCAAAATAATTACGAAACGGAGCAGTCATTTTTATTCGGATACTTAGATGACGTCATCATAGGATCGGATAACGAACGGATTCACAGAGAACACCTACGGATGTTGTTTGATCGTTTTAAAAAATATAAGATATCGGTCAATTTAGGTAAATGCATTTTTGGACAGCCAAATATAGAATTTTTAGGATACGAGGTATCGGAAAAAGGTATATCTCCTTTACCCGATAAAGTTAGGGCTATAGTAAAATACCCAAAACCGGAAACGATCGAACAACTTCGTAGATTTCTCGGTATGATAAACTTTTATAGATGTCACATCCCTAATGCAGCGCGAGTGCAATCCGCTTTAGATAGGTATTTACATGGAGCAAGGAAAAAAGATAAGAGTAGGATAGAGTGGACAGATGAAGCAGTCACTTTAGCGCACCCGATTGCGGATGCACCCTTAGCCTTGATGACGGACGCCTCCGATTTTAGTATAGGCGCAGTATTACAACAAAAGGAAAATAACTCTTGGAGACCCCTTGGCTATTTTTCTAAAAGGCTTACGGAATCCCAAAAGAAGTACTGTACCTATGACAAGGAACTTTTGGCGATTTACTTAGGGATATCTTATTTTAGAGATTTAATAGAAGGTAAAAATTTCACTATTTTTACAGACCATAAGCCACTCACTTATGCATTTACAAAAAAGTTAGGAAATAATAGTAAAGAATTACCTAGAAGAGCTGGTCAATTAATGTATATCAGTGAATTTACAACTGATATACAATACGTGCATGGCAACAACAACGTCGTAGCGGATGCCTTGTCGCGCGTAGAAACAATAGAATGCACGACCTCAATGCAATTTGAGGAAATTGCGCGTGCGCAGGCGACAGACGCTGAGTTAGCGAGTTTCGTGAGTGCAGGCGATAGGAATAGCATAAAATTGAAGAGTATTAATTTAAATAATTCGAACGATATAATTTACTGTGACGTATCGACGGATAATATTAGGCCCTATATTCCAAAAACATTTATAAAATCTATATTTGAACACTTTCATGGATTAGCGCATCCTGGTGTAAGAGCCTCACGGCTTATGATTTGTAAAAGAGTATTTTGGCCAGGAATGAACAAGGATATAGGTCTTTGGGTAAAAACCTGTATCAAATGTCAGAAAAGTAAGATAGTACGTCATACGGTGTCTAAACTAGGTACTTTTGAGAATAGCGACCGTTTCGAACATTTACATGTAGATTTAATTGGACCCTTACCTGTAACCGAACAAGGCTATCGGTATTGCGTGACAATGATAGATCGGCGAACGCGATGGCCAGAAATATGTCCAGTCACAGATATGACAGCAGAGACAGTTGCTAGAGCTGTTTATGAAAGCTGGATATGTCGGTTTGGTTGCCCAATTAAAATTACATCAGATCAGGGTAGACAATTCGAAAGCGAATTATTTATTAATTTGACAAGATTGTTAGGTGTTCATAAGACCAGGACTACTCCATACCACCCTCAATGTAATGGAAAGATAGAGCGATGGCACCGATCCTTAAAAACCGCTTTGATGGCTAGGCTGAATAATAACGAAGCATGGTTAGTAGAATTACCTACGGTCATGTTAGGGTTAAGGGCAGCATGCCAAAGCGATGGCGATTTCGTAAGCGCAGCGGAAATGACATTAGGTCATTGCTTGCGGTTACCAGGAGAGTTTTGTCAGGAGAGTAACAATAAAATTGATGATCCGCAAGCATATATAGTCAGATTACGAGATAGTTTTAGCAACCTTAGACCTAAGACAAGAAATTTAGATAGTAAAAATATATTTGTAAATGCTGATTTAAGGACTTGCTCTCACGTATTTTTGAGAATAGACGCGGTACGGAAGCCATTAACGCCTCCATACAGCGGCCCATACAAAGTTATAGAGAGAAATTCGAAATTTTTCAAAATTTTAATTAATAATAAAACGTCAAATATTTTAATAGATAGACTTAAACCAGCATATATTTTAAACGAACCATTGTCAGAGGAAATAGATTGCAAGATAGTTGAGGAAAACGTGACAAAAACACGTAGTGGTAGAATAGTAAGGAAACCCGTTAGATTTAAGGACTAAAATTAGATAAAATGTTGCTAAGTACGTGCTTAAATTTGTATCATTAGATAAGAAAAAATGCAAAAACAAATTCATTTTTTTCTCTTTGCCTGTGAACTATTGTTTGTGATCATATTTTTTTGTTTTGTTGTTTTGGTTTATACAAGCATATAGAATTTAGATTTTATACCAACTTTAATAATTTTCATTGTTGAATATTTTTTTTCCTTAAAGAAGGGGGTGTGTGTAGCGTATGTGTGCAAAGTGCATGGAATGCACTTACGCAATTATGACGTTTTTGGGACGGCCGGCAGCAGTCAGTCGCTCGCTAGCCGCGCCCTGTAAATGTGTGGCAATTAAAATTAGTTAAATGGGCCGGAATCTTTTATTTATTACTAACACATTACCTACCAATATATATATACCATAATATTTATAGAGAACACAGTATAGTTAGTAAAAATCTACCCTTAATTATTTATGTTATATTTCTCGTAATAAAGACATTTTAGTATTAGGGATCTATTAAATACCTACATAATATAATTATCGACGTTGAAACTAGGTGAGTGATGAGCACGACATCACTGGGAGAAGAACTGACAAGCGAGAATTAGTGACGACCTACAAAATTTCAAAACATCTTGCATATACGTGTCTCTGTCTAACTTCTATTAGCAGCGCCTAATGTTAAAGTGAGTCAAATATATTAAGTTCAGTAGCTATTTTTGCTAGGTTTCTATGCTGTAGTGATTATTCTGAGGGCTGCTTTAGTTATTCTTCTGAGGCTACGCCACTAGGGTCCACAAATAGTCCACTTTTACAACTACCTTACAGACTAACATTTACTGTCTATTAGCGGTGGGCGATTATGAGATATACCAATGAAATCATTCGATTATGAATATGTCTCGAGATATCTCGATTATAACATGTATGTAGTTACTAATTTAGTTAATCGCGGTCGCAAGTCGACGCAAAACAAAAAAAACTGCTGGCGCGGCCGCTCGCCGTGAGCGTGGGGATGAAAGGGAAAGAGACAACACTGTGCATCATTAATAATATTGTATTTGACTTTTTAAAATTATTACCACATATTACTCCAACTATCGTTATGGAAAAATATTTTACCCATATTTATGTAAACACTAACCCATAGTGGTGAGTATTATTTAGTACTCTTCACCTCTCTAGCAAGAAAGAATTTTGTCAAGTGACACGGGAACAAAACAAGAGGTTAGTTCCACTCAAAAGTGAAAGAGCGACTCTATTGACTTTTTCCAACAGAATTAGTAGTAGTAGTAGTAGTAGACGTTTATTGCTTACAAACAACACACATTGAATAAAAACTCACAGACAGAGATACAGATTTACAATACACATATCGTCATCATGTTTGCGTGCTGCAGCAAGCAAAGGGTCAAAGGCTCAGCGACGTTAATGTCACAGGACATAGCGCTGATTTTCAGCCATCACCCCGTGGGAATCGGTCGGCGATCCGTTACATAGAACCACAGGGAAATAATTGAAAAATAAACTGACAATAATTAAAAAAATAATAAGAAAATAATAATTTTAATAACAACAATAATAACACACGAAAGCTCATCCATCATGTGCATTTAAGATTCAGATGATTACTAAAGTATCATCATCATCATCATCACAGCCCATACACGTCCCCATACGTCGTCCATACTAAAGTATATTTAGGCCTAAATCAATTATACTCCAAGCTAGCAACATTAAAGAGGAAAGTAATATTTGACATGTAGAACAAAAAATGAGCTCCAGATTCCATAGACTTAGTCCAATGATTATATTTAACAATTAAACAAACTAGTTAAAGCAAAGGAACAGGTTAGTCAAACTAAGACATAAAACCTTTAGGAATCCCTCTTCTCTGAACTTCGAGTATGTGCTGGGTAAGAAAGCGTTTGAAGGTATTCCGAGATGACAAATACCTCAGGGGCGGTGGTAAATCATTCCAGCACTTAGTAGCTTGAAAACGGAAGCTGCCCCTAAAAGCTACAGTCTTATAAGAGTACCCCTGAAGCGGCTTTCGAATGCCCCTAGAAGAGTGCCAGACATGAAATTGGAGTCTATCGAAGAGGTACCCGGGCTGCTTCAGTTTAATAATGTCAAAAACGAGACAAGCGAGATGGAGATGTCTACGGGACTCCATGTTAAGCACAGACGCAGCATTCAGAAATGGAGAAATATGACTAAAGTGAGGAACGTCATGGCAAAATCTAAAACAGGCATTCTGGACACGCTGAATTAAACGCTGAGTTCGAGACAACAATCGAGGACCAAACACGACATCTCCATAGTTCAGCCTAGAGAGTATTAACGACTCACACAATAAAGTGCGGGTTTTCTCGCTGATAATGTTCCTAATTTTGTATAGGACTTTTAACCGGAACATACAACTCTTCACAACACTCATAATATGTGACTCGAAACGCAGATGACAATCGAAAATCAAACCCAGATTTTTGGCTTCGATTACCCTGTCAATAGCCTGATCGCCAATCAATTATGAGTTAAAATTTTATTAACTTGCGATTTTGAACCTAAGACCATAAATTTTGATTTAGCAGGATTAAGGTATAAAGAATTAGAATCGGCCCAAACTGCTATATTAGCGAGATCCTCGTTTACAGCCACTAAGGTATCAGTTATGTTAGTAGGATTGACAGAGATGTATAGTTGAACATCGTCCGCATAAAAATGAAACTTGGAGTGCTTAATTACTGAAGCGAGATCAGCACTGAACAAAATGAATAAAAGTGGAGCCAAAATTGAGCCTTGCGGAACACTGCGAGTGAGAGGTTTGGATTCCGAAGTAATTGACCGCCCGTCGTTGGCACCTCTTAAGCTCACCATCTGTTCCCGACCATTTAAGTAGTTACCAACCGACCAAACCAACTTAGTGAAAGTTTATCCAATCCATAGAATTGGAGCTTTTTCAGAAGCAGTTGCAAATCTATAGATTCAAATGCACGGGAAAAGTCGAGTAGCGCCAGGATAGTGCAACGTTCTTCGTCTTGATCTGTAAGAATATTATCCACAACATCAGCGAGGGCAGTGATCGTACCTCTTTTCTTCCGAAATCCAGACTGAAAATCAGGCAGAATATTATTGGTTTCAACAAACAACATGAGTTGGAAATAAACAACCTTTTCCAGGATTTTCGAAAGAAAAGGTAAAATGCTGATTGGTCTAAGGTCACTTACGTTTACTGGGTTACTGATCTTAGGAAGAGGAATTACGTTGGCTAATTTCCATTGTTTGGGAAAAACTCCGCTCTGAATAGACTTATTGATAATAGCAGTGATAGCACTCAGCGTGTGAGGCAAAGTTAGACTGATCATTTCCCTAGTCAAACCATCGACGCCAGCAGAATTGGATTTCACAGAAGAAATGATCTTTGCAACTTCTTGTTCGCTTGCGGTTTTTAAGCTGAATTTAGGGCCAACGAAGGAGTGTGTGCTATAATAATCAAGCACTTCTGGCGACGCGTCAGTTTTAATGGGCAAGTTAAGGAAGTGGCAGTTAACCGCATCTGGATCACCAAAACTGTCAGGCAGACTATCTCTATGACTGGGGTCAGTCAAGATTTTATTTTTAATGTTCTTCCAAAGAGATTTACTATCTTGATGTAGATTAATACAGTGATTGAAGAAAGCACGTTTTTCATTGTAAATTGAAACTTTTACCATTTCCCGAAGCTCCTTCCATGCATGCTTATCTCCATCTGCTTGGGTTTTACGATATTTAGCGAATGCTTCGTTCCGCAAATCCATCATATGTCTTATTGTATTGGTTATCCAGGGCTGGGCACGATCCTGACGAACTCTTATACACTTGTATGGGGCATGTAAGTCATAGAGTGAAGTGAGCATATCGTTAAACTGAGATACCATGTCATTGACTGTCGACGCGGAGGAGATAGAATTCCAATCGATTGCATTCACATCAGCGTTAAACTATGCCATATTTATATCCCTGATAGGACGAAAATTAACAAATTTAGCTGTGGCCTTTATCTTTTTAATACCGACGGTGACGTTTACCATGCAAACCGCAATCAGTGAGCCATTTACTTTAGTAGTAATCCATATTTGTTCAATTGCATCTGAAAAGGATCTCATGTAACGAACTCGAATGTTTGATTTGATGTAGAAGGCGACGCCACCTACCTCCACACATGTGCAGAGGACGGGGACAGTTACGCAGACGATATCCAGGCACAGCTGGTGCTCGTGCATCTTGACCAGATGGTAGCCACGTTTCATTAATGGCTATGATATCTGCATTAAACTTTGTGACAGCAACTAAAAAGTCGTCGTGTCCGGTATTCAGCGAGCCAGCGTTGTAAAGACCCAATTTTGAACCAAAACCTGTGTTAGGACCCATTGTAAGATTTGCTACGAGGATAAATTAAGAGTAAGCACATAAAACTAAAGCAAAATGTTTCGTAACAAAAGCCCGTAGTGCCCATTTTGCAAACATGCGCAAGCGACGTTGTAACTAGGAAAAAATAGCTTTGTGTCAAATTGCTATATAAAATATTACAGCTGGTACGGGGAAAATACATAAAAAATACAAAAAAGTGATAGTTACGGGCGATAAGATGAGTCAAAAGGTAAATTAGTAATGATAAGATATACTCGTATATGCATCGTCTCGGACGGTATTTCGAAAATTGAAAGTATCGGTTGCCTGCAGCACACAAACGTATAAAAATAGAAATATACAGTAAAGCAATTACTTCATCAATATCTAATGCAGAAAATATGATTTTAAAAGCATCACATGATGTTATTAATATAACTAGTACTATGATAAATAAACAAAAAAACGGTTGCAAAGTTGAGTTACAGTAATAGTTGCAGCAAAAAATAACAAAAGCAAAGCATTGTATGTTAGGATTAGATAGTAAATCAAATCAAATCAAATCATTTATTTGCTATAAACAGGGTACATTGCGTTCTTAAACATATAATTAGTTCTAACCTATTTAGCAGATAACAATATCAGCATGCAAATGTAAGGTTTTATAAAATCAGTGACCCATCGATTATAAAGAGTCGCAATTAGCATTATAATAACGTTATTTATTATTTGTGTTTCATATAATTCAACTTGTTAATTTAATTTATCTAATTTCATTAAGTCCATAACTATATATATTTAAAGTGGTTAATTTAGCTTGTTTTATTCAATCTCAAACCAAGTCGCTCTAATTAGATTGAAATTTATATACTACTTACCTATATCTAATTTAATTCAATATAATTTATTTCATATTAGGTAATTCATTTCAATTCAACTGTCATTTCATTCATTTTAGTTAAGTTAAAATATTTTATTTCATTAATTCAATTCAATTTAATTTAATTTAAATTTGAAATCATTTTAATTTTACCTAATTTAATTTAGATTAATCCATGTTCTACTTGTGTGCTAGGAATTCCTTAACCGAATAAAATGTTTTATTTATTATTTATGTTTCATATAATTTAACTTGTTTATTTAATATATCTAATTTGATTAATTCCATAACTATATTTATTTATTAAAGTTATTAATAAATTAGCTTGTTTAATTCAATCTCAAGCCAGTCGCTCTATTTAGAATGAAATTAATATCCAGCTTAATCTAATTTAATTCAATATAATTTATTTCATATTAGGTAATTCATTTTAATTCAACTGTCATTTCATTTATTTCAGTTAAATTCAATATTTTATTTAATTAATTCAATTTAATTTAAATTTCAAATCATTTTAATTTTACTTAATTTAATTTAGATTAATCCATGTTCTACTTGTGTGCTAGGAATTCCTCAACCGAGTAAAAGGTTTTCTGTAAGAGCCATTTACGTAAATGTCTGGCAAACATAGTTAAAGGTAATTGATTCAAGTTTTCAGGTATTTTATTAAAAATTTTAATACACATTGCATGGCTGTTTTTGAGGAAGCGTTTGGTTTTTGGAACCGTTTCAAGCACAAGTTTGTTTGGATTTCTCAGATTTCTATTTGTGACATTATTTAATTTCGTAAACAAGCCTATGTTTTGTTTGACGAACTTGCTTATCTCAAGAATGTAAAGACATGGCAATGGTAATATATTCAATGTCCTAAAGAAAGGTTTACATGACACATCAGAGGCTATGTGGACTATAGCTCTGATACACCTTTTTTGAGCAACAAAGGCATCATGAATATTTGTGCCATTTCCCCAAATTATTAGGCCATATCTAAGCACTGATTCAACGTATGCAAAATAGGCAGTAATAGCGGTATTTTTATTTGTCACTCTTGTCAACTTGTATAGTCCAAACGAGAATCTATTAACCTGTCACATACCATTTCTATATGTTCTTTCCAGTCAAATTTTGAATTTATGTCTATACCTAGAAATCTAACTTTTTCTGCATCATTTAAGATATGTCCATCGTAATTTACACTTATTATATTAGTCAAAAAATTATTAAAATTCATTATTTGTGTTTTATTTAGATTTATTTTGAGGTTATTTTGTTCTAGCCATTTAATTATTTGTCCTCAAGTATTTGTTATGTCATCATTATGTTGTTCTACATTTTGTTGCTGATCAGAGGTGACAATGACTGAGACGTCATCTGCAAATAAAGTCATCTTATGTTTTGTAACATTTGGAAGGTCGTTAATAGTCACTAGAAATAGCAGTGGCGCGAGGATACTTCCTTGGGGAACACCAAAACTATTTATTTTTAGTTCTGACTTGTAATTTTGTTTTATGCCTAAAATAACAATAGCACTGAAAGCGAAGCATGATATGTTTGTATACAACAGCAAAATAACAATACATAAAGCATCAACCACAAGAAATGAAATAAATGTATAAGGTGAAATGTTTTTACAAAAATGATAAGTAGGCTCTAAGAATTTTTGAATATATAGACAGTGATAATATATACTGATAAAAATGTGAAATGTATCATCTACTAAATACCCTAACAAAAGTATTAGCACAATAAAAAAAGAAAATAATACAAAGTAATATACATCTACTAAAATGACATGATTCTTAGAAAGACACTGTGTAGTAAAAGACAATTTAGTTTTTACTGTCATCAAGAGCATCGATTGCAGCAGGGCCAAAAACCCTGGATAGGTCGGAGAAAGTGCGAAGACGAAAGCGAGGCGAGTCCTGTGGCGAGTGCTGGCGTGCGAAGATTTTGCCGCCTTTTGTCCACACAAACCTCCAGTTAAGGCGAGCTCTAACAACACGAGCCTGCCGAAAGAGGAGACGGTTCATCTTGGTCAGCCTTTCGTTGACGTAGAAGCGACGGGGTGTACCAGGCAGATTTAGTCCTTCGGTAGTCGCCCCGCGTCGCTCGCGCGCAGCACGCAGCAACTCATCTCGTGCAGCTTGACGAACAAGTCTTACAACGATCGGCCGAGCCCGGCCACCGACGTCGTCGTCCGGATTGACTCCTTCCCCAGTCTTTATCACACGTCCCACACGCGATACGCTGACAATGTCTTCAAGTGCGATCTCACAGCCCAATTTCCTGGCAAGAGTCATCACAACATGCGGAAGTCCTTCACTTTTCTATTCAGGAACTCCCGTGATTTCGATATCGTTTAAAAGTAGCTCCTGTTCACGATCATTTAATTCGGATTTTAGCAAGTCAATGGCGCTTTTTAATTTTTCATCACCATCGCTACCGGTACCTACGCAGTCGCACTTTTGCTCCTCCAATTTTGTGATTCGAAGTGACATGTTTTCAATCTTCTCCTCACAGGTAGAAACCCTATTTATGAGGTTTGCCATTGTTATCTTCAATTCTTGCATTTGCTCCCGTGTCTCCCTCATTTCTGCTCTGAAGAGTTGCATTTCTTGTAACAATGACTGAATATCAAGAGTATCCACTTGTTGCGGAACTGGGAGGTTTTCGGGGGGACTTGGAAGTGCTGCGCCCCGACGCTGTGTAATTTTGTCAGCGTGACCAGCTCGAACTGGAGTATTACTGTTGTCAGCTTTTGGTTGTTTGCTTTTGCAAGCGTCGCACTTCCACTTAAGTCGATGCTCACCGGTAAGAGTGTTGCGGAAACGTTGCTCCGTTACATTTGCGCATAAAATGTCATAATAGTCTTTGCAAATCGAACAACGCAAAAAATAGCTGTCTTTTATTTTTTGAAGACACCCTGAACAGTTTATATTATTTGGGGCCATAATACCAAACAATAAAAAATATATATAAAAAATAAGTGAAAAAAAAGTAGACAGCACCAAGAATCGAACTGCGTTCCCTTGAACTAGGTAACGTAACGCGCAGATGCAAGATCAGTTGAATGCGCCAAATGAGCACTTGCGTAGCCCAATGAATTTATTGCTCATTAGCTGTCCAAGAATTGAATAAGATTCGAACAATCTTTTAAGTTTAAATGTTACCCACTTTCTTCGGCATAAAATAAGAAATCACTTATCACTGATCGATTTTATCACTTTCCTTCACAAATTTTGCAGATTTTTATCACTGCAAGCATGTGATCAAAAGAAAGGAACTTCATTTTATGTATAGGCCCGAAGTGGTGAGGAATAGTAATAAAATTATAAATTATTTATCCAATCAATATAATGGCAAACACCAATAATCATTTTAATATTAAATATACAATCACAATTTAATGTTAACACCGGTCATGAAGTTCCATTGTTCATAGACTAAAAACAACTGTCAATGCACCTACTTAGATCCATTATCGATTAACCAGCCGCCATAGATAATACATAACAATACCTCCCCCTTAAAGATCCAACCTCTGGGGTGCTTTCTTTATTCGATTTGAACGCCTCAAAAATGTTTCATTGCTGTTATTATTAATATTGTTATTGTCATGATGATCAGCTGAGGTTTCAATATTTTTAGACTTGTCTGAATCTAATGTAAGAGGCTCATGATTACTAGATTCCAATGAAACATTTGGGGGCAAATTTTCCTTTGTACTTACATCTGATTCAATATTAAATGAATTATCAGAAAAATCTTTGTAAATATTGTTACTTAATGAATTATTGACATTATTATTAACACTTTCAATTTCATTAGACTGAGGCAAAGAACCTATAATTTGGTCTAAATGTCTCTTCCATACTAAATTCTCTTCCAGGACTTTACATAAATAAGTTCTCTGACCCAGTACCTCATCTATTACACATTTTACAAATGCTTTCTTATTAGGATTTCTATAATCCCTACAATAAACATAATCACCTTCCTTAAAAATAACTTCTCTTTTACCAACTCTCTTTGAAACAATTTTATTTTCCTTATTTTTATCTGCCAGTAAATCTAACCTAGTTCTTAACTTTCTCTGAAACATTAATTTAGCGGGTGTTTCTCCTGTAACTGAATGTATAGAATTTCTGTAATGAAATAAGTATCTATTTATAGCAGTTTCCAATGAAATATTACGATTTTCTTTCAGACTTTTAAGTACATGTAATTTAAAACTTTTAACTGCATTTTCTGCAAACCCATTGGTTGCTGGATGAAAAGGTGGTGAAGTTTCATGTTTGACACCATTTTTCGATAAAAATGTGGAGAATATTAGTGAACAAAATGTACTGGAATTATCTGTAACTACTGTTCTAGAAAGACCAAACCTACTGAAACATTCTCTAAATTTTTCTACAGTCGTATTTGCATCAAGACTTTTTACAATGAAAGCTTCTGGCCATTTTGAGTAACAATCTATAATAATTAATACATGCTTATTTTCAATAGGGCCTAAAAAGTCGGCATGTACTCTTTCATATGGTGTAAATGTTTTTCGCCATGGAATAACTTTGGACTTCTCTGGTTCTGATCTTGAGGACATACAAATATGACAAGATTTGACAAAGTTTTCTATATTTTTATCTAAATTAGGCCACCAAAAATATGATCGAGCATTATTTTTCATTTTGACTATACCTTCATGTATAGCATGTAATTCTTGTAATAATTTATTTTGTAATTTAGAAGGTACGACAACCCGGTACCCCCACATGATAATCCCTTGGTCAATATACAATTCGTCTTTGCGGTTATAAAAAGGCACTAAAGATTGATTTTCATTTACATCTGGAAACCCATAACGAATCAAATTAAATACAGAACTTAAAATAGGGTCTTTTCTAGTCTCCGACCTAATTTGATTTATATCTATAACACTGTTGTTCTCTATAAAATTTACATAATCAAGTTCTTTTCTGTTAGATGTCTCCTTATCACTATTTTGTAAAGGTAGTCTTGACATGCAATCTGCCTTTACATTATCTGTCCCTTTAATGTGTTTAAATGTGTAATCAAATCCTGCCAAATAAAGAGACCACCTTTGTAGCCGGCCTGCTGCCATCTGAGGTAGGCTTTTATTTTCTCCAAATAAAGCCTGCAATGGCTTATGATCAGAGACTAACTCAAATTTCCTACCAACTAAATATTGATAGAATTTTTTTACTGCCCAGTAAATAGAGAGGGCCTCTTTGTGGATCATAGAATATCCTTTTTCTGATTTACTATAGACTCTTGAAATAAAGCTTATAGGCCGCTCTGATCCATCAGAAAGAACATGGCTTAACACAGCTATACCTGATTGTGAAGCATCACATGCTAGCCTCAATGGTAAATTCCTATCATAATGAATAAGCAAGTTATCAGAAATAAGATCCTGCTTGACACTTTTAAAACTATCTTGGCACTGCTTATTCCAATTAAATTGCACATTATTATGTAGTAAATTATATAATGGTTTTAGCTTAACAGACAGGTTAGGTATAAATTTGCTATAATAGTTTACCATACCAATCCAAGATCTTATTTCTGTAACATTTTTAGGTGCAGGTGCCTCAACTACAGCAGTGACTTTTGACATATCTTTCGATAAACCATGTTTTGAAATAATATGACCCAAATAGCTGATCTTGTCTTGGAAAAATAAACATTTCTTTTTATTTAAGCGAATACCTGCTTCACTAAATCTACGTAATACTTCCTCTAAATTTTGTAGGTGTTCAATGTCTGTTTTTCCTGTAACGAGCACGTCATCGATAAAATTCACAACACCTTTAGCTCCTAATAAGATTTTTTCTAACTTGGCTTGAAATATAGAACTTGCTGGTTTTGTACCATATGGTAATCGCTTCACTTTAAATATGCCATTTGGAGTACTCCAAGCTAATAGTTCACTAGTGTCATCATCAAGAACTAGGTGATTGAAAGCATTAACTAAATCCAACTTGGAAAATTTTAAGCCACCCTGCAATGCTGTAAAAATATCCTCTATGCGAGGTAGGGGATGATTGACTTCTTTTAAATATTTGTTTACAGTTATTTTATAATTAGCACACAAACGAATTTTGTTATTTTCTTTTAAAATTGGTACTAACGGTGTTCCCCACTTTGAATTTTCAACGTTAACGATGACACCTTCCTTTTGCAATCTATCCAGTTCAGAATCAACTTGATCTTTAAAAGCATACGGAACAGACCTTGGTTTTATAAAAATAGGATCAATATTATCATCAATAAGTTCTAATTTTACGGTTTCATTTTTTTTTGTGCCTAATTCATTTTTGAAAATGTGGTCATATTTATTCAATAACTGGTTTAGATTAAAATTAACATCTTGAATTGAATTAATTTCAAAGTAATTAAAAATATTCACTTTAAATTTTTTTATAAGGTCTCTACCAAACAAACATTTACACCCATTTGCAACTACTAAAATATTAACAATTAACTCTTTTTTTATTAAATTTTAACATACCTGAAATTTGTCCTATGGGCTGTATCAAAGAACCGTTATATGTTTTCAACTTTACCTCACAGTTTTTTAAAGGAATACTCCTGAAGTATTTGTTATAAACACTTTGTGGCATACAGGAAACTGCTGCCCCTGTATCCAACTCCATTTGAATATACTTGTCACAGAAGTAACAATCTATGTTAAAAGGTGAAACAAAATTAATTTGCTGTTGTAAGTCTATTGTGAAAATGTCAATGTCACTCCCTTCATCCTCTGCCTGCACAATGTTGGTCTCTGCTTTGCTTCGGCAGACTGATGCAATATGTCCTACTTTATGGCATTTTTTGCATTTAAAACTTTTAAATTTACATCTTGCAAAAGAATGATTTGACTTCCCGCAATGAATGCATAGTTGTATGTTCTGAGCACTCTCCCTGTCGTTTTTCTTTTTATAACTTTGTAATTTATTTACATACATTTCCTTTAGAATTGTCTCTTTGTTTAAGGCAATTTCTAATAGGGCATTGATGTTTTTGGTAACATTTTCTTCGCATAACCTTTCTTGTATTGGGCCCGGTTTCAAACCAGTCACAAATTTGTCACTAATTCTTTCCTGAAGAGATTCTTCAAAGCCACACTCTGATGCTGCCTCTCTTACTCTTGCATGCCAACTGGAGATTGTTTCATTTTCTTCTTGACTTATTCTGTCAAATAAAATGCGCTTTTTATACTTCGAAATACGTTGTTCATATCGTAATTTTAACATTTGGTGCAATTCTGAATAAGTCTTTTCCTTTGGTAAAGCAGGATACACCATATTCTTTAACACCTTGTAAACATCTTCATTGATAGAAATTAAAAGGGTGGATACCTTTTTCGACTCTTCAATATCGAAAGCAATAAAATATTCTTCTAATCTTTCTAAAAAACAATTAATATCTCCAACACCAGTAAAAGACTGCAAACACACATCCCATCCTCGTCGCCATTTTTATCTATAGGCCCGAAGTGGTGAGGAATAGTAATAAAATTATAAATTATTTATCCAATCAATATAATGGCAAACACCAATAATCATTTTAATATTAAATATACAATCACAATTTAATGTTAACACCGGTCATGAAGTTCCATTGTTCATAGACTAAAAACAACTGTCAATGCACCTACTTAGATCCATTATCGATTAACCAGCCGCCATAGATAATACATAACACTTTACACTTTGCTTTGATGTAACTTTTAAACAGATTGACTATAAAAAAACTCTCTAAAATTATTAACTAAAATTATCAGATTATTTTAGAAGAGCTTAGATTTCACGACTGCATAGTAACGGCACCGCCGAACGACCGTAGTACAGATAAGTAACGTCATTCCATTATAAAAATAAATCATTTACTTACTAATTTTTATTATCGATTTATCAATATTAGTATTACAAAGTAATTCGATTAAACCAATCAGTCATAATCGCCCACCGCTATTTGTGACCAACAACAGAGGATTAGTAGTACCTTAGATAAAGAATGAATAGATAGGACGTGACCGTATACCCGTAAGGGACAGACATAGATGACGTCATACCTGCCTAAAGTAGATGGGTATACCAGTGTTGCTTTAAGTTTTACCCTACTTTAAGGTTGGTTGATCTACGTATTTTTATTGAGACATTTTAATGAGCGCCCTTCGCTCAACAATAAGTATGTCTCAAAAAATAAAAGTGGGAGGAAATTGCGAATTTTTTTATTGTATTCTTCATTCAACCTTCGCAATCTAAAGTTATTTACACTTTTAAATAAAATTACACTTTTCGGATTTACTCGAGTATATTTAGTTTTAAAACATTTTACTTAATTATTTAAGCTATTATGTAAACATCTTTACAAATATAAGAAAAAATATTAGGAATCATCATCAGCCCACACGCGTCCACTGCTGGACATAGGCCTCTCCAAGTGCTCGCCACTGAGTACGATCCGCGACCACTCACTTCCAGCTTTTGCCAGCTAGGTACCTTGCGAATATCGACGCTCGATTAAGAATACAGCGGGCAATATCATTGTTTTTTCTTTATCTCTGCAATTTATTTAAAATCCAATATTTATACATTTACTAAATATATGTGAAGATTTAGAAAATGTATAAATATAAAATTTTAAATAAACATTTTCTAAAATTAGATTTCAATAACTCCGTTATTGTCATCGAATACAGCGTATTAGCAATGAATTCGCGTATTTAAATATTTTTTACAAATACATTTCATCAAAAGCGGGTAGTGATTATGCGTAAACTCTTCAGTAAAAAAATTTATTTAACAATTTTTCTAAGCATTGGTGCAAAAGGGAATGTATGTACTTAATACTATTTTCAGAAAATCTCTATTGGTTTCTCCTACAGTATCTAAAATGTCCAACCGCTCATTTTGCATCATTAACTTACACTTCAAATCACTTAACACATTTTCAAGTTTGGGTACTTTTTCCCAATCGTCTAAGCGATTCACGCACTGCCCGTAGTTTTTTACTTGATGTCCTCGATGATTGTTTCAAACGCAGCATTTGAAGCCGCATTTTTCTCTTTCGGGGCGTATTCAAATTTGAACCGAAACCCAACAACGATGCGTCCTGAAACAATATGTATACAGGTTAAAAATAAAAGCAGGTGCTAATTTTACAACATTAAAAATAATAATTAAGAAATTTGTAAACTGTATCTGTACTAATGGTCAGACTTGTTATATAAATAGGAAATGTCCAAAATCAAACCATTAATAATATTTTTGGCCATTTCAAAACTGTAAAATTAATTTTGAAATCCCTTATACAAATAGTTGGGTCTGTGAAAAATAAATATAGGTTTCGGCTTGATAGGGTATTTACTTTGTAGATATAATATGTATAAGTTACTGACCTGTAAAAAAAGTTAGGAATAGCACCACTCCCAAGAAAAGTGCCTTTTTGTTTTTCTGAATCCACTGTTGTTCAAAATGCTTAGAACACATTCGGTATGCTTGGTTGGCTGCCAATTCAATCGACCAGTAGCTTTAACCCAACTGTTTCGAGTAATTATCTCCGAAGGAAATCTGTTAAATACAGACAAACAAGCAAATAGAAAGTTTCACTTCAAAAGAATTACCTTTGTTATCTAAAATGCTCAAAATTGTATACTTAAATATGTCAATATTAATGTAACACAGAAACTAATATGTGAGTTCCCTTTAACGTAACAAATTACCTACGAATCAAGGAAAAATTGTCGTAGCGACTGGTATCATTATAACCCGGCAAAATGTTATACGCGTTGGTTGTATAGGTGACCTTATTGAATGGCGACATTCTTAACTTATTAGGTTAATAGTAACCTTATAATTAGTTTGAAATTTCATGTTTAATCCCATAATATGATTGAGAACCATAGTAGAAGGATAAAATATTGCAATATAATTTGTATTTATAATTTAAAAAATAGTTTTGGCGCTTAATATTGACACAATTTAGGTCTTACCTGTAAAGGTTATATTTTCCTGTTTTCTAGCACTATAACTATTACAACCTAAAGCGGAGCAGTGCACCAAGATTTAAATGTTCAAATAGTTCACAATTACACTAATTAAACTGTTAAATAATTGCACAGTGAGCTATACTTCACACAACAAATTTCATCCACGTATTTGTTTAGCACCAGACGCTGGTGATAAACAATCCCCACTACCAGTTTCACCTATATACGGTGACAAAGACAAAAAAAAATGATGCCGTCTTCTTCTTTCCTTTGGCAATGTGTATAAGTTTATCTCTTTTCCTCATGTTTGACGGCTTTTATAGCCCATCTATTCCATTCTATATCTATGAGTAGTACAGATTAGTAATATCATTCGATTATGAAAATATATTAGTAACTAATTTCATAATCGATTATTAACATTAGCATTTCAAAGTAATTCGATTATACGAATCATTCATAATCGCCCACCGTTAGTTATAATCGAAATATTTCGAGACGTATTCATATTCGAATGATTTCATTAGTATATCTCATAATCGCCCACCGCTACAAAATATTTGTATCCGCTGCCAATAAATATTAAAAAAATATCAGTCAATGATGAATGACGTGTTACGATGACATTTGTCGCTAGTGGCTGGCTGGGGTACACAAAACGTAACTTTCAATTTCACTGTCCTTTTTTATCGGTAAAAATGTATTACGTGTCTTTCATGCGCCTTTATTTGAATCTTGATAGGTAGTGTAAAGTTTCGCTCAATATTTATTTAATTATCTGAATTTTGGTTTGCTTCATTAAATAACTTTATAAAATGTTTAAGGGAAGAAACGAATTTCGGTTTATTTTTTTCGCTTTATCAATATTTTTTTGCTATTTTGTTTATGCCATGCTTCAAGAGAAAATTACACGTGGAAAATATGGAGATAATGAAAATTTTACATCGATACTTTCGTTAGTTTTGGTCCAATGTATAGTGAATTATACATTTGCTAAAATACTCATGGTAAGACACATTCATTTTAAAATAGAATCTTGTTGGATTGTTTATCTTGTCATATTTGTCTATAAACTAATTTTTATTTTAGTTATCATGGCACCATGAAGTAGACAACACAAAGAAAGTTTATTATTTCTCATCAGCCCTTACCTACCTGCTGGGCATGGTTTCCTCCAACATGGCACTACAATGGATCAACTATCCTACACAGGTATAATTTTTTTTATTTAACTGGACCTTGTTAGAATGATGTTCATTTGTTATATCAGTAGTAAGCAAAGTAATAGTGTTTTTTAAAGTGATTAGATGCCTGGGGCCTTACCATAATCGCTTGTAGCAAGGTTAAAACAATATTGAAACAGAGACACCGCTCTTGCTGCGTATCGCGCCATCTCGCTCTCAGTGTGGCTTTAATATTGTTTTAAGCGATCGTGGTTAGGGGGCTGGTTTAATATTTCCATAAGTACAGTAGCATAAATATAGTAAGTAGGAATTTGTCGGCTGTCAATTTCTTCTTTCTGTATGATCATTTCAGCCAAGAGACACCCACTGTTGGGCATAAGCCTCCCCCAAGGATCTCTATACTGATCGTCTTTCTGTATGCATACTGGCAATTTGTAAGCAAATTGTGACTCAAAATCATTCATTAAACTATTTGAAACTAATGATTCAATCAATTTGGACACATTTGGTACTGTAGTTATGAGTCTATAATTATTAGCTTTCTCTTTCACCCTTCCCTTTATAAACGGGACAAGTTCACCTTTGTTTTAATATGTTAGGATATATTCCAGTCAAAAATATTTCTTTAATCAAAATAACTAATATGTCACTCAAAATTGCTCCTATAATCATAAGAATATTAAAAGAAATGTCATAAATATCTAGTGTAGTCATCTTTTTCATGGATTTAAGGACTTGAAAAAGATCACTACATGAAACCACAGATAGTCTGGAGCTGGGAAAGCTGTGTAAAGTGTGTTTTTGTAAACATTTAATAGCTTCAGTTTCATTTATTCTTATTGATAGGCTGCTCGTTATTTTAAGAAAATGTTCATTTAATTTATCAGGTTATTTCTTAACTTTGCCGATCGGTGTCCAAATGGTGGCTTCTGTAAGAATATAGGTGGCACTGCATTACCTATTTCTGCCGCAAAGCAGCAGTACTTGCATTGCTGTGTTCCGGTTTGTCATATTTTACGGCAGTGAAATTACTGGGTATAGTGACTTTACATCTGATGTCACAAGTTGGCAACATACACTGTAGTTCTCTCTTGTGGGTTTGCAGTTATGCTGTGAATCTCACAGGAGCCACATGTATTATAGGTTACTGTTACCACTTACTATCAGGTAGGCAGTTTGCTTATTTGCCAACTTAATTGCAATAAAAAAAACAACAGTATTATCTCATGTATCACCCTGAATTTCGTAAATACACAAACATAAAAGAGTACCTGTAACTCTCTGTATGAGAGTTGTTTGATTGAATGTGTCTTCATCTGGAGTAGGAATTATTTCATAAGAAGCTTTGCTGCTACATTTTTAAAACTATGGATTGCTTACTGTTACTGGTTAGGTAACATGACGTCTTTATTTTTTTTATATATTTCTTTTTATTTATTAGTCTATCAACAATTGCTACACTGTTTCAATGATACATACAATTGATACATTGTATTGTGCTAAGTGTACAACTACTCATAGGTAAACATAACATGCACAAATAGTAATTGATCTTAATACTAAAAAGAAAGAGATGCTAACCTACATTAGTACACTACTGCTACCTTACAATGACAAACAATATGGATTAATTTGTGATTAAACATTTAAAAAAGTGTGTGTCGGGCCACGCGCAGTGTAGGGTTCTGTAGTTAGGCATTATTATTATTAAAGCTGCAAAGATTTTATATTTCCTTAACTTCACGTGGTTCGTAAATTTATATTCAGTACTAATTTTCAATGAAATTTTACTTTTCAGAGTACATTTTATAAGTTAGTCATCTTAACTTTTTAATTTGTACTTAGTACTCAACTCTGATAGTTTTCCTTTAAACTTTGTTATATATACTACTGTTATAATTTTTTTCACGTGTCCATATTATAACCGTTTACCAGATAGAGGGGGGGGACACTTACCTCTAACCCCTCGTTTACACCAAGGTATATTACATGTATTTAACAAGTTTTATGCAATGTTTTCGTTTATTGTTTACACTCGTATACATGTATAAAACTTGTTGAATACAAAACATGTATACAACTTGTTGTATGAAATTGTTTCTGAACTACTAGTTGTCTACATGTTTATTGATGTCAAGTTTTATACTTGTTGTAGATAAACTTGTAGAAAATGACACGCCAGTCCGGTAGTTTCATTAATATTTTCTACTCAATTGACTATTCACAATGGAAAGTAAAGATGCTGAGGAACTTTACTTCATGAGTGCAGTATACTTGTTTACACGGTAATTTTTTTATCACTGGAAAATTTTAGGGACGCTTCAGGACACATCAATTATTATTAAAATAAAAACAACGAATTAAAAAAAAAATTTTTAAAGAAAAAATTTTTTTTAAATTAAAATTTAAAAAAAAATAAAAAAATGCTGCTCTCAACTAGTGCAGCATTTTTTGTATTTTTTTTGATTTTTTTTCTTCTCTTCTCCCCGTAAAATAATACGTTTCGTCCGGTAAAAGTTTAAAACTTTATCCAACAAGCATGGATAGAGTTTAAAACATGTTTTAAATTAGTATGATACATAAATTTCTGTGAAATAAACAAAACTTGTTAAAAACACGATTGCTTTTTGTAAGTGTAAACCTCGTGTAAACGCTGTCAATGTATCAGACTAGTTTGAATATGTCATAGATCTAAGTGTAAACGCAGATGTGGTTTATACTTGTTTAGAGACTTGTTGGCAACACAGTATGAACGAAAGAATGTTTGAGACAGTTGCAATACATGTATAAAACAAATGACTATGTTTTGACAAGTATTCTACAAGTATTGTATTAAACTAGTATTTTACTTGTTTCTTGGTGTATACGAGGGGTAACAAAAATTTGCACTTTAAAACCAAATATTTCAGAAACGGATCCCTAAATCGAAAAATGGTGTTCTGAACCTTACATTATTTTTTAAAGACCTATTCAACAATACCCCGCACGATGGGTTAGTTGAGAAAGAACAATTTACTCCCACTTTACTTGTATGGGAGCCACCCTAAAAAAATTTTTTTTCAATGTTTTTTTCCACCACTTTTTTGGCATGATTAATATACATACCCATACCAAATTACAGCTTTCTAGTACTAATAGTCTCTGAGTAAAAGCGCGGACAGACAGACAGACAGACAGACATGGCGAAACTATAAGGGTTCCTTGTTTACTACGGAACCCTAAAAAAGATAAAAAATGTGACCTTATACAGAATGGATTTTTGAGATGGGATTTAAAGAGCAGGTGCCTACATTAACCGTTATAGTTACAAGAAAACATTGTTAGGCAACCATCCATAATTTTTTAAGATATTCTGATCTGCATTCACAGATTTTGGAAAAAAGATACAGTCAACAAAAAAAATATTGAGATAGCAAAATAAAATTTTTATGCCTATCGATCCTATTTCATGTAGGGATCAAAGAAAGTAATGGCAACAACCAATCTTGCTGGAAACCCCATTTCATTAAACGGACAACCGCTGGAACAAGTGCAGGAGTACACGTACCTAGGACAGGTTATAACGCTCGGACGGGACTCGATAATGGCAGAGATAAAGCGAAGAATACAGTTGGGGTGGGCGGCCTTCGGAAAACTGAGCTACGTGCTGAGGTCCAAAATCCCCCAATCGCTCAAAACGAAAATTTTCGAGCAGTGCGTATTACCCGCTATGACCTGCGAAATATGGACACTAACCGCTGGAATGATCCACAAGCTTAAGGTTACGCAGCATAACATGGAGCGCACTATGCTTGGCGTGACCAAGTCCGGAATGAGCTCATCAGACAACGTAAAAAAGTGGTTGATGTGGGCTACCGAGTCGCCAAGTTAAAGAGGGCTTGGGCCGGACACGTGTGCAGACGACACGACGACCGATGGAGCAAGCGCGCTCTGGAGTGGAAACCCAGATTAGGCAGGAGAAGCGTAGGCAGACCACCTGCCCGATGGGCCGACGACATCACGGACATTGCAGGCCCGGTCTGGTCAAGAGTGACTGATAATCGATCAGTATGGAGGAACGAGGAGGCGTATGCTCAACGGTGAGCGAATACACGCTGAGGAAGAAGAAGAAGAGAAGGGAAACTGTTTAGTTTATTTTCAACAAGATGGCACTTCACCACATAACAGCCGCCGTACGCGTTCCAATTTGAACAGACAATTCAGGACATAGTGGATAGGGACACATGGTCCAATAAAGTGCCCACCTAGCAGCCCCAATCTAACGCCACTAGATTTTTTTTATGGGGCTACCTAAAAAACGAAATCTACGAAAAAGAAATACGACAGTGTTCAGGAACCGAAAGATGCATTGACGAGGACTTTAAATAACATCTATCCAAGAAAATTATTAGCTGCTACGTCCTCAGTATAAAAGCGAGTAAACTTATGTATTCGTGAAGACGGCAGACATTTTGAGCAATTTATTTCATAGATAGATTAGATATTTTTGCGTTTGTTTAAAAATACATGTTTAAATGATTTAATTTAGTATTTATTTACATTACAGTTTCCCTTAAAAGTAAGAAATAGGATTCATAGACAGATCACCTTAAGAAATAGGTCCGAGGATTTTCCGTACAAAATGTATGGGAAATGTTTTTGGCGGTTTCTGTCGTTTCTAGTACTCATACCTTAAATGGTCCCATAAAGTCTTTTGATCCCTACGTGAAATAGGATCGATAGGCATAAAATATTTTTTTTTACTATCTCAGCATTTTTTTTGTTGACTAACTTTTTTCCAAAATATGTGAATGCAGATCAGAATATCTTCAAAAGTTATGGATGGCTGCCTAACAATGTTTTCTTGTAACTATAACTGTTAATGTACCTGCCCTTTAAATCCCTTCTCAAAAATCCATCCCTGTATATTACACCACATTACTGTGCCTCTAATTGTATATTATCATTATACGTCCACGGCGCACTGCATATACTTAAGGAGAGCCCTCAAATTCACAGCATGTAAATCAATATTCTTGCTGTAGAAATTTACCAGTCTACAAATTCTTGGAACTGAAGAATTGTACCTGAATAATGTTCTACGGAGTGGCGGACTCAGTGGAGGTATTTGTGATCTGGGCAACCTTATTTGAACTTTAAAGTTAAATTTCTCCAGCAACTGGGGGCAATCAATCCGATTGTTAAACAATTTATGTGTAAAAAGAAGATCATTCAAAACCCTACGTTTTTCTAAAGACATGTAGTTGAAATATTTTAGTTTAGCTTTGTACGAAAAATCTGTTAACGAAACCCTTTCTTGTAACATACCTTTCTTAACGAAATAAGCCAGGTACCAGAAATACCGTTTTTGTATTTGTTCCAATATTCAAGTCAACTCAAAACTAAAGCATTGTATAATATTCTCTTGGTTTGTAATTTACGAAAATCTTTGCTGTTTCTAATGACAAATCCTAACATCTTGGATGTCTTATTTCACAAGTCTACATTGACGTCCATGTAGAGGTTGTGATGTGCAAGTCTTACAGGAACCCCATTTACAAGCAACTGTAACCACATACCATCAGGTGGGCAGCCAGCTTGCTTGCCAACTTTGTTGTATATAAAAGATATAGTTTAATTTCCGTTTTGAACTAAACAAAAGGGATTCGTGCCACTTTTGTTTGAATGACTTCTATATCACAAATAATTCTTGACTACTTACGTGCTGCTTAATTTTTCAGGTTGTTGGTAAAGCCGCTAAACCTATACCAGTTATGATACTTGGTGTGCTATTAGGTCGAAAATCCTATCCTCTCAGAAAATACTTCTTTGTACTACTCATTGTAATAGGAGTAGTACTATTTATGTATAAGGATCAAGTTAAAAAGGCAGATACGGGGTCCCAAACATTTGGAATAGGGGAACTTTTGCTTTTGATGTCTCTAATAATGGATGGACTGACTGGTGCAGTTCAGGTAAATATTGCCTGCAAGTTTGAACGCTACCTTGATAGCAACAATATTATTATAATGGCTTAATCTCTTATTATCTGTTATAGGAAAGAATTAAGAGTGAGTCGTCTCCTAGTGCATATTCAATGATGTTGAACACTAATGGATGGTAAGAATTATTCAAAGTTATATTACTTTTTCATACATATAAATTGAAATGTCATGGCTGCCATGGACTGTTTCATAATCCATTACAACCTAGAAACACTTGAACTATTGAAATGTAGAAACGTATTTCAAGTAATACTGAAAGATCTCAAATTTATTAAAACATATTCAATATTCAAAAATTCTAAAATCTTTATTAGACATAGGCCTTTACAGGCACTTATTGACGTCAAAACAGAGCAAAACATTCTAATTTAAGAGGATTGTCAAGCTGTAAATTTTCATACAAAACAGCGATAACGCTTTTCTCCCTCTTTACATAGTCCAATTTTCATAATTTTTGGAAAAGATATAATGAAGATCTAGGTTTGTACGTTTTGACGACTCTGTAACAATAAAGCGAGAAAAAAATAGCCCTTTCTGGTTTCCTTGTTGGTTCTTTCCAAGTACAAAGTCTCCCGCCGTAGACTTGTGAACCATTAGCGTAGCTTCTTTGACGTTCAAAAGTGATTATGTAATCCAACTTGAATAAAGTATATTGAATTTGTATCAATTTTTTGATTTATGTTAATCAATTACTCCGCCATTTGTGGGCCGATTTTGGAAATTCTTTTTGTAATCAAAAGAATACACTCCTGAGTTGGTCCCATTGTCACTAAATCATGGTCTGATAATGGGATCCCAGGAAAATTGAGGGAATCCTTAAATTTCATAGGCACGTCCAACGTGTATCAAATTTTAACCGACTTCAAAAAAGAAGGAGGCTCTATTTTTGAAGATATTCAGGTATTTGTATCTGATAGTCGTCATTTCATGTTACTGAGCTTATGATGGAAGGTTTCTGGTAGGGTTAGGAGTTCGGGAATAATTCTTTCAATACTGTTTGGAGTGAAAACCGTTTTATTTTAAGTTATGCGGGTGTTTGCCTTGGCTCAAATTCTAATACGCATTTATTAAATTACATAAAAAGATTAAAATATTTTTTTACAAATAATAAAACCAACTTAAAAAACACAAAAAAATCATCTACCTACACTATTATTATAAAGAGGAAAGATTTGTATTTATGTATGTAACGAACTCAAAAACTACTGGCACAGTTTAACAATCATACAGTTACGAAACGAACGTGTTTGCGCAGAGCAACGGCGGGGAACTCACGGGGAAGCGGGCGGTGCGGTCCGTGGCCTACAAACTCGCCGAGTTTGTTTACTCGAACGCTGAGGGTTGATGGAAACGACTGTGTGACTGTGTGATACGCGAGCAAAATTTGCATTGGTTTTTTTATTACATTATTTATAATGGTGCACACTTGTTCTGTATACGGATGTTTTTCGACCGCAAAATACAATAAGGAATTAAGATTCCATAGATTTCCCCGCGACGCGAGGTATATTTATTTTGTATACACTATTTATATCCGTCGTATAGTGATGTTATACTAGTAAAAAGGTTTAAGCATTACTTCAAGATTTAAAAAGTTACAATCTGCATCTATGCACTATTAGAGTTTAGTGCAATAATAATAAATACTTCCAAGTTAATTCTCAACTATATTTGAATAAACTCTAGAATAAATGTCACGCCGCTACCTATCTTCCCGTGGATGTCGAAAAAAACGACTAAAATACACTCATTTGCAAAAAAAAACGGGCGGTTTTGATTTTCATTCATCTTTAAAAAGATACAATACAAAAAAGGTTTCAGTCGTTTGTACCATGAAGCAAATACAAAGAGGAGGTGCCCTATCGCGTTTTCCGTATGAAATCAAGTGAAGCCGGAAATCGGGGTGCGGGGGGAGGTTGCGCGACGCCACTGTCACCTTGTAGCGAGTAGAATTACTAAAATGCCAGCATTATTGACGTTAACATAAAAGTTCCGCTATACATTACTAGGTGGCAGCAGTGCTAAATCTATGTTAAAAGATACATTCGTAGGAGAAAGATAATTTATTAGGTGCTGTGTCAATATAATCTAAAAATAAAAATCGTTATAACTGCTTATATTAATTCACGTGTTTTGTTTTCGCCCTTAATACATCCTACGTTTTCGTTAGTATTTTTACTCGCCACTAGAGGGCCTTTTGTGCTTTATCGGGACATTGACAGAAGCGTCCATGTGGCGTCGAACATTCTAGAAGCAATACGTCAAGTAATAAATTAATAATGCTTGTTTAATGTACTTACAAATGAAAAGAGATTTTTTTTTCGTTCACTTTGTTTCTGTCGTCTGTGTAACTTTTGCACGATAGAATACAACATTTCATTTTATATTTAGGTAATTTAAAACTAAAATAAAGGAAGAGCGTACGACGTACTAATCCGACAGATAAAAAGATCGACTGATGTCAGCGCCTCTGGCGTTAAGTAGCTAAAACTAAAAATGCGTGGCGTGATAGGAGCTGGACCTGTTGCTTATAACATCTCCTCTTTGTTTTTGCTTCATGGTTTGTACACGTTACTGGCCGGTTTTAAAAATGCCGTGATATTTAAAAAAGTACGTTCTAAATTCAAATTTTCATTTGATGCTCATTTTTACAGAAAACCCCTTTTTATCCTACATTTTTAGCACGAAGTTCCAGAAGATAACATCAACTTTCATAACTTTTATTCAATTTTCATCGATTAATTTCATATCCTTGACTGTCAAAGCTTTATTTATTGCTGTTTGGTTGTATCAAAAATGGTAGATAAAGTGGTAAAAGCTACCAAAATTATCGCGCTGCTTGAAGAGGGTTGCAGCCAATGCTTCTAGGAGGCTAAATGTTAGTCGCTCGACGGTCCAAAGGGCCTGGCAGCGATATCAGGAGACTGGTTCCGTCGAGAGAAGGCCTGGTTCTGGAAGAAAACCATGTACCCAACCACGGGATGATCGTTTTCTTGTGAGTCGCGCATTGAGAAATCGCAAATCTTCGTATGTGGATCTTAAGAACAACCTCCAAGAAGTAAGAAATGTGCATATTAGTCTATGGACAGTCAGGAGGAGGCTTCTCGCTGCCAATATACGCAGTCACCGCCCGGCCCGCGGCCCCAAATTACTCCGTGAGCACCGAGTTCACAGGCTTAGGTTCGCTAGAAATTGTGAATCATGGACTCAAGAAGATTGGAATAAGGTTTTGTTCTCTGATGAAGCCAGGATATCTCTGTTCGGTGAAGATCGACGTCGGCGAGTGCTAAGAAAACAAGGAGAACGCTTTGCAGAGGCATGTTTCGAAGAAATCACACCTTATGGTGGGGGCTCTGTTATGTTTTGGGCAGGAATAAATTCAATGGACCGTACAGAGTTAGTCTTCATTGAAAACGGCTCACTGACTGGGCATCGATACATAACGGAAGTTCTAATTCCTCATGCACAACCCGCATTGGCCGCTCTAGGTGATGACTCGATTTTTATGGACGACAATGCTCGCGCCCACCGATCTCGCGATGTTAAAGCGTATGTGCAAGAGGTCGGCATTCGTCGTTTGGATTGGCCAGCTCGAAGTCCCGACCTCAATCCCATAGAGCATGTCTGGGACGTTCTGAAACGGCGTGTGAGATCAGTACAACTAGCTCCGCAGACCATCAGAGAGCTGAAGAATGTGATTACTGCGGAGTGGGAACGTATTCCGCAAGCAAGTATCCGGGATATACTCGCTAGCATGCCCAGACGAATTCAAGCTGTGATTTTAGCAAGAGGGGGTTACACTCGATACTAAACATTTACCTGCTTTTACTTTATTAAAGAAAAACAGACAAAAAACTTTTTTATTTTTACTTCATGAGCATATGCACTACTAGCGAACATACACTACTAGTGAGGTTTAGCATTTTTTCCCATAAATTGTATCAAAATTTTATGAAATACTGATGAAAACGATTATTTTCTTATTAATTTACCAAATTGTGAGGATAAAACTACCTATAGTTATCAAACAAAGCAATATTAACATTTGAAATGGTTCATTGCTTAGGTGCCCGTTTTTTATTGCAAATGAGTTTAGTTTAGAGTAATTTAAAATATAGTTTATAGTTAATTCTAAACTATGAATAAACTCTATAATACATGTATCGCCGCTACCTAGGTACGAGTATCTTACCGTAGATATCGTAAGAGACGACAAAAAAGTTTGATGGATTTTTTTTACTTTGTAGACATTTTTATACCTTTAAAATATGGCGAACTTTAATTCACCTACGAGCACAGATCACCTACCTGACATACGAAGGCGGGTCAAAAAGTTCGCGGAATGAGGGGCATGGAGGGGGGAAAGGTGACTTTTTACTACCTGCACTAGTTGTGACACTCATTAAGAGTATAAATACTAAGTTAAAAAAAAATAGGTCATAATTACCTGAGCTACACATCAATCAACAAGTCAATCCGGAAGAAAATTTACAACATGGAGAAAATTGAGTTTCGCGCAGTCATCAAGTTCCTTACCAAACAAGGAAAACCTCCCCAGACTATTTTGGTAGAGATGTCTTCTGTTTACGGGGACTCTTGCCCTGGTAAAACCATGGTTTACAAGTGGCACAACCTGTTTAAGCAAGGCAGGGATTCGATTGAAGATGATCCGAGGCCAGGGCGGCCTGTCGAGGCAACCACGGCAGAAAACGTCATATTGGAAGATGCCCGTTTAAAGAAGAAACAGCTTGCAGAAATGATTGGAGTATCAGCTACAACCATTTTGAACATCCTACACGACCATCTTGGCATGTCAAAGGTGTGTGCAAGATGGGTGCCGAGAATGCTCACGCCACACCAGAAGCAGCGGCGAGTTGAGTGTTGTCGCGAGTTTTTAGCGCTCTGTGGTGAAAAAAAGGATGAAGTTTTGAACCGAATTGTGACTGGAGATGAAACTTGGGTTCATCATTATGAGCCTGAGTCCAAACAAGACTCCATGCAGTGGCACAAAAAGGGCACACCACCTCCGAAGAAATTCAAAGTGTCTCCGTCGGCTGGAAAACTCATGGCTACTGTTTTCTGTGATTCAGAGGGAATCCTCCTTATTGATTATAAAGAAAAGGGTGTCTCTATCACTGGAGAGTACTACGCTGTACTATTAGAACGTCTGCGAGATGCTGTGAAAGAAAAAAGACGGGGAAAATTGACTAAAGGTGTGCTCCTTTTGCACGACAATGCACCCGTGCACTGGCTGCAGTTCAAAGAGTGGGCTTCGAAATCTTAGAACATCCTCCCTATAGCCCAGATTTAACCCTAAGTGATTATTATTTGGTCCCAAAAATGAAAAAGAGCGAAAAGAACTGAGGGAAGAAAGGAGATCGGCGAAATTGGGCCCAGCAGGTATAGGATTCAGACTTTGTCCAAAATTAATAACTTAATTTTTAATGTTTAGGCCTAAATTAACCGTCACTGGTTCCTCGGGGAAACAATTATTTAAATTATATAAAAGAAAATACTGATTTCCTTCCATAGAAAACAAGGGCAAAACAGCCGACACAAGAAATTATTGCCAGTTGTAAAAATGTTTCATCGATAAGCTTAATCGATTACTGATTTTTTTTTGAAATGATAATGATTTGAAATGTTTTAGATCGGCTAGATGAAAGGGGAATGCCGAATTTAGGCCCAAGAGTGCACAACTAATCCATACTGTCTAAAATCATATAATATTTACTAATAATTTTTCGCACTATTATTAATTGCCTAATGGTTGGATATAGTTCAATACAAATAAATAAAAAAATGCTGAAACGATCGCTTTGTAGCTAAATTCACTAAACGGTGACAGTCACTACAGACTTGTCCTAACAAAAAATAATTATGATAATAATCGATTACTTTCAATCGATTAATAAGGTATAATGTTGGTGTCTACGTATTATATTTAGTACTAGCTACATAATTCTCAACAAAAAATGGATAGGTATTACAATTGTATCGCGTAGCTTTCGATACTCGATTTATATACAGTACCTACTCAGATATATCGTATTTTTTTTTGCCGCAAATAGGAGGTTTGTTACTACAAGTCCAATCTTCTATGTGTGGTGTACGTTACACCACACACAGAAGATTGGACAAAACTTACGTTGTCATTATTTAGTAATTCGTGAGAAAATATTGACTCTTAATACTGCTCTTAAAGTCCCACACAAAAACAAAAAAAAAATTCAAACTGTCAACCTTGCCTTACGCTTTTCAAAACTCTTGTCAGAAGCTATATTTATATTCCATTCGCTACATACCTACGTTACGATAGGAAATTGAATAGTTAACAATAAATCTATGGGTGAGTATGAGAAAACTAAACAGTTTTTCATAAATACTTCTCGATTATGTGGTGCAGTTTAACAGTTCAATTGTAATGATTTTTCATAGAATCTATAAAAGTGTAGCATATAGCTACTTTAAAGGTGTTATTTTTAATTCGACATAGCAAACTGACAGCGAAAATAATGCTTTAGGACAGTTATGCATTATCCAATGAGAGCTCGTATTGTAATCAACTCTCAGTTTGGTCCGTCGAATTAAAAATCATAGTAATCTCTAACTAACTAAAGTTATTTACTTTAGTATTTACTAAATAGTTATTCATAAACGTCCAATAAACTTATTTTAGGTAATACACTGTTAAAATTCGTTCTATCATTATAATTTTTATATGACAGAAGGAAAACAAAACTATAAGACTACTTATCGTACTATTATGTTACTCTTTGCTACTTATTAAGCTTTCTGTTTATGAATAACTGTTCAAAATCTTTCGATCGATTGATACTTCATTGATTGATTGATTTCGATATATTCATTTGCGCCTACGATGTTTTAGTTGTGTTTTTTCCGCGATTCTATATGAATAATGAATAACTCCGACGACTCCGCTTTAAAACAACGACCACGGCTTGAACATGGATTCCGTTCCCATACGACAACCCTGACAATGATCATTTGGTGATAGCAATGACCGGCGACCACGGCATTAACCATAACCATAGCCCTAGTTTATCACAACACAACAATTAAATGGTACAAGCTGATATTTACAGTGTGTCAATGGCGGATTGAATGTTTAGGGTTTATGTCCCTATATCTGACTATCAGAAGGTTAGACTGAAATGAAAGTCATTACTACTGATAAATAAAATATATATTATTATATAATGCCAAGAACCTAACCTTAACGTTCGCTACAATATACGGAGGACGACTGCGTATGTCAGTCGATTCGATGCACACGTCAACTCTACGTACTGTACCACAGATTACATAATTATTGTGCCATAGTGTCTCTACACAGGTTCCCCCTTTTGAAAAGAAAAAAATGAATTTAGTTTGATTTAGTACAGAATTACAAAGTAAGTGATATTTGTAAAAATAATTTTACATTACATAAATAAATGTTACATTGAAGAATTGCAAATTACATAATAATATTAATGTTATTAAATTCACAAAAAATTAACAATAATAATTATTTTAAGTCCAATTGAATTATACATATCACAATTATACATATTTGTTTTATTAAATTAAACATATTTTATTATACATGTTTTATAATTTATACAATAAAATGTTTTAGGTTAAGGGTTAGCAAATACAACTTGCGTGGGTGCTTGTGCAGGTTGCATAGGCACATTCGACGATACACTTGTTACGGGTACACTTGAAACAGGATAACGTACTATGATCCGTTTATCGACCCAATTCTTTGCTCGAGCGTTACATCTCTTCCACAGCATGTAGGATACGATAAATCATTAAAGCTACCATAATGAAGGTAACTATTTGCAACTGTTGAATGTTGGTCTCTAGCCATCCTTGGCTTCCATTGGTTGCTGTTTGGGCGATAACTACCTCTTTACTTTGAGTTTTGCCCATTGTTGTAATCAAATAATAACAACAAAAATAATTTGTTTGTTCGAAAACTGACAACAAAGTAATGTAATTGTTTAGAAAATAACATGTTTATATACTAAAGTTATTGACCTAGTTAGGAATAATGTCGCATTTGCGTAAAATTTTAACTACATAAAACGAACGGGTTTCCTTACTACACGACCTGAAGAAGTTTTGTAAGGCTCGTTATTTACATAAGATTTATTTTTTTAAATTTATTTATTAGGGTTATTTAGACTAACATTTTTATTTATTTCTACATTAGGTGTGGAGAAACGAGTTGACGTATCTTCAGATACAACATTTTCACTTAATATATACGCAGGTTTTAGTCTATCAATTGAAATTGAGGTTTTTCTATTAGGATATTGTACTATAAAATATTTGCTATGACGTTCTACGACGTCGTACGGGCCTTCGTAGGGCGGTTGTAATGATTTTCGTAAAGCATCTACTCTGACGAAAACTTTACTACATGTGTGTAAGTCGCGAGGAACGAATAAATTTCGAGAATCTCTGTGTTCACACGATTTAGTTTTGAGTTTATTAATAATATTACGCAAATTTTTGACATATTCTTCGCCTTCATAAAATTTTTGGTTAGAGTTTTCAAAAAATTCTCCGGGCAACCGTAAGTTTGTGCCAAATGTCAGCTCTGCCGCGGCGACGCCTGTGTCAGCTCGTGGCGCGGCTCGCAATCCTAACAATACAGTTGGTAATTCGTCAACCCAAGAACTATTAGATAAACGTGCCATCAAAGCAGCTTTCAAGGTTCTGTGCCATCTTTCAATTAAACCATTGCACTGAGGATGGTAAGAAGTGGTGCGATTTTTGTTTACACCTAAAAATTTCATAAGACCTAGACAAACTAGCTACAGTGGCAGACAAGGTCCTAGAAAACTCTAGAAGCGGACAAATAATGCAAGTTTCTTCAAGTCCTTCAACATCATCCTGCAACCTCGAAGCGGAGATAATTAGAATAACACAACGCATAGCTAATTTGGAGACAGGTCGCTCTTCTTTTCATCGCCGAAGACCATTTCGTAGCACATCACGCTCTCGTTCTAGAGGTCAGCATCGAAACTCCAAACATCTTTGTTACTATCATTACCAGTTCAAAGTAAAAGCAAACAAGTGTGTACAGCCGTGCGCTTGGAAAAATCGACCAGATCCAGTACAAACACAGGAGGAAAACTAAAACAGTTGCAATGTTATTCGGCGGAAAACTGCAACCCCAGCTTCAATCGCCGCTTATGCATTACAGACATTAAAAGTGGACTACGTTTTTTAATAGACACAGGTGCTAACGTATCAGTACTCCCGTATAAATGTAAATTAATTGGTAAGAGCACAGATAATATAATACTACAGTACAGATGCCCCATCCCATACAACAAAATGGGACCTACTTAAATCGGGCTATTCTTCGAATTATTTTATTTCACCATTTCACCGCGAGATGACGCACCAGCAAGCTCGGGCCATCGAGCCTTTGCTACATTAGGCTCAGTAGTTCTCGCACGCACTCAACAGATGGCACTTTGTGAACTGCTATGCTTATTATGCTTTGTTTAGTTCATGACTGCGTAAATAGGTCTTGTAAAACATCATACGCTTACGGCCGGCTGCGACAAGCTAAATGTGTTACAATTTGGTAAAAAATTTACGTATAAATCAATGTTATACCTAAGGGGTTGTTCCGCCATGGTTATACGATTTATGTCATACATTTTATATACGTTTGACATTTAAGATGTAATTGTAAAATAAATTTGATATCATTGGAGGTATAAGTCATTTTGGTAGTGGGTACTTTCTATTATATCTGTAACTTCAAATTCAAAAAACTGGTTAAGAATAAAGCAAACTTGCAAATTTTTTATGTGACCTTTTTTTATCCCGCCTAAGACGATTTTTTTCACTGATTTATTCATCATTTTTTCAATTTATTTAGTATTTTTAAAGAAAATCAAAGTCACATAATACCTATTGTATTTTGTTAAAATGTGATTTAAAATTTTTATTTGACAAGATTTTTCAGTTTATGATTTTTGTTTTTTATATTTATAAGTGTTTATTTTTATATTTATACATACTTACCTATAAAAAACTAAGCAATTTAATTTCTCAGTGATATTTTATAATATAAAATATCATTGAGAAATTTAATTCTTAATTACTTATATTTTTTTATAATATAAAATATAATTGAGAAATTTATATTCTTATAGCCGGCTGAAATTAATTTATTCGACTGTTTTATCAAATATCGAAATTATATAATTTAGTACTATTTTTTAAACAAAATTTTATTTTTCCTTGTTCTTTCTTACCAGTTATCTAATTTTCTGTTTCATTTTAAGAATGTTGTTATTAATTCTGTGATAAAAAATCATTGAAACAAAAGATACTTAATGCGGGTTCGAACCACAGACCTCTAGCGGTATAGCTTAATAATTTCGCAGTATTTCCGCATGAGCCATCTGTTCACTTAGATTTGATGTTGAAATTTCGAATCTATTATTTAAATTATGTGACGTCTATTGTAAGTCGCGCTTGCCACAATATTTGTAAATGGTAAAATCTAATAAAACACTGTACCTATAA
The DNA here is from genome assembly GCA_963935595.1 of Schoenobius gigantellus. Lineage (NCBI taxonomy): Eukaryota > Metazoa > Arthropoda > Insecta > Lepidoptera > Crambidae > Schoenobius > Schoenobius gigantellus. The sequence continues at coordinate 82,090,058 of OZ012540.1, forward strand.
TATTTTATTTGGCAAAATTCAAAATATACCTAATCACCATTGAGATTAAAAAATAATTCAAGTAGTACCTACATTAATTTTATTTATTTTTTTATAGTCAGGTAACTTATGTCCATTAAAGTATTTACTAAACTTACAGAAATTGTGTATGTAAAGAAAAAATATTGCTGTGTTTGTAAACTACCTCTAAGTTTTTGAATTACTGACACTATGTTATGTAACCTGTCACAATTTATGACACGTCATGCTGTTGATACAATGTATATACGTGGAGCTTTATGTACCTATATGTATTGATTTGTATATTTCTATTATTCCATGTTGAGTGTATTACGTAGATATTAAGATTTTTGTTGTTGTTTATAGTTTAGTGTGTGTGTGCCATAGTGGTGCCTCTTAGAGCGTCTTCAGGGTGTCTACGGAAGACCAGCGCCGGGGAGTCTGCGACGCCTCGGCATTATTCTGAGTAGATACCCTTTCCGTGGCACATCTATTAGTGTTTACCCTTTTTTTATTTGTTATTCTGTGTTAGTGCCATTGAATAAACCATTTTCTTGCTTTATTTCTTTTTTCTTTCATTAATACTCACGCTGGGCTTTAAATGTTGACCTTAAGACTGCCCTTATGTCGCTCGTAATAGCGGCGGCTTTCGTAATGCAAATGTAAAGCTTGACGTGTTGCTGACTGTACATTACGTATTACTTACCTATATTATCTATGACTATGTATGTACCTAACATAGTTGAATAATACTTATGATGTTATTAAAAATTCAGATTTGTAAAATTAGTTTTGAAATCCCCATACAAAATAGTTAGGTCAGTGAAAAAATCACTGTGGTTTTATGAAACCAACATGCAAGTGAAACTTTTTTTCGGTTCGTAGGCATTTAACTGAAAATTTCCGAAAAAATATTTAATAGGGTAAGTTCTTACTTATTAAAATCGCGTTTCTAATCCTAACCTAAATCTTTTTGTTCTTAAAAGAAAATTATAAATGAAAAACAAATTGAGATATAAATATAAGGAATTGATATACTTAATAAACAAAAAGCAATAAAGAAAAACAAAAAATAAAACAAGCAATTTTTTTAAAAAATAACTACATCAGGACAGGATCGAACCACTGCTACACATATTTAAAAACGAAGATCTAACGAGTAGACCAATCCTGACCTATTGGAAGTGGTGAAATTTAAGATGTCATGTTTTTGTGTAATTCGACCATAATTCGACTTTTAAATGTATGGGAATTAGAAAATTAATTTTGCAATTTCGAATTTTCAATGACGCCATTACTATTATGATTATGTCAAAATACCTACATACCAAACACCTTGTAGGTAATATAATAAAATAAAATAATTCAACTCAATCTGTGACCATACGAACAAGCATACATAAGTAGTGCCATCTATGAGTGAGCAGTATGTAATCAAATAGTTAAAGCAGACATTGCGTGCTACTTTGAGCTATGCTTTTGAGAGATACATTGAAGTTCAGGCAATTTGTCGCTAGGAGTGCTATAAATTTGTAAAAAGAAATGTTAAACCGTTCTAGCATAACTTAAAAACGTATTTTGATACTTCCCACGTGCTAAGTGATTTTTTAAAATATAATCAATAGTTTTCTGAATCTCCTTGTTGACTTTTACTAAATTCACTAAAAAGTCATTACAACAATCGATTAAAGTAGCGCCATCTATTGATGATTTTATCGAATTATTTTACTTTTGTTCGTGATGGGTCCCCGTGGTAAGAGTGATTATAAGCCTAGTGATTATACCTTATTTGCTGCTAATGGCACATCTATAAAAACATATGGTTTTAAAACTTTAACGCTTAATTTAAGAAGAGACTTCATTTGGACATTTATAGTGGCAGACGTGTCACAGCCTATTTTGGGTGCAGATTTTTTGTATAATTTTAAACTATTAGTCGACTTACATTCTAAAAAAATAATTGATCAGTGTACAAACCTCTCAGTTCCTACTAGTATAACAAATAGTAAACAATTAACTGTAAAGACTATTGATGAATCACACCCTTATTTTGAAATTTTATGTCAATATCCAGATCTAACCAAACCAATTTCATTTAAGGAACCTCCCAATCACTCTGTATATCACTACATAGAGACAACTGGGCCTCCAGCTCACGCCAGGCCGAGACCTCTACCTCCTGACCGTTACAAACAGGTACGTGACGAATTTAAATTGATGCAGGAAGTAGGAATTTGTCGCCCATCTAATAGTGCTTGGTCAAGCCCATTACATGTGGTACCCAAAAAAGATGGTAAAATCCGTCCTTACGGTGATTATCGCGCTTTAAATGCTATCACTAAGCCGGATAGGTATCCCATACCACATTTACGTAATTTGTATATTTTCTCGTATAGATATAAACAGAGCTTATCACTACATTAGTGTTGCTCCCCAGGATATAGAAAAAACCGCAATTACTACACCATTTGGGTTGTATGAATTTCCATGTATGTCGTTCGGGTTGAGAAATGCAGCCCAAACATTTCAACGTTTCATGGACAATACCGTTTTAAAAGATTTTGTACTCCGATCAGATAACAACCAGAACCCGGAAGTATCTGACGGTTCAAATTTCATATTCGCATATTAAGATGATATTTTAGTGGCTAGTACCAAAAGTACACATAAAATGCACTTGCATGCTCTTTTTGAAAGACTAAATAAATTTGGCATAACTATTAATATATCTAAAAGTGTTTTCGGTCAAGAAAAATTAGAATTTTTAGGCCACGAAATTTCAACCGAAGGTTTAAAACCCTTGCCAGATAAAATTCAAAGTATGTTGGATTTTCCCCAACCAACTACAATTGCACAGCTACGTAGATTTGTCGGAATGATAAATTTTTACCGTCCACATTTACCTAATGCCGCTAACATTCAATCAGAATTAACTTGTTTACTTCATAATTCAAAAAGGAACGATAAGACTGTTATTCAGTGGTCCGAAAGTGCAATTCGTGCATTCGAGAAATGTAAGCTGAGCCTTAGCAACGCCGCCACGCTTGCATATCCGTTACCTAACATTCCATTAGCGATAATGTGTGACGCTTCAAACCATTGCATCGGAGCTGTATTACAACAGTACGTGAATAATAAATGTATACCTTTAGGCTATTTTTCTAAACGAATGTCAGAGTCACAACAAAAATATAGCACTTATGATAAGGAATTATCAGCGATATACCTTTCTGTACAATATTTTCGTAATATGTTTGAAGGCAGAGAGTTGATCATTTTTACCGATCACAAACCGTTAACTTTTGCTTTCTCAAAACTTAGTACCGATAAAGAGACACCTAGACGTACAAGACAACTATTATATATAAGTGAATTCACTACAGACATTCGTCATCTAACCGGCCAGAATAACATAGTTGCGGTTGCGGATGCGTTATCACGTGTTGAAACCATACACTGTCCAGGTGCACTCGATTTCGAAGAAATCGCACGCGCACGGGATGAAGACTCCGAGATAAAACAACTGATATCTTGTAGCAATAACAAACTTATATTCAAGCAAATTACACACTTAAGTAACGGTAATAAGCCAGTTTATTGCGAAACATCGACTAGTCAGGCTAGAGTTTACTTACCAAAAGCATTTCGATTTTTAGCTTTCAAAACATTACATAATTTGAGTCACCCAGGTATTCGTACCACACGTAAATTGATCAGTCAAAAATTGTTTTGGCCAAGTATGAATAAAGATGTGGGTCGAAACGTGCATTCAATGCCAAAAATCAAAAATACACAGACACACAACGTCTGAATTAGAACATTACACACCAACCGAACGGTTCGAACATATAAATATAGATATTATTAGCCCTTTACCTATCTCACAAGATGGTTATTTAGAAGATATAAGGTATTCTGCGGTGATGACGGTAAAGTTCGAATCGTAGAAGTCAAGACATCTAATGGTAAATTTCATACACGAGCTATTTCAAAGGTTGTTATTTTACCTACCGAATAATTAAAGTACTGTAAATATTTTGTTCTCAGTTATAAATTATACTGGTTAATATGTTTGTGTAAAATAGATTTAATTAAGTTTTAAATATTATTGACAGAAGTTGTCTTGTTATAAGTTTTCTTCCTAATTTTATAAGTTAAATGTTATATGTTAGTTGCCGTGCCCCCACTTATGTCTGTGACATAAATAATTTTTTATTTTGACGTTTTTTAAATGTCATGATTATTATTTGACGTTTTTATGTTTCTGCAATTATTCTCTTACAATTACAATATCTTTACATTAGAAAAAGCTTTTCATTTTATAATACAATACATTTATAGTTTTTTACAGTTAGTACACATAGGGACAATACAATATTTCTTAACCATTTTATTCATTCACTATAAGAAAAACAATTGAATTTATAGCGAAACCGCGAGAGCGCAGTATGTAGGTGTACGCAAGCACCGACTCGCAGCTCGCAGCGCGTGACGTCACACGTTGGCGCGGTCGCTTAGCCGGATTTTGCCGCGGAGGCCGTACTTTAACGTTTAATATCTCGGTCATTTTTGAAGATAGAAAAAAAATCAGATGCTTTTTTTTCGAGTTACCTATTTTTTAGATATGCTGATAACAAAAATCATTGTGGTGACTCATTTCGGCCTATTTTGACGACAAAGAGAAATCATTTTTTTTCGAAGGTATTAATAAATTAATTGGTAGGTCTAATAAATGTATTAGAGTTAAGGGAGAATACATTGAGAAGGAAAAATAATTTTGTGTTTTATTTGTTACTTTTTACCCTCCATTCCGCGAACTTTTTGACCCACCCTCGTAGCTACCTAACATACCTAACATATGTAAATGTAGTTAGGTATATGGGTACTTCTTGTAAATTAATTACATTATAATAATCGCATTTTAATTATTTTTTTGTTTTTGACAACCCTTACACATTTGCAAGTGACAGCGTAAGTCCCCACGCTGCCGGCGGCATCGTCCGACATCAAACGCGTTTCTAAACTGTATGATTGTTAAACTGTGCTAAACTGGACCGATTTCAAAAATTCTTTCACCATTAGAATGCTACATTATCCCTGATTAACATAGGCTACAAAATTATTTTTCCTACGGGAAAATAAAAAATACCAGTGGGAAATTAAAAAACAACACTGGCGAGGCTGCGTAAAATAAAGCTAGTACATAATATAAGAAAATATACAACATCACAGTTTTATATTGAAGTCGATGCCAAGCAGTAATCACCTGGAAAGTGTTAAAAAAAAACAATTTTATTAATGTAGTTTTCTGCCGACAATCTGCTATGCAGTTTTGCAGAGTTAAATGTCTGTCAATGAATTGTTATTTTGGTAATAATAAATAAATAAAAAAAATGTTGTATGTATTCTTTTATTATTTACGACTTTTTCAAGTCGGTTTTATTATTTGTCAAATTTTTTTAATACACGCCATGTTATTTTCAGGTCTAGTCTAATTCTATCACCCGGTGTTATGCTGAGTGGAGAAATTTTTCATTTTTTTCGATTTGTCTCCACATATCCCGAAGTCCTGCTTTACATCACTGGCTTAGCACTAACAGGAGCACTGGGGCAGCTGTTTATATTTTTCATGGTTTGTATTTTTTATATTCTGTAACATGCCTCGCTGTTTAGCTATGTAATTCACCTTCAAAGGACATTATGGGCCCAATACCAACGCGTCGTTCGCCTCAATACCAACACTGTGAATTTTTTTTATGTAATTAGACATTAGTAAATACCGTACGTCATTAGTAAGCACTGTGCATTTATCTTTTAAAGTTTTCTAATACTTTGTAGAAGGTTCTTACGGAAAAGAAAATTAGAGAAATTGCGCTGGAATATTTCAGAAAAATTAACGACTCAAATATCGTGCGTTTGACAGTTCGGTCGCTTTTAACAGAACGACATCTGACGGGACAGCTAGTAACAAACAAGTGAATAAATGTTTTGCAGTATGTCCTTTTTACTCAAGGTTACGTTAAGGAACAAGGGCGAATAACATAAAGCATCATAATTAAAGTTACCGTAGTTTGTTTTCTTGGGGAACACTAAATAGGGTGATAAAAAAGGTCACTGGAATTTTTTACGGTGCAAAATAGCACTATAAGCACAAATGAGATAATAGTTACTAAAGTATGTGTTAGTTACTTTTATAGTTTAGCTTTGTGACATAAACGTTGCAGAGGGCACTATTGTAGTCTTAAAAAGCGTTTGTTGACACTAACATTTTCTACTATAGAGCTGATTTATCACCATGAGAGCCTCTATGTAATGTTTATAGATTAAATTAGTGATAAAACTAGGGCCTTTTCGGGGTTCTGTAAACGATTACAAGACCATTATAGTACTAATCATGAACACTAATTAGATGCTCCAAAACGACTTTTATTGTGCCAAATTTTGCTACTTGGGTAGATCTGCTACATCTTTGATTCTTGGCCTAGATATTTTGCTAAATGTAGCCAAATAACAGCAAGGAATTGCACAGAACATATTTTAACTAAGATAGTCATATATTTACCTTTCAGGTATCAGAATTCGGACCACTTCCCTGCTCTGTCGTAACTACTACAAGAAAATTTTTCACAGTTCTAGCGTCAGTGATATTCTTTGGTAACGTTTTACTCGGCAGACAGTGGATAGCAGCGATTCTTGTGTTTTCCGGTAAGTGAAACTAAAATTTCTGATGTTTCACTATTCCTTGGTACACCCTCCATCTTAAGAGGAAACACTAAAGTCGAGAGAATTCAAAAACAGGTATTTGTAAAATGTATTGCTGTCGCACTGTGCTCCCGAACAGACGAGCTGAGCGCGCTAGAGACAACTGCAGCTCGGACCGACGCTGAATCTGAAAAGTACACATAACAGACGCTTCGTAATCCCCTGTTTTCTCCTCTAAAACTGGATTTGATTACTTTTTGCATTAAAAATTAAATAAAGGCTTTGGCTGTGTTTCTGGTTTGCTTTTTTCATATTATTATAATTTCATCTTTGTTTCCTAGATATTTGAATACAGCAGAAAATCTCGCCATTTTTTAGGTTTAAATCTCTTTTAATAATCAACTTTATAAAAAATGGAAAACATGGGAATGTGCCAATAGTGGCCATAGATTTTTATGGAAAAAACAGAGCAACTATTGCCATTATCTATAGTCTGATTTTTAATTCGACGAATTTCTGACAGATGTCCTCCATAGACAAATCAGATATAAATAACCTTTTCTGCTTAAAATTTTTTAAATATTTAATAACAAAAAATATGAAACAGAATTAAATCAAGTACCTAATGACATTGTACATAGTGCTTGTTTTGTGCACTCAATGCACACTAGCTAGAATGTAAATTATTAAGTGCTAAATGGAAAAACTAGAGTAAACAACATATTTCTCAAATAAATTTTTTTATTAATTATCATCATTGTCATTATCATCATCAACTCGGATTATAAAAGAATCACACACACTTTCCAGCAGATCATTAAGAGGGCACATTTTATCCTAATCTTCATCCATCAACACCAACTAGTGCCATTAAGGAAGATATCGAAGCTACTGGGAATCAAGTGACAGGCGAAATTATAAATGCTAAATTTGGTCCTGATAAAATACCCACATCAACATTCTTTGTTGCACAAGGACCAAACAGCAAAGCAGTTATGGAAATGAAATATATCTACCATCAATCAATTGTCATTGAATACCCAAAAAAGAAAAAACTATAGTGCAGTGCATGCGCCCATATAAATGTGTAAAGTGTGGTCAGTCCCATAAAACTTCAGAATGCCAGAAAAAAGACCGCAGCACTCCAGCTCAATGTGCACTTTGCAATGGCGCGCATTCTGCTAACTACAAGGGGTGCGAAGTTTACGAGGAAATACTTGCGCGAAACACTAACCAAAAGAATGCCAACACTCTAAGCAATGGACGATACTCTGCGACCAAGGAAGTTGATCCAACAACTTTGGAGGACTCACAAAAAACGGTAATGAAAACGTATGCCAACACAACTAAATGGAACAAGATTACAGAAAATACCGGAACCACTAGCACCTACGGAAACTCCCTTAACCGGCTCACTCGAACAGCTGCTACTTAAACAAATGGAGAAGATGGACTTAATATTATAACAAATGAGCACTCTATTGTGCGTAATCACAAAGCTCATAGATAAAAAATGATCACCCTACGCATTGCAACATGGAACATAAATGGACTTACTCCACATAAAAATGAAGCAGAGTTGTTGATGTCTGTACACAAACTAGATTCTAGTTACGGAAACACATTGTACAAACTTCAGTAATATAAAATTTAAGGACCACCAATGCTACATGACAAATCACCCTGACGGTACAGGGCATGCCGGGTCTGCTATAATTATAAGAAAAATATTAAAGCACCACCGCTTGCCAGAATACAAAACGGATCACATACAAGCGACGACTGTTGGTATAGAGGATGCATCGGGTTACGTGAACCTATCTTCAGTATACTGCCCGCCGAGACACAAAATAGGTAGCCAAATGTTTGAGCATTTCTTCAGCACACTCGGAGAACGCTTCGTGGCTGGAGGAGATTGGAATGCTAAGAACACATTTTGGGGTTCCAGACTGACACTGACCAAAGGCAGACAGTTAAAGATCTGTATAAATAAAGGACATTTATCCACTATCTCCACCGGTGAGCCTACACACTTTACGTCTAACCTAACAAAAGTGCCAGACCTTATTGATTTCTTTATTATAAAAGGACTCTCTAAGCTTTATATGAAGGCAGAACCGTGCTATGACAGCACGTCGGATCACACACCAGTCATACTGAATATAAGCACCAAAGTGATAGATAGGGCCAAAGACTATGCCATGTGTAACAAAGGTACAGACTGGAATGTCTTAAGAGAGTACATTGAAGAAAAAATTGACCTAAAAATAGCGCTAAAAAGTCGAGAAGATATTGAAAATGCAGCAGTGTCAATAACACAAATAATACAAGAAGCTTGCTGGGTCAGTTCTCCTGACAATGATGATAATACTAAGCGATATACAAACTTTCCACTCGAGATTAAGAATGCACTTCTAGAAAAAAGACGTCTACGACGAGTCTGGCACCAAACAGGAGTTAGAGAAGATAAAACAAGGTTTAACCATGCTGCATCACATCTTAAAGAGCTCTTACAACAATGGAAAGACGAAACTCTCAAAGCACAGCTTGCGGCCCTTAACCCTGATATATCCAGTAATTATTCTCTCTGGAAATTCACAAAAAACTATGAGAGGCCCCAGGAAGCGAAACCAGTCCTAAAGAAGGAAGGTGTATGGTTAAAAACACCGCAGGAGAAAGCTGAAGCATTCGCCGAGCATCTAGAAAAGATTTTTACACCTAACAAACCAAATACTGAAGAACTCGAAGATGATCTCGATGCTTTTCTAAGTGAGGATTACCAAATGTCCCCTCCGCCACCTCCAGTAACTTTTGGGGAGGTGTGCAGAATCATCAAAAAAGCAACGGATTTTGACTTCATAACAAAATAAATACTTCTGCATCTTCTAAAAAAGGCAATTGTCTTTCTGACGACTATGTACAACGGTGTCTTAAGAGTACAACACTTTCCGCGGATATGGAAGGTGTCACAGATTCTTATGCTTCACAAACCGGGAAAGCCCCCTAACGAACTCACATCGTATAGACCAATTAGCCTGCTTCCAATTCTGTCTGAAGATACTTGAAAAGCTCATGCTCCGACGGATCTTACCAATTCTTGAACAGAACAAGTACATCCCTTACCACCAGTTTGGATTCAGGCAGAAGCACTCCACTATAGAGCAAGTACACAGGATAAGCGAGAAAATAAGAAAGACACTAGAGGAAAAAGAGTACTGCTCATCTGTGTTCCTAGACATACAGCAGGCATTTGACAAGGTCTGGCATAAGGGGCTCCTCTATAAAATCAAAGTATGCCTACCTCACTCATACCATCTCCTCTTTGTGTCATACTTGTCTGACAGAAAATTCTGGGTAAGGGAGGATGAAAAATTGTCAAACTTCTACAAAGCAAGAGTTGGTGTACCACAGGGTTCCGTCCTGGGCCCAGTATTTTATATCATATACACAGCTGATCTACCTGAAGCGAGTGGAGTAACAACCGCAACCTTCACGGATGACACAGCAATCATGGCAAGTGACAGAGACCCTGCTATCGCATCACAAAAATTGCAGAAAGGCCTAAACGACATCACAAAATGGTTACACAGTTGGAGAATAAAAGTTAGTGCGCCAAAATCTGTACCTTTACTTTGAGAAAAGGTAACTGCCCACCAGTCCAGCTGGAAAACACCATATTACCGCACCAAGATAGTGTAAAATATCTTGGAATTCACCTGGACCGAAGATTGACATGGAGGCAACATATAAGCAAAAAAAGGGAAGAACTGAAATTAAAATACAACAACTTGCGTTGGTTACTAGGTAGATACAGCAAACTGAGTACTGATAATAAACTCCTCATTTACAAAGCTATTATAAAACCCGTATGGCTCTATGGCATCCAGCTGTGGGGAAGTGCATCCAAATCCAACATAACCATAGTCCAGCGAGTACAAAATGGCATCCTACGATCAATAAGCGATGTACCTTGGTTTGTCAGTAACGCCGAAATCCACGAAAATTTTATGATAAAAACAGTCAGCGATGAAATAGGACAATCTCATGATAGCTACAAAGAACGCCTAAAAAATCATCCCAACAACCTTGCCTCTGCTCTTACAATCAGAAACTACAGGAAGCGCTTAAAGCGGAACAACATAATATAACTTACAGCATAATATACAAAGATGTACCTAATTGAGAGTAGATGGTTCACTGGAGCCACACTCTGACTGCCAAAATTACCTACAACAAATCTGCTGAAAGTGTAAACACTGATTGTAGATATAATTGGAAAAAAAAACATTTTATCCTCTTCTTTAATAATATGGTTTATGCATTCTTGCCATTTTTCAGCTGGGATATTATATGCCTTCTAATATTAATTGTTTCACTTTGCGCAACTCGGACCGCGGTGCATGACGCGGCGTAAATAGTTTTTTAATTTAATATTTGACATTGTGTTATATTGGCTCTAAGAAGAAGCAAAAATTTTACAAACAATGATGTATTTCTAAAAAAGATTGGCGGCCTATGGATTACACCGATCAACACCCGGTAGTCTATGCTACTAGATCACAAAGGCGGTTGCAGCTTTTACGTTGTAATGTGGCCAGCCAACTGCCAGTTCAGCTGTTTTTCGTTTTCTGTCGGAATATTTGGCTCCGATGCCATAGAAAAACTGCAAGCATAACCTTTTTTATAGCTCACTGGGTGATTATTTGTGGAGCAGTGTTATTGAACAGGAATCCCAGTAATAGAAAAATAATTTCCTTGACAATTATTGTAACTTCAACAATATGATTACAATTAATATATTACGAATTCGTAATCAATTATTAATATGATAACGATTATGAAACAATGTAATTACCATTTTAAAGTTATCAGTAATTTTTCAAGTCTTAGTTTTTCTAATTGAAACCTTAAATTCCATAAACGTTTATTTTTTATTTAGCTAAAATGCTCTCCCTTTTTAGGAATAGTTTTTCAATGTTGGCAACACTTCTGAAATGTCAGAATTCCGTCGAATTAAAAATCAGACTATAGGAAGGAAACGGGGGATTACGTTTGTATAGGAAAACGGCCCGTACGATTTCCTCTTAATTTGTAATTGCGATTGTGTCACAAACGACCAAAATATACAGTGTATAATATGTTTACTTAACAAGATGCTACAACTGTGTATAAATATTTTATTGCAGGGTTGTTCCTGGATATCTTCTACGGCAAAGGTAAACCACAACAGAAAAAAGTAACTGAAAAATGATCGATGTAGTTTAAGTAGGTAGCCATAATATTGTTTAATAAGTTATTTATGAAAAGTTTTATGTACTGTCAGACCTAATGGGAAAAAAGAATGTTCTAATTTCGAATTGCAACTAAAATTATTTATGGTTACACTATGTATTAGTGTGGGCTCAAATAATGTTTAAAAAAATATGTCACTAGTTTTGTATGTAAGCTGCAAGAAGGCGTACAGCAAGCGTATAATGACGAATACGCGTCTATGAAGCTACGCCTCCGTGGACATTAACGCTAATAGAAAAAATTGACAGCAAACATATTGTTGCTTGCTGCGTTTCTTCTTTTTATTTGGTCTGATTGTGCAGTGTTAAAATCAAGTGATAATGAATATATTTTTATACATAACTACATTCCATTATATTTTACTACAAAATATATTTTTCATTATTTACAACACTGTAAAGTAATAGGTATGTAAATGAAAACAAAGAATTGGTAATAAATATTTTATAGTTTATTTTATTTTTCATATTTATTGATAAGTAATACTTATGCGAAGTTAATAAGATAATAAATTGAGTGCGAATTTCATCTTAAGATTAAGGGTTATTTGACTAATAAAAAATTGGATTTTTATTCATTTGCCAGCTTACATGCACGTTACAAAAGATGTTACAAATTTATGTTTTATAATAGTCAGATAACTTTTATCCGAGGAATAAATATAACAATTTGACAGCTTCTGTATGGAAAATCGGTCGAACCGCCAGATTTATTCTACAATTAAAGTTATCTGACGATTGAAAAATTCCGGATATCTCATTCGCACCATTGGCCTTAAAGGTCTGCGCATACGAGGGAGTCTTCACTTTAGGGAGTAGGTACTTTTTTCTCCTTAAAAAAGATCCCTTACATACAACTGTATTGAATAACGCATATAACGCAATAAAAATAAGAACATCGATAGATAGATAAAGTTACTGATAGTCTTTCTTCTGGAATAATTGACAATAGGCTAGATGAATAAAAAAAAAATTATTGCTTTAGTAAAAGCTCATTCATGTAATAAACAGAAAGAAAAAATCGGTTTTCGAATAACTATAAAAACAACCAAGATATAAGGTGTTAAAGATTTTTTACGCATCTCTTTCTAGCAAAACGGCAATTTACATGGAGTTTATATGGCCATCATTGATTTACTACCAAACGTAGATAGAGCGCTTCATACAAAAACGCGCTTGAAATCTGTCACCTAATCGACTATACATTTGTACTCGCTGGTATATACTTGAATATGCACGCCCGATTGAAAATTACCATAAAGAAAGTACCGTATTTATCAAATTCAACCGTATTCTGCATTATTACGGCAACTATTTTAAGTAAAACCGTGGGAAGTTACATCATTTCATACCTTTAGTAATTGTTACAAGAAAATATCAACTTTATACTCGAACATAATGCTTGAAATTGCTTATCGCGTTGTCGCTCCAACGCATGAATGAGATAACACATCGTGCGACGCCCGTGCGAGCGAGACGATTGTGATGTACTGACACTGACGCGAAGCGACATGTTTATGATTAAGGCGAGGAATTTCCACGTGCAAGCCCATATCGACGGCGAAGTACCAATACCTCCTAACTGACATTTTTCGAGAAATACACTTTTTTATAGTTTGAATTTAAAGGCGTTATTCGCATGTTTTAGTAAAATCTCCTATGTGTATTTTTATTTGCAACAGCATGAAATTAAAATGTGGAAATACCTCCCAACTAAATCAACGTGTTTTTTTATGGCATTACCTCCTAACTGTATTGAGACACGTCTATACGTGTTCGTTGTTTGCTTCCGAGTGACTGTGGCGGCGGCGTGGCGCGATGTCCGTATGTGCGCGGGTATAAAAAGGCCGGAGAATTGAATAATCGAATCGTCAGTTGCGGGGAATTCGTGTTTGAGCGTGTTATGGCCGGTATACACTTTGTTTAGTTAAGTGCTTAGTGTTTAGTGTTTAGTAGACTGTTTAGTGTTAAGTGATTAGTAGGTGCTGTCCATACACTGTTTAGTAAACGGTGTTTAGTTTATTTGTTCATTATATGGACTAAACACTAAACAGATCTGTCCAGACGTGTTTAGTGAGTGTTTAGTGTTAAGTGAGGGGTGAAGGCGGGAGAGCGGGAGGGGCGACTCGCAGAAAAAATAGAACGCGTTCCTATTCGCTAAACACTAAACACTTAACACTAAACAGAAGCTGTCCGAACGTGTTTTTTACTAAACACTTAACACTAAACAAGCCACTCGCACTAAACACTAAACAAAGTGTGTACCGGCCATAACTAGTGTTAGTACGTAGTGAAAATTATTGTTTTGGTGTTATTTACGGGTTGACAAGTTCTAAAGGATTACAGGTAATAAACACAAGTTATTTTACATGATATTGATAAAATTTGATTATTTTGTGATGATAATTAAACATTTCGAGTCTTTTTTTTTTTGTAGATAGGATATATTTCTTCTACGTTTTTAATTGTTTGATGTATTTAGGAGCTATTGTTTTAGCAAAATATCCCGAATGGCAAGGCGTTATCAGGGAGTGTGAGCTGGAATACACAGCCTTAAGCTATCATTTATGTAAATAATTCTATCTCAAGAATAGTTTACTGGTTCAATGCGAATAACTTGTGCCTCAATGAAGGGAAATCTAAATGTATAAAATTTATCTTGTCCAATGTCAAAGAGGTTCACACCACTGTAAACATAAAGGATAAAAATGTGGACCTTGTGGATACCGTAGTATTTCTTGGTATTACTTTAGATTCTAAGCTTCAGTGGGGCCCACATATTGATAAATTGTCGAAGAGACTTAGTTCTGCAGCTTACGCTGTATGGAAAATACGTCAGCTGACTGATGTTGATACAGCAAGACTTGTATACTTTGCCTATTTTCATAGTGTGATGTCGTATGGAATTTTGCTGTGGGGAAATGCTGCCGACATTCAGACTGTTTTTGTGCTGCAGAAAAGGGCTATTCGAGCTATTTATAATCTTAAAATAAGAGACTCTTTGAGAGAAAAATTTAAAGAAATCGATATAATGACAGTTGCGTCACAATATATTTACGAGAATGTAATATATGTCCATTAAAACATTCATTTATTTTGTAAAAACAGTGATATTCATTCAGTGAATACTAGGCAAAAGAATATGTTAGCGTTACCAAATACTAGGCTCAAAAAAATTAATAATTCTTTCAGAGGCCTTTGTGTACGTTTCTACAATAAAATACCAAATAATATTAAAGCACTTAGCTTGAATAAATTCAAAGTTACAGTCAAGGGCGTACTTATGAAAAAAGCATATTATAAAGTGTCTGATTACATGACAGACTAAACTGCTTGGAATTGACAAACAATATGATAATTGACGATCAATGTGTATTAACACTTTGTGATAATTATTGGGATACATATCATTCACTTGAGTAACTGTTCCACTCACTCCGACAGGCATTTCTAAATTATTTTTATGAAATAAAACTGTTTGTGAAATATAATCTTTGTAATGTTGGCAATTTAAAAGAGGAGAAAAAAAAATTACAAGACCTTCCGAGTTTCTTGCCTGTTTTTCTCGAGAAGGCTCTCCCAATTTCCGAACAGGTGTAGTCAAGTTTTTTTTTTTCATTTTACTTGTATTTGTGTTGGGAATCTACCCATCATACGCACGGGAGGAGACGCGCGGGGCGCAGGACTCGAACCGGTTACCAGCGGGCCAGCATCACCGAGCGCTCGACCACTCACTCGCCTTGGGACGCCGCCGTGCGTAGATCGCGTCGTTTAATTTTATCGGCAATTGCTATGTAATTTATTAACGTGATTTATAAACCAGTCAAAGTTACAGTCCACTTTTATTTAACACCTCGGAGGATCCCGAACATGGTCCTTCTGTAATCGCCGTCTTCATTTCATCGTAATTGCGTCGTTATAAAATTATTCATCATTCACCGTCGTTATTTCACAAAACATTGCAAGACTATTATATTCGAAGCTCTTCGGTGTGGACTTCAGCTTCGGTACCTGCAGGAGCCTTAATCATCATCCTACAACTCCTACAAGTAACACTCAGCATCCACGCCTGCTTGAATATCAGTTTTTTAGTTTGACGGGTGGCGGACCTTGTCCCAGAGGACATCGAGTCAACGTGTGTACCACGTATATATACGAGGATAGCCATTCTCATCATCATAAATCTCGGAAGGCTTAGACATTTGTAAGTTCGTTCCGATTTTTCCTTATTCATCTATCCCTTTTCTTCAAAATAGCTAATATTTAGTGAGCACCTTTATTAGAAAATCAAAACCTTTTATTTGCATAGAAATATCTAGCTTATTGCAAAATAGCAACAGCAAAACAGTGTTTATCTGCTCATTTTTTTTTCACCGCGGTAATTTTCATATTTCTTATCAATAGCGGTGCGCCTGCGGCGGCGCCCAGCCGTCTAGAGTAGGTACGTCAGCTGTTCTTTGTTCTCAGCCGTAACCTCAAGACATTTACATTCTTACGCGTGCTATTCAATAATATACAGGCTGTCCCAAAAAATAGTGTCAAGCGAAAGTCCAGAGTTAGAGCACCTCTTGGAGTACCCGAATCACCCCCATGTATGTTCCGCGATTATTCGTAGTTTTAGAGTATGTAACGGGATAAAATAAAAAGTAGACGTTGCAGAATCACACTGATTTAATTTCGATTTACAATCGGGCAGAGCTCCGTCTTAGAAACAGTAAAACAGAGAAGTGATCTAAATATGAGATGGCTCGGCATTTTATAGTTTCTCCGGTAGTAAGGCGCTAGCTTGGCGTGGCTCTGATTGGCTGGCTTGGGCTGGCTGGCACATGGCTGCACGTGCTTGGCTCTGATTGGCTGGCTTAGGCTGGCTGGCACATGGCTGCACGTGCTTGGCTCTGATTGGCTGGCTTAGGCTGGCTGGCACATGGCTGCACGTGCTTGGCTCTGATTGGCTGGCACATGGCTGCACGTGCTTGGCTCTGATTGGCTGGCTTCGGCTGGCTTGCGATTGGCTGAGGCGGTGTAGCGCGTAACAGTCGGCCGTCCTGAAACAATCATTGCTCCCGCAATGGAAAAACACGTGGTTAGCTTTCAAGTATGTCAATGAGATCTTCGGTTTCAAGCTGGTCATCAGAGCTACTGGCACTGTATGATATAGGGTACTGTGATTCTGTGATAGGGCCTCAGAATCCGATGCAACCAGGCTAGTAAAGGCCTTGTAGCCTCGGAACCCCTTGATACTGAGGATTCTGTGTATGTCATTACCCACACCTTAGTAATGATATATGGGCCAGAGTAAATATCATCAAGCTTAGTGCTCACTCTTGTTGCACTAGTGGGTGCTTGCCGCCAAAGAACTAAATCTCCCTTTCTGTAAATTCGACTAGTTTTCCTTTTTTTTATCGAAGTTACGCTTCATCTTATGGCTTTCTAATTTTAATCGCGCACTAGATCTATTATTACGCCTGATTTCAACCGATTCATTATTACTTTCATAACATCAAATCATAGGGCTATACGACTATGTTGTACTTTCATTTACAGTATTATTAACACCCCAAATAATATCAGGTAAGCTATTGGCCCAATTATTAGGAGGCTGGCTAGGATCAATCGCACGTAACGCATTCAGTAAGATCCGGTTCCACTTAACCATTGGCTCGTGGACATGCAACAGATGTCAAAATGTACTTAAATTGCTTGTCAGTTGAATTTTTTTTTAATATCTGCTGGTAAAAGCTTTGCCATCATCACTGACTAAATATTTTTTAAAGTGTTCTTATTGTTTTTTACTGAATTGACCGTGGGTGGGCTCAGCAATAACAAATTTAGAGAAATTATCCTACTTACTACTAATATTATAAACGTGAAAGTGTGGATGTTTCGATATTTGGATGTTTGTTACTCAATCACTCAAAAACGGTTGAACGGATTTGGATGAAATTTGGCATGCATGTAGCCTTTGACATGGAAAAGAACGTGACATAAGCTACCTTTTATCCCGATTCCTTAAGTAGTTCCCGAGGGAAAATTAAAAATTGTTCAAAATTGAAGTCCACGCAGACGAAGTCGCGGGCAGAAGCTAGTCTGTAATAACCAACATATATTGATAACCTTTTGCTGTTCTACAAAAGGGGCATATGGTCGACATGAACCATGACCATGGGTTCTGTGGGTTTCGGAATAGGGAACAATGTACCATTTACTCCCTCTTTATTAAATCTATACATTTTTGAGAGCCTACATGACTTATATCATTGTGGTGCATCTTTATCTGATCAATGCAGACACCACGAGGCGATTACCATACAATGTCTTCCTATAGAGTCTATCATCTGAGAGCACATAGTTGTTGTTTATATCAGGGGCAGCTGAGCTATCTTTAAGCTGAACAATGATACGCCTTAACTTGTCATCCTGATACTGGACTGTATAGAACCCGTCTGACACTTCAAGGCGGTTGACATTAATAGCATCGACGAGATTTCTACTCAACGCGTCTACGTGTTAATTTTTTTCCCCAGGCCATATTGTACACTCATGTCAAAATCTTGTAGTGACAGCCAGCACCTAGCAATACGTGGGATAATGTCACGTTTAGTAAGGGTGGCGCGAACGGCAGTACAGTCAGTTACCACTTTAACATGTATCCCTACTATAATACACTCTAAACCTACACATAGATTCTACTACGGCAAGCGTTTCAAGCTCGTAACTGTGGTATATACTTTCTTCTTTACTCGTTGCCCTACTGAAATACATGACAGGCCTAAGGGAATTATCAGTTTGTTTTTGTAAAAAAAATACCTGCGATACCAGATTTGCATGCATCGGTGTGGATCTCAGTTGGTAATACAGGGTCATATAAAGCCAGTATTGGCCTTGTACACAAACACAGTTTTAATTGTTGAAAACTATCGACTTGTTCAGTGCCCCATTTCCATAACTGCGTTTTTCTTTGCTAAATCTGTTAAAGGGCGAGCAATTAAATTGCGAAACTTTTAATAAATTTACGGAAATATCTACATAGCCCTATAAATTGACGTATTTCATGAACACTACTAGGAGTAGGAAACTGTGACACTGCTAACAATTTTGATATACCTGGTTAAATGCCATTCGAAGATATCTCATGTCCTAAGTATGTAATTTTGTTTTATAAAAATGAACACTTACTCACATTTCACTTTAAATTTTCCGATCTTCATTTATGAACTTTTTGTAAAATATCTAAACCTGACTGAACATCAAAAGAGGGTAGCCACAAATTGTCTACGAATGCTAAAATTTCATATTTATCGGGAAAGTCAGTGGTTTTTTGAACTACCGCCTTTTGTGATTGGAATTTCGTATTGAATCTACAACCTTATTCATTATTCGTATAACAACAGACGGTGCGTTATCTAAGTTAAACGGAACACGCGTATATTCAAATACCAATGTGGCGTTTTATAGGATGTTTATCTGCAGGGTCGATTTTGACCTGATGGTAACTTTGAGACTCGTAAAGAAATTCTTAACGGCTAATTTGGAGACCTAATCATCGATATTAGGCAAGGGTCAAACAAAGTCTACTATCGCCGTTCTTTTTTTTTTAACAATTACGGGAGAAGCAAAACATGATTCAGATTCTTGAACTATACCTGCGTCTAGCAATTCAGACACTTTGGATCTAACTACTGACTGTGCGACAAGCTGTAAGGTTGACGGTATATAGGCTGTTCACTTGTTAACTTTATTTTTATGTTTAATAAATCTGTATATCCTAAGTCTTGTGTTTTACTCGCAAAATAGTCAGGGAAATTGATTAGTAAAGCAATCAAATAATCAATCGATTTTTATTCAATAGATCTGAACTGATTTCCTCTATGTTTGATGCCCCGATTATGCTAATATTGGCTTGGCTAGTGTGCAATAGATTATTTTTGGCTACAAAGGTAGTGCAATAAAATATTGTGGGCTAACCTGAACCTCCGAAGGCGGCGTAGTCGTGCAGCTGGTGGCTCTGCTCAGTACTTCGCCCTGCTTCTTGCTAACGAGGCAGACATTTTTTTGTTTCCTTGTCGGCTGACGACATCTTTACTTGACGGGCTTGTTCCAATCCAAATTGACGGTGGCTGGTAGTCATCCATCACACATAGGAAGCCTTCGTATAATTCTTCGGGTTGCTCGCAATGATATGCTCTAGCATTCGCTTGTGCTGGTGGTGGTAGACCGCGAATGATGCATGAGACAACTGCGTTGTCTGACAACTTAAACCGAAAACACATGGCGACTTTGTCCTGATAATATTTGGTCATCGAATCCATATTTGCGACGTCTGGGAAATGCACGTATCAACATTTGCTTCCACTCTTCCCAAGAGTAATCGTATTCATCCAGCCGGTTGTACCATCTTCTTGTTTGACCTCCTTAATCTATCTTGCAGAGGAAACGAGTTCGTGTTTTCGCACCATTCATATGAATTTCGCCAAGTTGATCAATTTTTTTTTGAGCCATGCTGTCGCAGTAACAGTACACTCTTCGCTTTCCGGGTCGAACTCGGGGATTAGCAAGGCTGCACGGGGTTCTTTTCTTGTAGTGACGAAGGGTATTTCGTAATTTAAAGAACTCATGGCCTTTTGTACCTCTGATTTCAAAAGCTTGCGTAGGATTTTTCGAGCTGAAGGCGAGGCTGGTGGCGAAACTTTGTCTTCGTTTTCACTAGTTGTCTCGGATGAATCTTCACGCGGAGATTTGCCCCATTCGTGCGGACGGACCAGGCGGCCTACACTCGACGCATTGACGTAACTACGTTTTAGGGTTTTTTTTTATATTTATCCCACTTCTGATATGTAACGGGATAAAATAAAAAGTAGACGTTGCAGAATCACACTGATTTAATTTCGATTTACAATCGGGCAGAACTCCGTCTTAGAAACAGTAAAACAGAGAAGTGATCTAAATATGAGATGGCTCGGCATTTTATAGTTTCTCCGGTAGTAAGGCGCTAGCTTGGCTTGGCTCTGATTGGCTGGCTTGGGCTGGCTGGCACATGGCTGCACGTGCTTGGCTGGCTTAGGCTGGCTGGCACATGGCTGCACGTGCTTGGCTCTGATTGGCTGGCACATGGCTGCACGTGCTTGGCTCTGATTGGCTGGCTTCGGCTGGCTTACGATTGGCTGAGGCGGTGTAGCGCGTAACAAGTAATAATTTTTTTTCTGGATGTTTGAAAATTTCGATCTAAAGAACTTAAAATTTTTTAATAAAAATAAGTTGAACATATTTTAATGTTTTTCTTTATGCCACTGAATTATCTTTAGTGCTTCTTTTATGTCTAAAATAATCAGCTTCGTAACTTTAGTGGAAATTTAGAAAACAGTAGTGTAAAGTCAAAATTTGAATGTTAGTGAATAATTACTTAAAAATTCATCTTTAAATTAAAAATCTAAACAGGCGAATTCATGGTTTCTAAGTATGTGTAAAAACTTCTCTAGACTCTCTGCTTTCATAATAATTTTAAAAAAAGTACTTAATAGGGCTACTTTGGCTTAAATCGGCCATCAAAGACAGCAAGGTGAAAATTTCATAAAACTCGACTTCTGAATAATTTTTTTTTTAAATTCCAATTATTTATTAATAAACCAAAAATGATTGTAGAAAAGCTAAAAATGTATTATTTGAAGGTCAAAAATAACTGTTCCTGCTGCCATCTTTAATAACCTTTGAAGGTTTATTATAACTTAATAAATGAAACAAAACATTATTTTCAAAGTATTTATTATTCGATCGCTTAAAGAAAGTTTTCAAAATGACGACCTTCGTGCTCAATACATATTCTACATCGTCTAAAAAAGTTTTCTTTTAAATTTATAAATGCAATTCTGTTGTTTTTTATTGTTTCTTCCGCTTGTCTTAATTTTGTTCTTAACACTGTGACGTTTGTAATGTCCTTGGCGTATACTAATTCCTTGTAGTATCCCCAGACGAAAAAATCTGTGGGGTTCAAGTCGGGGGACCGTGGCGGCCACGCAACGGCCCTCCACGACCGATTCATCTGCCTGGAAATGTTTCAGACAAATGTTGTCTAACATTTCTAGCAAAATGGCATGGAGCGCCGTCGTTTTGAAAAATCATATTTCTCCGCGTTAATAGGTCTACATCTTCTAATAAGACGCCGAGATCACGTCGTAGAAATTGCAAGTAGGCCTCGCTGTTCAGTCGGTCCGGTAGTTCGAACGGACCAATCAGCTGTCCGTTTAGGATGCCTGACCACAAATTGATACTAAATTCTTCTTGGAAATTAGATTCCCTTGTGAGGTGTGGATTTTCAATACTCCACGAATGGTAGTTATGCGCATTAAACACCCCACATCGCTTAAAATGTGATTCATCAGTCCATAGAATATTTTTAAAGAATTTTCGTTTTCAGCTTGTCTCCGTAACATTTCCTGACAAAATGCCACCCTTCTCGGGTAGTCTGCGGGCTTGAGCTGCTGAACTTTCTGGATGTGATATGGGTGAAAACGCTCTTGATGAAGTATTCGATGTGCTTGTGATTTCGGAATTCCGATTCGACGTTCTATTGTTCTTACACTAACTGATGGATCTCTCACCACTTCTTCGACCACTGATTGGACAGTATCTGGGTCACTCATTTCAGATGGGCGCCCCGATCTTCTACCTGGTAGGCGTCCTTCCATGTAAGAGTTATGTACTCTTAAAATCATACGATGATCAGGCCAAGTTTCAGGCTGAGGTCCACCTCCATTTTGTACTTGCTGCCGAAACAACCTGGCTGCTTCAGAAGCATTTCCTCTTGCATATCCATAAAAGTAATGCATAAGAGCATATTCTTGCGATGAAAAAGACATCACAAAATGAAGAGCTTGAAAAGTCCGTTAAGAGTGCCAAATTTGTCAAAATCCCGTATTCACACAAAACCAAATCGTAATCGCACTCAAGGTCCGTAAAGAAAGCAAAGTTCGTCAAATAATCACAAATGAGCGTATCGTACGTAAGGCGCAAACAAAAGCAGGCAAACGACTGGCGCCAGAACACAATAAGCGCTCGGACTACACCCCCCGCCTCATCCCCTTGTCACAAAGAATAGCATTCCTCAGTTACAAGTATCCATTTCGCCAATGAGAGTGAGAGAGATAGCAATAATGCGGTCTCTTTCATATCCTCTCACTCGGGCAATTTTTTAGCAGGTAAGTACTGCGTTACATCCAACACTACAAACGATGTGATCCGCGAGAAAAATATTTAAATATGGGTTTCATGTAGTTAAATTTTGCTAAATTGTAATTAATCTGAACCTTAGAAATTATAAAAAGACCAGATATTTTTTTTTATCATCTGATAGGAATTTGGTAAATTTTATGAAATTTTCACCTCGCTGTCTTTGATGGCCGATTTAAGCCAAAGTAGCCCTATTAAGTACTTCTTTTTTAAATGATTATGAAAGCAGAGAGTCTAGAGAAGTTTTTACACATACTTAGAAACCATGAATTCGCCTATTTAGATTTTTAATTTAAAGATGAATTTTTAAGTAATTATTCACTAACATTCAAATTTTGACTTTACACTACTGTTTTCTAAATTTCCACTAAAGTTACGAAGCTGATTATTTTAGACATAAAAGAAGCACTAAAGATGATTCAGTGGCAAAAAGAAAAACATTAAAATATGTTCTACTTTTTTTTATTTAAAATTTTTAAGTTCTTTGGATCAACATTTTCAAAAAGTCAAAAAAAAAATTCTTACTCGAAAACTACGAATAATCGCGGAACATACATGGGGGTGATTCGGGTACTCCAAGAGGTGCTCTAACTCTGGACTTACGCTTGACACTATTTTTTGGGACACCCTGTATATTTTCCTTGCTATATTTCTTTCTTGACTGCTTAAATTAAAGTCACGCTTTCATCATTATTGCAAAAAGAAAAATGTCACTAGAAAAACTATTTAAGCAGCGTAGCTGTATGAAATCAAAATTAACAGTATTTAGTAATTTTTTAAAAATATTAGACAGTTGTCAAAAATTAAGTAATTTGCAGACTATAGACCTAGAAAATCGCTTTCACAACTGATCGAAATCGAGATGTTATCTGAAGATCCAGCCAACGAGTGCGATGAGCGTGAGAAATTTGAAGATCAGTACTACAATCTGGTAGCGGAAGCGACCAGCTTGCTTGGCACTCAGCTGACTGAAAATGGTGCTGTAACGAGTGATCAAAGCTTACAGGCAAGTTCTTTTAAATCAAATACAGTTAGATTGCCAAAAATCGAATTACCGGTTTTCTATGGTTCGTATCTCTTATTCATTCCAGAACAGATATAGATAACATTAATAAACTACATTATTTACGAGCTTCTTTAAAGGGCAGTGCTTCCCTCGTTATTGATAATTTGGATGTAAGAGCAGAAAATTACGAATCAGCATGGAAACTCATATGCGATCGTTATGACAATAAGAGACTTCTCGTAAATAATCACGTTCAAACACTGTTTAATGTTAACAGCATACAAAATGAATCGTGCTCTGCCACACGTCATCTTATAGACGTGACAAACAAAAATCTAAGGGCATTGTCAACTTTGGGACAGCCTACCCAACATTGGGACACCTTAATAATTTATATTATGGCAGGTAAGTTAGATAGTGTTACACATAGGGAATGGGAAGAGCGTCGAAACTCATTAAGCGAGTTTCCTTCTCTTAACACA
The DNA here is from genome assembly GCA_963935595.1 of Schoenobius gigantellus. Taxonomy (NCBI): domain Eukaryota; kingdom Metazoa; phylum Arthropoda; class Insecta; order Lepidoptera; family Crambidae; genus Schoenobius; species Schoenobius gigantellus. Next base: position 82,114,762 of record OZ012540.1, read on the forward strand.
TTTATACAATTTCTTTGTAATAGGGCAGATTTATTAGAAACGTTACAAGAAAATAAAAATAACAACTTCAATACAAAAGAAACTTATAAAAGTAATACCTACTTACATACTACAAAAAATAATCAAAATATTTACAAAAACAATAAGAATGAAAAACAAGATAATACAATTAATATAACAAAAAAATCAATAACATGTCCTATGTGTAATCAAAATCATTTTTTGTTTAATTGTGAATCATTTAAAAGCATCACTATTGAAAATAGAATACAAAAAGCTACAGATTCTAAGGTTTGGCTTAACTGTTTACGGCCAGGGCATTATGCAAACAAATGCAATCTCGTGCATTGCAAATATTGCAAAAAAATGCATAACACTTTGTTGCATTTACACGAGACAGGGCCGTCTTCAGAACCTACTGTTCCTATTAATACTTTTACCAATTCGACTGATGTTGATATACATGTTGCTACTCCTTCGCACATTTTGCTGTCCACAGCCTTGGTGAAGGTGGTCGACGGCAATGGCGCCGTGCACCAAGCGCGGGTCCTGTTAGACAACGGCAGCACCGCGAATTTTATTACGGAGTCACTGTGCGGTAAGCTCGGTTTGTCACGACGTAGTTATAGCGCCCAGTAACAGGCATAAACAATAACAAATGTCTTAGTGCACAGTCTTGTAGTTTGACTATCATGTCTTTTACCGAGTGTAAGTTTACCTTTGATTGTCATATCATACCTCATATTACTAAAGCCTTGCCATCTACATTTGTTAGCCTTAATAATATTCCTCTTCCTATGGGAATACAACTTGCCGACCCTTCCTTTAATATACCGTCGTGTATTGATATTTTAGTCGGCGCTGACATCTTTTGGTCAGTCTTATGCAATAACTCCATAAATTTGGGAAAAAACCAACCAAAATTATACGAAAAAGCTGGGTTGGCTTGTTTCCGGGTACGTAGCCCGTCCTAATACACCTAATTCTTCTCCTATTTGTCATTTTGCAAGTCAGGATACCGACCCAGACTTGACTCATTTTTGGGAACCCTAATATTAAACACATTGAGAAGCACGATCTACCAGAAGTAGTCTCATGTTTAACTTTAACGGATAAGTGTAAGGATCTGTACATGAGCTTCAAAATTCATTAAATATAATAATACATAAAGTACAATTAGAAATGTTTTCCACAGAGTATGAGATTCTTAAGACCGGGAAGGCACTCCCAAAAAATAACCGTCTTATTTCATTATCTCCATTTTTAGATTTCAACAATATTATTCGTGTTGGAGGAAGAATAGAGAATTCTCCTTATAGTTTCGATGTGAAACACCCTATTTTGTTGTGCTCGAAGCATCATTTTACACAAATTATTTTTGAGCATTATCATTTAAAACACTTACACGCCGGTCCGCAGCTCCTATTGGCCAATATCAGACAACTTTATTGGCCATTGGGCGGTAGAAGCCTATCTAGAGCCACAGTGCACAAATGTGTCAAATGTATCCGATTTAAGGCAGATACAGTTCAACCGATAATGGGTCACTTACCTGAATCGCGTACCTTATTAGAGTTCCCATTTCTACACTGTTGCGTTGATTATGCGGGCCCAGTGTTGATAGCAGACCGCAAGGGTCGAGGTTGTCGTCTTGTCAAGTCATTTTTGGCAATTTTTGTTTGATGTTCGACCAAAGCCTGTCACTTGGAACTCGTTACAGCATTATCTTCAGAAGCCTACCTTGCTGCATTGAGACGTTTCACATCACGTCGGGGTAAGCCTCAATGTATAACTTCCGATAACGGAACGAATTTCGTTGGCACATATAACGAACTATCAAAGTTTTTAAAGCAATCCAATCTAGAGGGCACGGTCGCCCAGGAAGGCATCATATTTAAATTCGTTCCCCCTTATAGTCCTCATTTTAATGGTTTAGCAGAGGCAGCCGTTAAATCGACTAAATTTCACCTTAGGCGTCTGATGCAAACCACCCATTTTACATTTGAAGAAATGTCCACGTTCCTCTATCAAATAGAGGCTATTTTGAACTCCCGTCCTCTTACACCTTTATCTTCCGATCCCCATGACTTGTCTGCCCTTACTCCAGCTCACTTCCTAATTGGACGTGCTCTCTTGTCTATACCTTATCCCCAGATTCCTGCAGACACGGCCATTCAGAGACTGGAGAGATTCAAGCGGATAGAGCTCCTCAAGCAGAACTTCTGGAACCGCTTCTCTCTTGAATATGTAGCTCTATTGCAGCAGAAAGCAAAATGGCGGACAGCGGACATACAGCCTAAGATTGGCTCCCTAGCTCTCATAAAGGACAGAGCTCTTCCTCCCTTGCTATGGTCACTGGGGCGTATTACAAAACTCTACGCCGGTGTAGACAATGTCAGCAGAGTTGAGGACGAAGAACGGCACTGTTCGTAGATCATGTATTAACATTTGCCCTCTTCCAGAATTTTGACGTGTCATCTCTTCAGCACGTCCAACCGGGGAGCATGTTGGGTATCTACCCATCATACGCACGGGAGGAGACGCGCGGGGCGCCGCGCATGGAAGCCGCGCGCGGGCGCAGGACTCGAACCGGTTACCAGCGGGCCAGCATCACCGAGCGCTCGACCACTCACTCGCCTTGGGACGCCGCCGTGCCTAGATCGCGTCGTTTAATTTTATCGGCAATTGCTATGTAATTTATAGACGTGATTTATAAACCAGTTAAAGTTACAGTCCACTTTTATTTAACACCTCGGAGGATCCCGAACAATTTGCATACATCGTAATTAGGGTTGGGGTGTATGTACATACAATGATTAAATAATTAGTAAATTAGATTCTTGTTTAATAAGATTTTTATGTTTTGTTTGACGTCAATAAGTGCCTGTAAAGGTCTATATTGAATAGAGATTTTTGAGTTTGAGTTTGAATTTCTTCTAATCCAGGTAGATTTTCAAATAAATGTGGTAAATCCTACCTTCCTAAACATTTTTTGATTAATGTTTGTAAGAAAATTCTATGTAGAATTGAAAGGTTTCTTTCTTTTCAGATACCAGATTATTTAAATGCAGTAATGAATACCAAATAACGAAGAGATATAAGATTACTAAATCGAATTCACTTTCATGCATTCCAAAGCATCACCATTTCATAAGTCAACGACGACGTTGTTCTTCACTGCCACCTACAATTACAGTACACTATGGAAAACGAAACAATATTGATAATATTTTGAGTAATGTGGGTTTTGTTGATAGAGGACGTAGTTTATCATTGTCCGCTCTCACTTCCGATAATACCAGACTACGGTACAGAAAACGATGCTGCTCAGTTCCACATTCATTTTTTTTTAATTGCGAGCATACTCATATATTCGAATCTGAATCTAATAACTTAATAGGCGAAACGTGTTCTTATGACGGCGATTATTCCGGCAATGATAGTGACATAACTTACTGTCCTGATCATGATCAAGAGTCAAACCGTTCTCATCCAGAGTCAAACAATTCTAGTCCAAAGTTACTTTTAAATCAGCCATCCACGTCATCGGGTATTTACCATGGTAATCCAAACGAAGGAATGAAACGCAAAAATGAACGTAAGCCAGATAGCTGAAAGAAATTAAAAAATAAGAAACTCCGTATGTTAGGCCAAAAAATAGAAAACTAAAACAAGATAAAGTACGATTTGCTAGAAAATTAGGAGATAGGTGCAATTCGCAGTTTTGTAGGAAGAGTAAGGTGCGGTATTGTGAGAAATTTGATGATGAAAAACGTCAGGAAATACACAATAGTTTTTGGGAAAATATGAACTGGGACCAGCGCAAAGTCTACGTAGTCGGACTTGTAAACCGTAAGGGTAGGGTAACACGTAAAAGGTGATCAGACATCGAGACGTGAAGGTACGTTCGATTATTTTTTGCCAATGAACGATGGGCAAAATTTACAGGTTTGCAGGACAACACAAATGCCTTGTTGAATATTAGTGTTGAGCATAATGGTGACTATCACACAAAAATATTTAGAGCATGGGCATACACAAATGGAATGCGATGCAGTCCATGCAGCAATCGAAAGAAAGCTGAAAAATAGGGAGATACACCTTCCCAGCGACTATATTACTGTATCGAAGGAGGCATGGATAAATCCTTTTCCTTATGAAGCTGTCGAAATAAATTATGACTTTGTTAAGGATTTTAATAACAGAGCACATTGGAGATACAACACAATAAGACCAGGGGCCTTACCATGATCGCTTATAGCAAGGTTAAAACAATATTGAAACAGAGACACCGCTCTTGATGCGTATAGCGCCATCCCGCTTTTAGTGCGGTTTTAATATTGTTTTGGGCGATCATGGTTAGGGGGCAGGTCGTAAAGCTGGCGATCCTGTTGTGGTTAATTTAAGAGTTATCTAATACAGGCCAAACGGAAATATTTATTATAAAATATACTATGAAGACGAATGGTCCGAATTACCTATTAGACCAAAAAAGATTAATTCTATAACTTACTCCAGTTTAAATGTTGCGCCAATACCCATAGCTTCAACAAAATTTAATCACCTGCAACAATTAAAAGAAGTATTGCCAAGAGATTGTCATGCATTTTATGACAATTTATCTCATGAGTAACAAAATTGTTCTACAAAAATCCATGACTCTTAACAATACTTGTTTGGTTGAAGGTGATTAAATGTGGCAAAATAATGTTCTTTTTTCTGATTTGATTGCTTTTTGATGTTTTTATTTTCCTCTGAATAGTTTCGTTCAATATTAATATTCAGCCATAGGAATAACTTTAAATTACTAGGATGATTACTATTGTTCAATTGTTTTTTCTGTTAGTAAATAATTCAAATTGCTCAATTACATTGTGTTTATTTGATTAAATAATTAAATCACTTGACAATACTTCTTCTGTTTAAGGTGATTAATGTTTTTCTATCTAATTAGATTGTTTGTTGATGACCGTTTTATTTTCTCTTGAATAGTTCCGTTCAAGCCATGGGAATGCTTAAAAATGGCTAGGATGATGATTATTTTGTGCAATTGTATTTTCTGTAATCAAAGTTCTTAATGCTCAGTTACGTTGTTTGTATGTTTTTAATAATATAATTAAAGGTTTTGATTCTAAATACCGGTTTTTGCTAATTTCATTCCTAAACATCATAACATTATCACATAAAAAAGAAAAGTACAAAGTACTTAAATACCTCCTATCTAACCGAATACATACTATACTATCATAAAATATATGAATATAGCATAATATATATAGCACACTTATTCTTATTCCTAATAAATTAATTTAGTATCAAAATTTAAACTTATAAAAAAATTAAACGTTTTTTTCAGTTTGTGTAAACTTTTGGATTTAACAGTTAAGTGTTATTGGCACTTCGCCGTCGATATGTTCCGCACTTCACACCGTTCATTTGTACATGACGTTAGCGCTGAGACGCGGCCACTGAACAGGCGCCAGCATCATGTGCCGCACAGTAAAAATATAACAGTACTTACAACGAGGACGTTTTATATCGTATGCAATATACTTTTTGCTAGGTTACAAATAAGTATTGATTTATAAACTGAGGTAAGTACCTACAGTAATACAACCAATAAAGATACAGCTTTATGACTTCATTGCTATTTTTATTGTATCTTTACTTGTATGTAAATATGCACACTTTTTAATTATTACATTACATAGTATTTTTATTTGACAAACAACCACGTGATTTTTTAATAACTTAAAAAATAACAAAGTTTAAAAAGCTTTCATTTGCCAGTGACGTCATTGTACTCGTCCACCATTATAATACCGATACAAAAATATATTTTATAAGAAAGAGACGTGAAGCAATTATCAATAATTAGCGACTTTTTCAAGATTCATAATAATTAAACCGTTTCTTCACAATTTTAAAGGTTTTAAATGTTTCTATGATGTGTTATTGTAAAATGTAAATTCAAATTTTATGCATATTTCTTTTGTGCAGTATAGAATGCATCACTAGAATAGAAGAAATGCTCGATTAGCTAGAAGTAGTATTTAAAACAAAAGCTAAGAATATGACTGACGCGGCGGCATATATAAAGCACTGTTCAATTTTTTTGATTGACTTCGACGGCTATTCGGTTTGATTTAGATATAGTAGATTGTTACACCGAGCGCTGAATGAGCTATTAATGCCCGCGGATGTTTGGTGCACGAGCACTTGTTCGAGGGCACTAATAACCCGAGGGCATTAATAGCTCACTTACGAGGTGCGTAATCTGCTTTTCCTTCAACTTATTAAAAAATAATAAAAAACTGAAGTTGACTGTAGAAAAACTTATTTATTTATGACAGAAAATAAATAAGTTTTTCTACAGTCAATTTCAGTTTTTTATACAAATTGTTCTTATTAAAAAACCAAACCTTATCTTGACGGTGGTGACGGAAGTAGAAAATCCACAAAAAAAAAACTCACTGTCATGTACACCACAAAACCCTTATTTCTTGCCGTCAACATGAATGTGCACCAAAAAACACCACTTTCACTGCACAATATTCACTCGAATACAATTTTCGAATTAAGTATTAAAATAAAAGCTAATCTTCGCCATTAAAGCCAATTGCCTCTCTTTTTTAAATAAAATTGGCTTTGTATGGTCCTATCTAACTTGTTTTGCGCATGTGTATTTTTTGTGACATCTTATACAGCCACTCAAATCTCTTTGGAAAAATGCCTACATTTTGTATGAATTGTATGAATATGAATTGTAATTTCTTGTTAAATTAGAAAAAAAAACAACAGGGCAATTATGTTGGAAGGGTCATTAATGAAATTTCATACAATACTACTGCCGTTTTCCAGGGTAGTAATGTATTACTTAGTGTTGCCTTTTCCGATGATTAGAGGAAAATTAATGAGTAGTTTGAAGAAAAATATTTTAATATATATATGTAGGTATTTTAATAGGTACATTACTGAATAAATAAGTACTATAACTTATTTCGATTTGATTTGTGAACCGACTTCACTGACTGTGTATTTGTTAACCGACTTCACTGACTTCACGAAGTTATGAGGTAACACATACCTCATAGCTTCGTCATATATTAATTGATTTTCAAAATTCTTTTTGTATTAAGAAAAGTATACCCCCTAAGTGGTTCCATGCCATCAATCATCATCATCAGGATCTAGTATTGGAATCCCAAGAAAATCGAGAGAAACCCGTAAATTTTATAGGTACGTCCAACGTCTTTCCTGTTTTTTTTTTCTGAAGCTATTCAGGTATTTGCGTCTGGAAGACATCATCTCAAGGATTCTTCCACTATGCTGAGCTTACGATGAATCCTTAACTTTAAGGAGTTAGGGGGTTAGTCTTTAGATATAAAAGGTACGTATTGACTCTTAGTTAGGTATATTCTTTCAAGTTGATTTAGAGAACCATTATTAATTTCACGAAAAAGATAAAAATATTTTTTTAAAAAAATACCGACACCACTTCAAAACAAAAACTACTTCAAAATAAAAATGTAATGTTGTGTTTTTTTTATTGCTACTAAGTTGGCAAACAAGCAAACTGCCCACCTGATGGTAAGTGGTAACTGTCACCTATAATACATGTGGTTCCTGTGCGATTCGCAGTAAAACTGCAAGCCCCACAAGAACCACAGTGTACGTTGCCAACTTGTGACATCAGATGTAAAGTCACGGTACCCAGTAATTTCAGTGCCATATCTTACCCTTCACACCGGAGGGAACACAGCAATGCAAGCACTGCTGCTTTGCGGCAGAAATAGGTAAGACGGAGGTACCCATGCACACGACCCTGGTACAGAGTCTCCCTCCGGTAATATAAATTCTTATATATTATTTTTGACTTTGTGGTGTTTTTATGTTTACTTCATGATGGTAGCTCCTTGGTAGTCCTTGATAGCTCGAAAGCTTTCGAGACTTTTCCGAAACCACCTCGGCCGATCAGGCGACGGACATCGAAAACATTATTTTTTTGAAATTATCGATACGTTTTCAGTATATTTTATAGTAATCTATTCCTGTATATCCTTCTGATTAAATTGTGAGTTAAAGTAAATGGTGAAGAAGCGAACTGTGTTCTGATTTGGATTTATAAGACGCAACCAAGCAACAAACCGACACATAAACATCGCCGCATACCATAACTGGTGACCCCTGCTGAAGACGCCTACAGGATATTTGGGATAAAAAACGCAAGTACTGCATAATATTCATAATTTCAAATAAGAAATCACAATGACTGATAATAATTTAACGCAAACGGAGGTATCCGCGAACAATAAAGGAGAGCGCGTTTCCACTATACCATCCGACATTTACCGAGTCGGTGTACGAGTACCGGCATTTTGGCCAGAGGAACCGGAATTATGGTTTGCGCAAATTGAGGGACAGTTCGCAATCTCGAACATAACTGCTGACTCAACAAAAATTTTTTATGTCATCAGCAACTTAGATCCGCAATTTTCAAAGGAGGTTAAAGATTTAATTACAAATCCACAACAGACGAATAAGTACGAGAAGCTTAAACAAGAGCTCATAAAGCGCTTATCGGCGTCACGTGAGAAGAAAGTCCACCAACTCCTCATGCACGAAGAATTAGGGAATCGAAAACCTCAATTCTTGCGACACTTACAAGGCCTAGCTGGACCATCCGTACCCGATGACTTTTTACGTACAATATGGAGCAGTCGACTACCGAACAACATCCAGACACTTCTCGCATCACAACCAGACAGCTCACTTGAATCTTTAGCTGACCTGGCAGACCGAGTTCAAGATATCGTTGCTCCTACACTACAAATGGCCGCTACATCTGCACTTGGACCTAGCATGCAAACTATGGCATTAGAAATAGCTGAACTTAAAGAAGCTATCAAGAGTTTGACAGTTCAAATGAGTCGCCAGTCACGCCGAGACCAGCATCGTTCAAGAGACCGCCAACGACAACGATCTACATCCCGTTCTTCATCCAGCTATAGAAAATACCCTACCTGCTGGTATCATAGTAAAGGAGCTAAGGCAAACCGTTGCTTGAATCCTTGCGACTACAAGAGATCGGGAAACGATCAGGGCAGGCTGTAATGGCGACGAACAACCGCCCACATAGTATTGGTCGCCTATTCATCACCGATCGCAGCTCGAAACAACAGTTTCTGGTAGATACCGGCAGTCGCTGCGTATTCCCACGAGCTGCACTCCATGAACGACGGGCGAAGACCAATTATCAACTTTCTGCAGCCAATGGAAGCGTGATTGACACTTATGGGTATCTACAGCTTAATTTAGACTTAGGCTTAAGACGTAGTTTTCCTTGGACCTTTATTGTTGCAGATGTTGTTAAAGCTATTATAGGAGTAGATTTTCTTAACCATTATAAATTAATTGTTGATGTATATAACAAACGCTTAATTGATAACACAACATCTTTGTCATCCGTTGCTTCTGTTGCTAATGCTTTTAATATTTGCTCAGTTAAAGTCCCAACTGGCGACACACGATACCACGCTATTCTCGCTAAATTTCCTGAGATTGTTAAACCTTCTGGTACCCTACGCATCCACACGCACAACACTGTACACTTTATTAGGACCACTCCTGGTCCGCCTATATCTTGTTCTCCTCGCAGATTAGCTCCGGACAAATTGAAAATAGCTAAGCAAGAGTTCGAGCAGATGTTGAGCAATGGCACCGCGCGTCCTTCTGAGAGCCCGTGGTCGTCTCCACTGCACCTTGCCCCTAAAAAGGACAATGGATGGCGTCCTTGCGGAGACTACAGGCTTCTCAACTCCCGGACAATACCAGATAGGTATCCCATAAAACACATACAGGACTTTGCTCATAGTATATCAGGTTGTACTATATTCTCTACTATAGACCTACTAAAGGCGTATAACCAAATCCCGGTCAATAAAGAGGATATCCAGAAGACAGCCATAACAACACCTTTTGGGCTCTTCGAATTCCCCTACATGACCTTCGGACTTCGAAACGCTGGTCAAACATTTCAAAGGTTTGTAGACGAAATGACACGAGGCCTAGATTTCTGCTATTGTTATTTAGATGACTTTCTAGTATTTTCTAGAACGGAAGCTGAGCACGAAATTCATCTCCAGGAGCTCTTCTCCAGAATGAGCAAATACGGCATCCTGGTTAACACTTCAAAATGTACGTTTGGTGCTTCTGAAGTGAACTTCTTAGGTTATAGCATTTCTGCCTCAGGAACAAAGCCTCTTGAATCAAAGGTTCAAGCCATCAAGGACTACCCTGTACCTAAAACGGTAAGAGAACTCCGCCGTTTCCTAGGCATGCTTAACTTTTATAGGCGTTTTCTGCCCGATGCTGCTAAAACGCAAGCACCATTAAACGCATTGCTTACTTCATTGCAAGCATCAAAAACGATAGTATTTTTGTTTTGACAGGTATGTCTGGCAGGTATGTCATATATTATTATTCGAAACGAAATTCGAAACAAGCTGAAACCTGTTTTTGATGTGCTACCATCATCAATGCTGGCTAAGTGCGGGTTGGTCGACTTCACACACAACGTAAAAATTTCTTTACACGTGTGTGCAGCGGTCGGCGCGCCACTTAGTGGTAGGTATTTATAACGCTGCATTGCGTGAGTGACAGGGGCGTGCATGCACTAAACAAGACTATCAAGAAGAAAGCCACAAATCGCTATGAATATCAGGCAAACGTATTAGTCTCTAAACAACCTGGTTTTAAAATATTAATTAATATTCTACCACCTTACGCCTGTAAGAAAACTCGGGAGGTACTACACAGCTAGCGTTCTTTACCATGATGGCTTTACATTTGACGACACGGTTAGCACAGAGTTCGAGTGATCGCCTACTAAGCAACTGGTCGCGGATTCGATTCTCAAATATTTTGTAGTTACGGGACAAATATTATGTATGGAATACAGAAATTTGTTCCGGTCTGGGCATATGTGCATGTGATATGCAATATATTCTATGTTTGTTACTTTGATGACACGGTTAGCGCAGAGGTCGAATGATCGCCTACTGCGCAACGGCTCGCGGGTTCGATTCCCGTACGGGACAAATATTTTGTATGGCCTACAGAAAATTGTTCCGGTCTGGGCGTATGTACATGTGATATTCTATGTTCGTAACTGCACCCACAACACAGGAGAAAATCCTAGTGTGGGGCGACGTTGTCAAAAATAAAAAAACAGCACCTACGACACAGTTGAAAATCCTAGTGTGGGCCGACGTATTTAAAGAAAAATCAATAATATAATATATAAAAACCCTTTCATTACTGAGTGACTAACAGATTACGCACAGCCGTAAAAGGCACAAGAAGCTGTTTGACATGTATGTTGGAAATTAGCCATCTAAGGGGGTATAATTAAAAAATAATAGTAATAAATAGTTTGTATGGAATCTCTATGACATTTATGCAGGTGAAGCAGCGGGCAAAAGCAAATATTTTATAAAGTTTCACAAAATTCCGCTGATCAGATATTTTCTTTTAATACAATGAAGTGATCTTTACATAAATCGAACGGAAATTTATGTTAATTATTTTTTACTTTTTTATAATCAACTCACGCTTGACCATAAATGTTACGAAATTTAAAAGATTCCTAAAATACTGTTTTAGCGCGAACGCACACGGCCGACTTTTTGTAGGCCGACTGTTTCATCGACTTTTTTCCACTGATTTGGTCACCGACTCAACGCACACGGCACGGCAGTCATTTTGTCAGTGGCAATCGAGATACGTGCACATCTAGGGTTGATCATGGAATTACAGAGGAATCAACCAGATGGGCACGGCCAATAACAGAATTTTTTTTTTTCGCACTATGTAACAGACTTGTTAAAATAATTTCACCAGCGCCATGTTGATTTTCTACATAAGCATTGTTCGAAATTTTTATATCGTATTTTTTCACTAAAAATAAAAAGTGAATTTAAACAAATGAAATTATGCCTAAATGTTCTTCCGGAAAATTCTAAGCATTGTGGTGTAAGCCCTTTCAAATTCTGTCCAGTAGTTTCGGAGATCTTTCCGGACAAACAGACAAACAAATATACAAACAAACATTTTTTTAAACTATTCTATCGTGTTCTGCTAATGATTTGAGGTGACTGCGAGGTGGCCACTTTATTGGACCATGTGTCCTGAATTGTCTGTTCAAATTGGAACGCGTACGGGGGCTGTTATGTGGTGAAGCGACGTCTTGTTGAAAATAAACAACAGTTTCCCTTAAAAGTAAGAAATAGGATCCATAGAGAGATCACCTTGGTATAGACTCCTTTATATGTTTGTAATATCTATACATTTCATATGCCAAATGTCTTATATGCCAATGTGACTTAATTATTAATTATTCTATATATGTTGTGTTTTAAGTTGAATAAACCCTATTTATTATATGCTGGGATGCTTCTTTATTTATTTCATTACAATTTATTCAACTTAATTTGACGAAAATGGACAAATATTTGCGTCCCGAACGATTCGAAGCGGACCCCTCCTCCGAAGGGGATTTGACTCCACAGTGGACTCATTGGAACCAAACATTTGAAAATTTTCTCTCGGCTGTAAAGCATACTGAAGACCCCGTAGGCGTACCCTACGACCCCGTACGTCCTGAGGTAAAATATCAGCTATTAGTAAATCATTTATCCCCAACATTATTTACGCACATTAAAGGTTTGACTGATTATGATACCGCAATAGAACGATTGAATAATCTTTTCGTTAAGCCGTTAAATGAAATCTATGCGAGACATAGACTCATGAAAAGATCACAACAATCTGGGGAAACTGTTCATCAGTATTTACAAGCGCTAAAGATTTTATCTAAAGATTGTAACTTCAAATGTGTTACGGCTGAACAGAATGAGAACGATTACGTCAGGGATGCGTTTATAAATGGTCTCTCGGCTTCTACAATTCGCCAAAGACTTCTTGAGAATTGTAGTCTCTCTTTAAACACTGCCTATGAACAGGCACGAGCACTAGAGCTTGCACAAATACACAATGAAACATATCAAAGAGAACGTACTCCTTTTATTAACTCTATCAAGACGTCACATACTGTACCAAATCCAAAACCGGTCGCTGAAGATATAGCCTCAGCAGCGTCAACGTCACACAGCGCACAGGAACTATGCTATTTTTGCGGCAATAGGAGACACCCGCGGCGTAATTGCCCTGCAGCTGCTACCAACTGTCTAGCTTGCGGTAAAAGAGGGCATTTTGCTAAAGTTTGCAAAAGTAAGCGTCAACAAAACGCCGCAATGGTAGTCGAAAGCGATTCAAATGAAACATTGCTTTGTATGACTTTTGCCGCTGCCCAAGATTTGAGTAAAGCTATGATACAAGTCGTAATTAACAATAACATACTAGCGCGAGCACTAATCGACACGGGAAGTACAGGCAGCTTTATAGATAAAAATCTTGTTGAACACTACAAATTACTTAGGCTGCCATACGAACAAAAGGTATCTATGGCTAAATCCGATCTAGTTTCAAGCGTAGACGGCTTATGCCCTATTACTTTAGAATTACAAAGTCAGAAACACACTGTAAATTGAATGATAATGAAAGGACTTTGCTCAGATGTAATACTAGGTCATGACGTACTTAGTAGACACGAATCACTCGAATTCAGATTTGAAGGGGGCGAACCAACTTTGAAAGTATGTACTTTATCTCAGGCAAACATCGAACCTGTCAACTTGTTTAGTAACCTCCTACCATTTGAAAAACCTGTTGCGATAAAATCTAGACGGCACTCTGAACTAGATTCAAAGTTTATCGAAGATGAAATAAAAAAATTGTTAGCAGATGATATAATCGAACCTAGTCAATCGCCATGGAGGGCACAAGTTCTTGTTACCTCAAGTGAGCATCATAAGAAGAGGATGGTGATAGATTATTCACAAACAATAAATAGATTTACGCAACTAGATGCTTACCCTCTTCCGTTGATTGAAGAAGTTATTAACAATGTGGCAAAGTACAAGGTATTTAGTAAAGTTGACCTGAAGAGTGCCTACCATCAAATTCCTATCAAGGATAAACAATATACTGCGTTCGAAGCTTGTGGGAATTTATATCATTTCAAGCGTATCCCCTTCGGCGTTACAAACGGCTTGCAAACGGTTGCAGCTTTTCAAAGAGCAGTCAACGGAATTATTAAAAAGGAGAATTTAGACGGTGTTTTCGCCTATCTGGATGATATTACAGTCTGTGGGTTAAATCAATCCGATCACGATGACAAGCTACGAAAATTTAAGGAGGTAGCAACCAAATATAACTTGACACTTAACTTGACTAAGAGTGAATTTTCAAAGACTGAAATCAATCTTTTAGGGTACAATATATGTAATGGTGTAATAAAACCAGATCCAGAAAGGCTTAAACCACTCTTAGAGCTACCAGTTCCTACGGACTCCACATCCCTACGAAGGATTTTAGGTATGTTTGCACACTATGCTAGATGGATATTTAATTTTTCAACGAAGATCCAACCCCTCGTTGCTAGTGAACATTACCCTTTGACTACTGAGGCTGTAAATAGTTTTAACTCTATAAAAAAGGAAATAGCGAAAGCTGCTATATGTATCATAGATAACAAAATACCTTTAACTGTTGAAACAGATGCATCAGAGTGGGCCCTAGCGGCTACTCTTTCTCAAGAAGGAAGGCCAGTAGCATTTTTTTCAAGAACCCTTTCGAATAGTGAAAAGGGACACTCTGCAATTGAAAAGGAAGCAGCTGCTATTGTAGAAAGGCTAAGAAAATGGAGACAATTTTTGATTGGCCGCAACTTCAAACTCGTCACAGATCAAAAATCAGTAGCTTTCATGCTTGATCAGAAACAAAAGCACTCCAAAATCAAGAACGATAAAATACAGCGCTGGCGTCTTGAACTTTCAAATTATAATTTCGATATAGTATACAGACCTGGAAAGCAAAATGTCGTGGCTGACACGCTATCTCGCAGCCCTAATACTATTGCATCTACTTCATCAATTGATGTCTTACAGTTGCATAATCGCTTATGCCATCCTGGGGTCACAAGAATGGCGCACTGGGTTCGTTTAAAATGCCTACCTATATCTATTGATGAAATTAGACGTGTAACTGCAGCGTGTCCTATTTGCGCGGAAATAAAGCCTAGATTTTTGCAAAAATCTGGCACTCTTATAAAAGCTACGGCTCCATTTGAAAGACTATAAATGGATTTTAAAGGTCCCATACCGAGCTCAACGAAAAACAAATACATATTAACAATAGTAGACGAATTTTCAAGGTTTCCTTTTGCTTTTCCATGTTCAGATCTAAGTGCTAATACAGTTAAAAAGAAATTGACATCGCTGTTTGCAATATTTGGTATGCCTGCATACATACATTCGGATCGTGGTACCAGTTTTATATCAGCAGATATCAAAACCTTTCTTCATAATCTTGGTATTGCAACAAGCTATACGACGCCATACAATCCGCAAGGTAACGGCCAAACAGAAAGATATAATGGCATACTGTGGAAGACTGTACAACTAGCGTTGAAGTCAAAGAACCTTCCCGTTACGGCTTGGGAGAGTGTGTTGACACAAGCCTTACACGCTATAAGATCTTTACTGTGCACCTCCACTGGCTCTACTCCTCATGAGAGAATATTTTCACACCCAAGGCGTTCTTCAACGGGACAATCAATGCCTACCTGGCTTACGGAAGGTAGTACTGTTCTATTACGAAACAATATCAGAACTAGTAAGTATGATCCGATAGTTGAGGAGGTAGAGCTGCTTGACGTTAATCCATTTTATTCCCACGTCAGATCACAAAGTGGAAGGGATATTACGGTTTCGAACAGACAATTAGCGCCTAGATGAGAAAGCGCATTACTGCAAACTACGGAGACACCTGAAGTTGAACCAGAAGCAATACCTCTATCACCTGCCATTCCATTGGAGATAACATTGGATCCAGCTCCTGATTCTCAGGCTAAGTCAGGACATTTCGCCGATCCAATAATGTCAGATACAACCGGACCTGTGAGAAGATCTACTCGGGAACGCCATGTTCCACGTTACTTGGCAGACTACATACAAAACTAAGCTGGGGAGAATGATATAGACTCCTTTATATGTTTGTAATATCTATACATTTCATATGCCAAATGTCTTATATGCCAATGTGACTTAATTATTAATTATTCTATATATGTTGTGTTTTAAGTTGAATAAACCCTATTTATCTGGGATGCTTCTTTATTTATTTCATTACACACCTTAAGAAATAGGATCCGAGGATTTTCCGTACAAAATGTATGGGAAATGTTTTTGGCGATTTCTGTCGTTTCTAGTACTCATACCTTAAATGGTCCCATAGAGTCTTTTGGTCCCTACATGAAATAGGATCGATAGGCATAAAAAAAATTTTGCTATCTCAGCATTTTTTTTGTTGACTGTAACTTTTTTCCAAAATCTGTGAATGCAGATTAGAATATCTTAAAAAGTTATGGATGGTTGCCTAATAATGTTTTCTTGTAACTAAAACGGTTAATGTACCTGCCCTTTAAATCCCATCTCAAAAATCCATCCCGTATACTATGTGCCCGCGACTTCGTCCGCGTGGAATAGTAACGGCTGGACCGATCTTGATGAAAAGTAGCCTATGTTATACCTTATTTAATTAGCTATCTATTAGTGAAAGTCCCGTCAAAATCGGTCTAGCCGTTCCGGAGATTAGCGGGAACAAACAGACAGACAGATAAAAAAAATTGTGTTTTTGTTATTGCTACCCGATATACTCGTCATACCCATTTAGTAAAAACTTGTTATTTTGACATTACAAACAGACACTTTAATTTTATTTATTTGTATAGATAGAGATTAACATTAATAACAGTTTCGTACAATTTAATGTAACAAACATCAAACGTTTAAACTTAATCCTTGATAAATAAACAAAACATTTGCCAAGGAATTTTAAAAGAGCGACATCGATATTGACAGCCCTACCAAGCCAGTGCACGCGGCCGACTGTCGGTCAGTGTCGGTCGATCGGGCCGGCCGGGACTCACCGATTTATTTTACGGCCGACTTTTTGTAGGTCGTGTGCGTTGCAACGTACAACTCCATATTATTATTATGTTTCATTTTCCACCGTCAAAAAGTCGGTCACCGATAATCGGCCGTGTGCGTTCGCGCTTACTGTACGTCTAGTACGAGTTTTTAAATCGAGTAAACTACAATAGTTTTCGTTAGCTCGCCAAACTGTCAGTTTACGATGTAAACGGTAGTATGAGTTGCTCGTTTCGAATTCACGTTTAAACGATAGTGAGTTAGTTTTACTCGATTAGACGAACTTCACATTATATATTTATATCTCTCTTACACACATGTGAATGGAAAGAGACACGCAATTTTGTCACTGTGACGTTTTCTTAGCCGTTTTTATTATTTTTAAAGCGAGTTGAATGAAAGAAAAACAGTATTTGGTAACTTTATATATTTATTTATAACCATTGGGTGGTTGAGTGCCATTGTTACTTGGTCAATGTACCAACTAACTGCTTCCTGCGACAAGTAATTAGCAAAGCCAATTACTCGCTGGTAGGCTCCATTGGCATAAAACAATAAGGCACACAACACCTAAAACAAAGGTAACAGAAATTAACTATAATGTTATGTGTGTAAATAATATTGTAGGTACTAACCTTAGTCTCTAGAGACACTCTTTGCGAACTACGAAGGTCACTATACTCCTCAACGAATATAATATAATATAATATAATGTACTGCAAACATGATGGAAAGCAGCTTTTGTTAGGTGGTAGCGCTGAGTAAAGTGTGTGTCGGAGATGCGGCTTAAAGAAAATGATTGTTGCAGCTTAGAATTCTTTCGTCTCTCTTCATGTGCTATTTCATCTTGCATGGCCCTCCATGCAAAGTACCACCGTGCAGACATAATTTTAATGTTTAGAAACACAAAAAACGTATTAATGTACCAAACTCACATAAAAATGTGAGATGAGAACCCAAACTACAATAGTTTCCGAGTAAACTGTCAAACAAATGTCAAACATGTAACTCATACTGCCAAAGACTCAAAAACTACTCGAATACGTGCTCATTGAACGAGTAGTTTATTACTTTGTAACTCATACTGTTCAATTTTAGTTCATTATACAATTTTAGTTTCCGATAGAGGCGCTGGTGTGAAATGTATGAAAACAAAACTATTCGATCGTTCGAATCAGAAACTATCAAAACTCATACTAGATAATCATACTTTACTTAAGCTCGAATAAAACACTATTATGTACCTACATGTATAATGTGCTATTGATTCTACCTTCTAAAGCTTTGATGCCAAGCGTTGTGAATAAAGGGGTAACATTAAGTATTAAAGCAATTCAGCAATAAAGTTTTATAGGAAACATTATTTTGAACCAATGAATCGTTGCATATTTACTTGAAGAAAGAATCATACTGGTTTATTAACACTGCACTGTGCTATATGGCCGCGGCAATAAAATATAAACATTTGGGAAATAAATATTTACCACTATTCTTTCAGCATTTTTTGTATGCATTTGATTTAACATTTCGTCTTTGACTTCTTTTATTAGCGAGTTTTACACATAAAATAACTTATAGAAAAAAGAACGAAAAACATATTTTTTCACGCATAAAATAACTTAGGAAGAAGGATTAAAATAGTTTTCTCCTTTATAATACCTAATCCATTATTTGCACTATTCACCATATTACTACACTAATCTATAATAATAATGAAAGTTAACAAAATAAACGCAAACTGCAAAATGAAAATTCGATCGTAATGGCGGCTGTACACTCTCGACGAGTGCTCTCGTCAAGTCTCGCCGAGAGGTCTCGCCCGGGAGACCTGTCAGCGAGTGCTTACCATTATGTACACTCTCGTCTATTCACTTGCGGTTTTGGTCACCGAGAGAATGGACGCGTTAGAAGTCGCTTCCACTGTTTCGCTATGCACTATTAATTATTATATGTATGTACACGAATATCATACAAAAAAATTCAAAAAGAGTGGCGTAAAAGATGGTGGATGGTCGCTATGCATCGAATAATAATAATAAATCATTTTATTTGCAATAAAAAATATTTTATAAAAATTAAAACCGACTTCAAAAACACTGAAAAGTTAAAAATAATATAAGAATAGGTACAGACAACATCACACTTCTATATTGAAGTCGGTGACTTTTAACACTTTCTAGGAGATCATCGTTTGGCACCGACTTCAATAGAGAAGTGAGATGTTGTCTGTACCTATTCTTATATTATTTTTAACTTTTCAGTGTTTTTGAAGTCGGTTTTTATTTTTTATATAATACTTTTTATTTTTAACTTTTTAGGGAATGCAATCTTTTTAGTGAAAGAAACCCGAATTTAATACCAGCTCACCTTCAGTGAGCTGGTATTAAATTAGCGTTTCCCTCGATTTTCATGGGATCCCATGATCAGATCCTGACTTTGGTGACCATGGGACCACCCTTGGGGTTTACTCTATCGAATACAAAAAGAATTTTGAAAATCGGTCCACAATTGGCGGCGTAATCGCGTAACATACACACAAAAAAAAACATACGCATCGAATTGAGAACCTCCTCCTTTTTTGAAGTCGGATAAAAATATGGTTACAGAGATGATTATAAGAAGCTAATCCAAAATATTTTGTCATTTTTCGACGTGCAATACTTATTCCGATGTGAAATATTATGATTAGTACGATTCAATTCAATACTTCGAACATTTGAAACAGGACGAGGTAAGTCAGTCATTGTTCCACATATTTGATTCGTTGCTGACCACTTGCAGACACGTGCGTTCAGAGCGGTTGCTGGCTGTGCACTGCACTGGCGAGAGTGTACATCAATGCTCTCGCCGTTCCTCGCGAGACGTGCCGAGACCCAGGCGCCTCCAGACTCACGCCGAGACTCGGGCACAAAAAACCGACACGGGAGCGAGGGCGGGCGAGTAAGCACGAGACATCCCGAGGCGAGGCGAGAGCTACCATGTACACTCTCGCACTCGGCCTGTCTCGGGGTGTCTCGGCGAGAGTGTACAGCCGCCATAAAGAAACACGTAATAAATTTTTTTGCGCCCGCGACACGAAGCGACATGACCATACCCTGAGACGACTTGGCGAGTACTTGTCTTATATGGAGCGCGATCGCAACCACGCGAAATTATAGAATTTTCGACATTTTCCTAAATATTTTATATGACATCAAAAAATCTGCTTTCACAGTTTACTAGATAATAACGAACTACATGTTTTGGTATAACTTGTATACTGTTTTATGTATATTTCGATTTCAAATCGTGGTTTTAGTTTTCGATTTAGACCTATGTTTGGATTTTTTTTTCTATCGAGTGAAATGGAATAAATCGTGTTTCTGCTTTCACAGTTCACTAGATTATATCTTCAAGTTTAAGGTGTGTGAATTTCAGAATTGTGGGTTCTAATATAATCGATCTAGACGTTCTAAGATCGGCAAATTTGGGAAATCCTCTCCTTAAAATAATTGTTTTTGATTGGTTTTTACGTATAAATCGAATATTTGAATACATGATAAGATGTGTAATGAGTTTACTCACGCAAAATATGAAATCCCGTCTTTTTTCTGCCGTTTCTGGCTATTGTTACCACAACTTTTGAATGCGCACTTCGGCATGTTTACGTGCCGACAGTTAATCACTCACTATGGAAAGGAACTGCACGAGTCGCGATTGAGCAGTTCTTCACCGGCCCACTTCTCGATCTTTCATGCGTTATCTACCTTTGGTAGTAAATCAATGATGGCCATGCCATACACAACAATAACGTCACGATTGATGTCGGATCTCTCTGTCTAATCGCTTAAAAAATAACAGCTTAAAATGCTTGTATCTCATGTATTTCTAAGCCGATTTTAATTCTAATTTCACATGATTGCATCTTTTTCTACGGTATTTTAATATTTTATGACGAGACATGAAAATTAGAAAAAATTGGTTCAATTCTAATTTTCACGCCATTGAACAAATGCACACCGTCTTATTACAAAGCCTGACACTTGTCTCTATCTATGTATATTAACACAAGTAAAAGCGCACTATGTTTAAATCAAGACTATAACTTTAGACCAGGTTTTGTTATAAGACCGAATCGGTCTTGTCTGTCTTTATCTCATTTTTTTAACAAAATAAGACATTCAAATAAACATAATGAATAAGGCTGTGAAATACATAAGGTTCATGGGTTAAAGATAATAGTGCTTCTACACCAATGCCTTTATAGTAAAATTTTCGTCAGTGTTTCAATTTGTTGTTAGTGACTTTGATTGCATCAATTTATTTTGCAAGATGTTTTAAAAGTCAAGTTTGAATTAAAATATATTAATGTACGCGCCCTACGTATGACAGGCAAAGCATTCCACAATCAAACAGCCTGCACAGAAAGGATTACGAAAGGAATTGTGTTGAGTATGTAAATATAACCAGGATAAGGTCGTGGCAGAAACGAGATGTTCCATTTGTTAAAAAGGAACGAAATATTGCTTACCTTGCATAATCTTGCAAAAACATCATTATGGTCGCGCGCCTGCGTGTACGAATTTGTCGCTTAACCGTCGCGCCGCCCATGATAAAGACGATAGATTTAAGTAACGTAAAGTGACGTATAATTTGTTCATATCTGATCTACCAGTGTTTGACAATGCAACAGTATGTGGCTAAAGCGACAATTACATTCACCAGGACTAATCAATCCAGAGTGCCCAAAACTACATCTTAAATGTCTGACTCACCGTGGTTAACAAGGGTTTCGGAAATCCGTGATTATCAAATACTAGCTTTCCGATCACGGCTTTGCCCACATTATTATTGTTTTCCCGTATTGGAGTAGATTTTAAATATTTTCCATAGAAACTTACAACCCCTATTTTGCACCCTAAGGGGGTGAATTCCAATAAACCATGAAACACATATTCAATGAAATGTTTTTAAGAGCATCAATCTCAAGTTTTATCAAAATTGTTGCTAATTTAAAGATTTATTCATACAAACTTGCAACCCCTATTTCATCCCTTCAGGGTTAGTTTTTTAAAATCCTTTTTAGTGGGTGTCCGTATTTTGAATTAAAACTGTCCAAATTTCACGTTTATACCATTAGCAGTTACGGCTGTGCGTGCGTCTATGGATGGAAACTTCTTCTTTGATATATATAGATTAAAACAGTAAAGGAGGAAATAAAATTATCATACACCAAATATAAAGCAAGACTTGCTAAGCATCCAAACAAACTTGCTGTGCAATGAATTGACTTGGCCCATACCGCCTCTTAAAGTGATACTGAAAAGGTTAACTTCTCTACCACTAACACAGCACAGACCTCCACCAACCCAGGAATAAGTGTGATGCAAGTGACAACAACCAGCAGGCCTATTGTTTCATCGTATGACATGGTATAAATTTTGAGATAAAGAAGTTGTGAAATTTTATATTTTATTACCGATATGTAGTGATATAATCACTATGGCGTATGTAAAGAATGAATGATGAAGAATCTATCCGAAACTCTTATTATCCGTTTTGCATTCTGAAATGGTATCATTTGACAACTATGAGATCCAAAATAGGCCTGCTGGTTGCTGTAGTTAAAAACTGACAACTAGTTGATTTTGAAATCATTTATTTTAGCTTCCAATAACTATTTTGGTATGTATGCCCTTTCAATACGTATATCATCCACAGGACTATCATTTTTATCACATTCCACTAAGCCTATTCTTTTAACAACAGTCATACCGCTTTGTACTCGACCAAATATGGTATGCTTTCCATCAAGCCATTGAGTTGGTGCTAAGGTAATAAAAAATTGAGAGCCATTTGTATCAGGTCCAGCGTTAGCCATTGACAGGATGCCAGCTCCTGTATGTTTCAAATCTGAAGTGATTTCATCATCAAATTGTGGGCCATATATAGACTGACCTCCCTTGCCAGTGCCAGTAGGATCACCACCTTGTATCATAAAATCTTTAATGACCCGATGAAATTTTGTGTTATTGTAATAGCCTCTACGGACAAGTTCCATAAAATTTCGGCATGTTAGAGGCGTGTGTTTCCAGTACATTTCCAATATCATAGTACCCATACTGAAATAAATAAGAGACATGTAAATTAAAGTAATACACCGATAACATAAAAAGGTAAAATATTCACTGGAAGGAGACTGTACCAGGGTCGCCTGCTTGTGTACTGTGTCTTACCTATTTCTGTCGCAAAGCAGTGCTTGCATTGTTGTGTTCCAGTTTGAAGGCTAAGATATGGCCATGAAATTACTGAGTACCGTAACTTTACATCCTATGTCACAAGTTGGCAACATACACTGTGGTTCTTTTGGGGTTTGCAGATTTGCTGTAAATCTCAAAAGAACCACATGTAGTTATAATTGACTGTTACCACTTACCATCAGGAGGCAGTATGCTTGTTTGCCAACTTAGTTGTATAAAAAAAAATCATTATAATTCAATAAAGCAAAACATTACTAGGACAAGCAAGCACTCACGTTGTTTCTAGCACTGCAACAGGCGGCTGCCATGATTTGTCTGGAACACCCGCGTTGGAATAACCTAACATTTTTGTATTTTCAATGAACTTTAAATCATCTAATCCATATATCTAATTAAAGAATAAACCACAAATTCTACGTACTTTATTTTATCATTCGTGTTTATTTTTCGAATTGAAGTTTTTGCACCAAACGTCAAATAATATAAACAGCTAAAACAGCACAGACTATTAAGTAAGTATGTAGCCGGGGTGCGTTTGAAAACGAGTAATACTTCTCGGGGTAGAGTGAATTTCACCCGATAGCGTTCGCCGAGTGAAACCGAGGGTAACCGACCAATTACTCAGCTCGTATTTCTAAACACATTAATGAAGAGTAATTTTCGCCTGACAGGAGTGAATTTCTCTCGGCCCCAAGTCAGCGTTTTTACCTGACATTGACAGTTGACTGTTCTGTAATCTGTGGCGATTGATTTCTTTTTTCGTCGAAGTTAAAGTTTACAAATATTAAGTAAAGCTTTGTGTAGTTGTAAAATAAAGCAAATTCGTGTTGCAAAACATAAGAAGTCTGCTTTTCGTTTTCAACCATGAAGCAAATACAATTTGTATTTGCTTCATGTTTTCAACTGACGGATCCCGTTTAAAAACTCGTGAAGTGCGAAAATCACTCGCTAGCGTTTGAAAACCAGTTAAACTTCTCTTTCTCTCTTAGAGCATTCATACGGGAGACGGCAAGGCTAGGCGAACCCCTCTGCCAATTTACGCTGACCATACACGTTATATAAAACTAGTTGACGCGCGGCCGCTGCCATTTGGTGTCGCTTTCGTGTCGCACTAAGAGCTCCAAAAAAATGGTTAATTGTACAGTTTCCTCTTGCAAAAGGCGATCCAGTTACTCAAATCTTCGAGATCATGGCGTTTCCTATCACATGTAAGTATAAAATATACATTAACGTGTTTTATTTGTTTACAATTTTGAAGTAATTTTTATACCGTTACGATAGAAAAATACAATGGTACGATGGTAGCTCAACACAATACACGGGCGTTATATTGTCTGTGACACGGGCATTTACTTAGTGCTGGGACAACGTGAGTGAATGATGCTTATTCATATTTTTATTTATCATTCACTCCGAAGTTATGAGTTAGAATAATGTTAATATCGGTGCATGGATTATAGGTAGTATAAGATTAAAATAGAAATTCAAGTGGAATTTAATTGTACAAAAAAATATCAAGAAAATATTACTTATTATTTTGTTTCAACTTTGCGTTGTAGTTTAAAAAAAACTTTTTCTATACAATTACTTACTCTAACCAATTTTTCGACTGCGTCTCACTTGATTTTAAGCCTATTAAATAATCTATATTGGTACTTTACAAAATGCAATATAAGTTAATACTCCAGTTAGAAAAATGGCATGTAATGTCCTCTAAATTTTATGTTGTAGTTAAGGTCAAAAGTACAAAAAATTAGCTATTTTTTGTACTTTTAGTTTTTTTGTTTATTTTTTCGAAAGGCTTAAAAGATGCAAAATGTTCATAAACTCTCAAGTATATTTTATTCAACTGTACTTCTATTTAATTTTACACGTTGACTGCCAGACAGCAGACAAAATAGAAAAACTATTTTTTGCGGTCACCGTTAACCGCGTTTTTGCGTGACTCGGGCGCAGAGACGCGGACTAGAGGTGTAAAAAACTGTTTAAAATTTATCAAAATTTTAAAAAGATGTTAAAGTTTAATGTATCTTTATCGTTTATTACATTACCCTTAAGAGATACCCCTTTATTCATTATCCTTCTGGGATTGTCGGGTAAATTTTCAAAATCATTGGAAAATTGAAAACTTAGCGAGCAAAGCCGCTGGTGGGTCGGAATCTAGTCTCTATACTACATCACTATACAGGACGGATTTTTGAGATGGGATTTAAAGGGCAGGTACATTAACCGTTATAGTTACAAGAAAACATTGTTAGGCAACCATCCATAACTTTTAAGATATTCTGATCTGCATTCACAGATTTTGGAAAAAAGTTACAGTCAACAAAAAAAAATGCTCAGATAACAAAAAAAAAATTTATGCCTATCGATCCTATTTCATGTAGTGATCAAAAGACTTTATGGGACCATTTAAGTTATGAGTACTAGAAATGACAGAAATCGCTAAAAACTTTTCCCGTACATTTTGTACGGAAAATCCTCGGCTCCTATTTCTTACGGTGATCTCTCTATGAATCCATTTTTTACTTTTAAGGAAAACCGTTATTTAAATAAAAACAAATTAAATCATTTAAACATGTATTTTTAAACAAACGCAAAAATATCTAATCTATCTGCACTACAATGGCCAAACTTTTTATATTTGGAAGGACTGGCTGAAAAAATGTAAGTAAAATGAAATTATTACTTTCAAATTTCGAATTTATTTCAAATAATTTCACGTCATTCTTGTGTTTGCGCTGACAAAATTCTAGATTTATCAAAAATGTCTTCTAAATTGAATTCGTCTTAATTGAAGCATTTTTTGTAAATAATAGAAACGTGAGAGCTGCATTAGTGTGGTACGCGAATAAGTACCCAACTAGACATGTACCAACAAGCAAGGTAATTAATAATAATAAATAATAATGCTTTATTTTCCTCCCAACAATGACATACATAATAGAAAAAAAAACATATAATTATACAATGCATTTTTGGGAGACTGGCGTCCGAATTAGGGGCAGTTTAACCCACCTGTGGCTCAGATTACCAGGCCCCCCCTCAGTAGATGCTGCGTAAGACAAATATAATGAAATTTGTTTCTTATTAAGTTATGGAATAGGAGACAATTTAGTAAATATATTATTTTTAACAATAATAATTGCTTAAACAAGATTCTTAAATCTGGGTAGGAAAGAAAAAGTGTGCGTGTGTGTATGTGGTGTTTGTTTGTGTTTGTATGTGTATGTGTGTGTGTGTGTACTACTGCCTTGTTTGGATTAGTTTCTCTGTTTCGCTATAATTCTGCATAATAAGCCACTTCGTTACTATCTTTTTACACTGTATTTTAGTTGTTGGGAATATATTTAGTATTTTGTTTGCAACATTGTATAACCTACCACCACAATAATTAAAAAATCTTTTTGCGAAAGCAGTACGTACAGGCTCCACAGAACAAACATTGTAACTTCGCCTTCTACTATTTTTTTCTGGTATATAAGGAATAAGAACGTGTTGCCTTAAAATGCTCTGTAGTAAGAACACCTGTCTTACTGTTAAGACCTCCGCTTCCTCATACAACTTGGTAGTAGAAAAAGAGTCGGGGCTTAAAAAGGCTAACTTTCAAAACTGTTCTTTGAGCGTTCTTTTGCGGCACCTCCCCAAGATGTTATACAATAGGTAAGTAATGATTGTACCAATGCCAGATATACACATTTAAGCGTATGACCATCCGATGCGTATCTTAATTGCTTAAAAATGTAAATAAGTTTTCTGACTCTTTGTGACAAAACAGTTATATGTGTCGCAATGGAAAGCTTGTTATCAATAACCACTCCGAGATATTTCATATTGTTGACGTTATCAATTTCCGGAGTACAGGAGTCTTGAACAGGAAACGAGCAGTTGTGTATATATAACTTTAGGTTATGATGTTCAGATGAAATATTGCGAATCGAATATGTAATATATTTAGTTTTCTCTATGTTAATTGTAAGCAAATTCGCAGCCAGCCATTGGGAGACAATATTTAGGCCATTTTGAGCATGGATAAAGGTTTCTCCCCATGTATCACCGAAAAATGTTAATGTGGTGTCGTCTGCATAGGATACTATATGACAGTTCTCAATATGTAATTGGCACAAACCGTTAATAAAACATAGGAAAAGTGTTGGCGCCAGTATGCTGCCCTGTGGGATACCATTATTTACCTGTAATTCTGTGCTCATGTAAGGTCCGATTTTTACACATTGACTGCGATTTGAAAGATAATCTTTGAAAAGCTGTAATGAAATTCCGCGTATTCCGAGTTTCTCCAGCAATTAAAAACCTTAAATGATTTAATTTAGTAAGTATTTATTTAAATTACAGTTTCCCTTAAAAGTAAGAAATAGAATTCATAGAGAGATCACCGTAAGAAATAGGATCCGAGGATTTTCCGTACAAAATGTATGGGAAATGTTTTTGGCGATTTCTGTCGTTTCTAGTACTCATACCTTAAACGGTCCCATAGTCTTTTGATCCCTACATGAAATAGGATCGATAGGCATAAAAAATTTTTTTTTTGCGCTCTCAGCATTTTTTTTGTTGACTGTAACTTTTTTCCAAGATCTGTGAATGCAGATCAGAATATCTTAAAAAGTTATGGATGGTTGCCTAACAATGTTTTCTTGTAACTATAACGGTTAAAGTACCCTTTAAATCCCATCTCAAAAATCCATCCTGTATATTATAAAAAATAAAACCGACTTCAAAACACCAAAAAGCTATAAATAATAATAAAATAAGACTACATTATGACATCACAGTTTTATATTGAAGTTGGTGCCAAATTTTAAGTAATTGTTGTTCTTATATTTTGAAGAGTTTCAAGGTGATCATTGCTTGGTACCGACTGCAATAGAAAACTGTGACGTCGTAAATAGTCTTATATTATTATTATTTATGACTTTTTTGTTAACATCTAGGATAAAATGTATGCTGAAAAAGTATAAGGATCCTGTGGGATACCAACAACAAATAAAAATCAGAAATCAAATCAACGCGGACAAAGTCGTGAGCAGAGAGCTAGTTTGAGTAGAGAGCTAGTCTGTTCCCCGAGAGCTGATAAAAATTATGATTACGCATCGGAGCGCTTACTGTGTTTCGTTAACTGAAAATATAAATTCGTCCCCCCCCCCCCCTCCCTCCCCATCGAAACATTATAACTAAGCCTATGACTAAAAATATATATTTATTTCAGTCGATCAGCTAAACAGCAAGTAAAATTGCTGTATTTGACACAAAAAACTTATTAAAGCATTTTAATAATAATTAGCGGGCCTCGCTTTGCACTAATTTAAGAAACCCTGTCTTCATTGTATTTTTATCAACTCAAGTCGAACAGGGTATAGTTATAAAAATACAATTTATTGTAACATTTCAATCATTCACTCACGACGACCCAAATAGTTACTCGTTCTTTGTGTCTCATCACTAGGGACATTAATTCTTTGTGGTGGGGCGATTGCGTAGATACACGTTAATTTGTCGATGTGTGTGTGTTTCTTCATTGTAGGGTAATATTTTCATAGTGTGTGTTCGTAAACATAAGAACAACGTCTCTGCAAGTGTATTCTACATTTTCGTAGTGTGCGTGCGTGTTTACGTGGTGTTTACCTCGCCTCCCGCGAAAAGTGGCAGAAAAATTTACACTGCGATATGTTGCGTACCGCATCCATAGGGTAAATGATCTAAGCTTTCTCTCAATCCTTTACTTTTTTACCGAGTGAAAAACTCACGGGTTTTCACTCGGTAAAAAAGAAAAGGATAGATATATTGCGAGAAGGAGAAGTTTAATTGGTTTTCAAACCCTAGAGAGTGATTTTCGCACTTCACGAGTTTTCAAACGGGTTCTGTCAGTTTAAAACGAAAATAAGAGTTCTTGTGTTTTGCAACGCGAACTTGCTCTATTTTACAACTCCACAAAGCTTTACTTATCATTTTCAAACTTTAACTTCGACTTAAAACAAAATCAGCTAGTCACATATCACAGAACAATCAACTGTCAATGTCAGGTAAAAAACGCTGACTGGAAGCCAGGAGAAATTCACTCCTGTCCTCCAACCAGTTAAACTTCTCTGTTTCGCAATATATCCATCCTTTTCTTTTTTACCGAGTAAAAACTTCACGAGTTTTCAAACGGCCCCTTATTATTAGTTATTCTTCTGAGGTAGGGTACGTTTGAAAACGAGTAATATTTACTCGTGGTAGAGTGAGTTTCACCCGATAGCGTTCGAGAACCGCCCAAGTGAAACCGAGGGGAGGAACCGACCAATTACTCCGCTCGTATTTCTGAACGCATTAGTGAAGAGTAATTTTCGCCTGACAGGAGTGAATTTCTCACGGCCTCCAGTCAGCGTTAAATTTTACCAGACATTGGACTCAATTCTGTGCGCCCGCCGTCTAAATAATCTAAAACTAAAGTTTCTAAATTTAAACTTAATTTAAATGGCCGGTTAAGCAAGTGCTATTCTACGGTGACAGGCAAACTAAATTTAGGCAGAGCTTAAACGTAATTCTAAAATGTCTAAGATTAGTTTTAATTGAGTTTGTGTTGCTATCGTAAAAATATTAAAAATAAATTACTGAATGGATGTTGTTGTTAAAGAAACTAAAACGGGTTTCTATTATTATAACAGTTAATACATTTAATGTACATTTTTATCTTATTTTTATCAATATAATTGAAACTACTAAAAAAATATTTTTATTTTCATATTCATTTGAGGCGAAAACAATCAATTTGGGCAAAATTAAACATTCTACCTCATTTGTTATTTGGATTTGTATTTTTCATTACCAAAATGGCGTATTTTAGCAAGGTTCTAATTTTAATCGGGATGATTTTAGTCGCTGCTAAAAATAGTGAGTTTAGGATGTTTACGCGTAAAAATTTCACGTCTGGAATAGCGTTTGGATGGCTAATGCTAAGTTGAATTGACCGTCTACAATTAGAAACGTCAGATTCAAATTAGCAATGTCAGTTGAATTTGACAGTTACCTTAGAATAGGTTTAGCGGCACCTAAATAAAATTAGGCAATTTAGTGGTCACTTCAGAATTGAGTCCATTGACAGTTCACTGTTCTGTGATCTGTGGCTACTGATTTCGGTTTTAGGTCGAAGTTAATGTCTGCACTACATTATCGGCGATGATCGTTGCTCGTGTGCTCGTCTATAATCGGCACGATCATCGTGCAAGCATCCACACGATCGTCCACGTTCGTCTGTTATAAGCAACCACAGGTACCTTTGATGCGTGCCCGAAAACCGACAATTCACGGGTCGCAGGCGATCATAGACGATCATCGGCGCGCACAGCCGTTTACAGCCAAATATGCCCTCTACACTATCGTGCTCGCGCGTGATCGTCTGTATTCGCCGATAATGAAGAGGAGCCATAAAGTTTACAAATGTTAAGTGCAGTTGTAAAATAAAGCAAGTTCGCGTTGTAAAACACAAGAACTCTTCTTTTCATTTTTAACTGACAGAACCCGTTTGAAAACTCGTGAAGTGCGAAAATTACTAGTTAGCGTTTGAAAACCAGTTAAACTTCTCTTTCTCGCAATATATCCTTGCTTTTCTTTTTTCCCGAGTGAAACCTTCACGGGTTCTCGAACGGCCCCTAAGTTAAAAACCATAAACAGCTAGATCCCTAGTGTCTATGGTCATCATAGATATAGAATGAAATAGATGGGCTATCTTAGATCTTTAACGGATGCGGTACGCAACAAATCGCAGTGTAAATTTTTCTGCCACTTTTCGCGGGAGGCGAGGTAAACACGCACGCACACTACGAAAATGTAAAATACACTTACAGAGACGTTGTTCTTATGTTTACGAACACACACTATGAAAATATTACCCTACAACTTAGATAAAGAATGAATAGATAGGACGTGACCGTATACCCGTAAGGGACAGACATAGATGACGTCATACCTGCCTAAAGTAGATGGGTATACCAGTGTTGCTTTATGTTTTACCCTACTTTATGTTTATAGTGGCTTTTACCACTATAAACATAAAGTAGGGTTGATTAATCTACGTATTTTTTTTTGAGACATTTTAATGAGCGCCCCTCGCTCAATAATATGTCTCAAAAAATAAAAGTGGGAGGAAGTTGCGATTTTTTTTATTGAATTCTTCATTCAACCTTCGCCGCAGTCTAAAGTTATTTACACTTTTAAATAAAACTACACTTTTCGGATTTACTCGAGTATATTTCGTTTTAAAATATTTTACTTAATTATTTATTTAAGCTATTATGTAAACATCTTTACAAATATAAGAAAAAATATTAGGAATCATCATCATCATCCACACGCGTCCACTGCTGGACATAGGCCTCTTCAAGTGCTCGCCACTGAGCACGATCCGCGACCAATCGCTTCCAGCTTTTGCCAGCTAGGTACCTTGCGAAGGTCGTCGCTCGATTAAGAATACAGCGGGCAATAATCATTGTTTTTTCTTTATCTCTGCAGTTTATTTAAAATCCAATATTTATACATTTACTAAATATTTGTGAAGATTTAGAAAATGTATAATATTAAATTTTAAATAAACATTTTCTAAAATTAGATTTCAATAGCACCGTTATTGTCATCGAATAAAGGACTTCGGCTTACAGAGATAAAATTCACTATAATACAGGTAAAAATTCACTTGGGCTGGGTAAGTTCAAGAACTGAACTACTGATACCGCACTCAATATGGTGCTAAAAGCCCAATGTTGGTAAGCTTGCTCACAATGTGCTAAAAAGATCTGGCAAAGAACGCAAGATGTCGATGTAGATAGCTGGTTATTCTTAGTTGCCCGTGTTGCCACCCCCAACCTCGCTCCCGCTGGCGGCAACTTGGAAATAGCGCAGGACAAGACCAATTTGTAGATCTCTGAGGAAGATTATGTTCTGTCAAGTACCTATATAATTAATTAGAAACACTTGTTCGGTGCATAGAGCTATATCTACATCCTATGTGTTCTTGTTAAATATTCAGACAAAGTAGAGATATGACTTATTTCATTTGGATTAAGCCAGATTACTAGCTATGGCACAAAATTGCTAATAAATCACAAACATTTTCTAGAGGCTGTCTACTCCTCGCCACTCACCAGCTGTTTTTGGGTGTGGTAAACAAGTATTAAATTGCTTACGTACAAACTCATATGCCTTTGAACTTAAAAAGTGTAAGCACAGCGCGAATTTCATTAAAGATTCAGAATACTTTCTTTTGTCAACTCCTAAAAATCTTTTCAGAAAATCTCTATTGGTTCCTCCTACAGTATCTAAAATGTCCAACTACTAATTTTGCATCATTAACTTACACTTCAAATCACTTTACACATTTTCAAGTGTGACTACTTTTTTATTTGATGACCTCGCTGATTGTTTCAATCAAACCCAGCATTTGAAGCCGCATTTTTCTCTTTCGGGGCGTATTCAAATTTGAACCGAAATCCAACACCGATGCGTTCTGAAACAATATGTATACAGGTTAAAAATAAAAGCAGGTTCTAATTTTACAACATTAAACATATTAATTAATAAATTTTTAAACTGTATCTGTACTAATGGTCAGACTTGTTATATTAATAGAAAATGACCAAAATCAAACCATTAATAATATGTTTGGCCATATCAAAATAGTAGAAAAGGATTTGGTACCTACCCTACCCATTTTAATCCAAAACTGTAAAATAAATTTCGAAATCCCCCATAAAAATAGTTGGGTTTGTGAAAAATAAATTTAGGTTTTGGCTTGATAGGGTATGTACCTTGTAGATATAATATGTATAAGTTACTGACCTGTAAAAAAGTTTAGGAATAGCACCACTCCTAAGAAAAGTGCCTTTTTTGTTTTTCTGAATCCACTGTTGTTCAAAATGCTTAGAACACATTCGGGTATGCTTGGTTGGCTGCCAATTCAATCGACCAGTAGCTTGAACCCAACTGTTTTCGAGTAGTTATCTCCGAAGGAAATCTGTTAAATACAGACAAATAAGCAAATGGAAAGTCTCACTTCAAAAGAATTACCTTTGTTATCTAAAATGCTCAAAATTTTATACTTAAATATGTAAATATTAATGTAACACAGAAACTAATATGTGAGTTCCCTTTCACGTAACAAATTACCTACGAATCAAGGAAAAATAATCGTAGCGTAACTGGTATCATTATAACCCGGCTAAATGTTATACGCGTTGGCTGTATACGTGGCCATATTGTATGGCGACATTCCTAGCTTGTTAGGTTAACAGTAACCTTACTACTTAGTTTGAAATTTCATGTTTAATCCCATAATATGATTAAGAACCATAGTAGAAGGATAAAATATTGCAATATAACTTGTATTTATAATTTAAAAAATAGTTTTGGCGCTTTTTATTGACACAATTTAGGTCTTACCTGTGAAAGGTTATATTTTCCTGTTTTCTAGCACTATAACTATTACAACCAAAAACGGAACAGTGCACCATGATTTAAATGTTCAAATAGTTCACAATTACACTAATTAAATTGTTAAATAATTACACAGTAAGCTATAATTCACACAACAAATTTCTTCCACGTATTTGTTTAGCACCAGACGCTGGTGATAAACAATCCCCACTACCAGTTTCACCTATATACGGTGACAAGGACAAAAAAAATGATGCCATCTTCTTCTTTCCTTTGGCAATGTGTATAAGTTTATCTCTTTTCCTCATGTTTGACGGCTTTTATAGCCCATCTATTTCATTCTATATCTATGCCCTACAATGAAGAAACCTCAGACTAAGGAAAAAAGAATAGACATGAAATACCTACGAAAAAAACGTGCATACCTAAATGTGAATCTGGCACAAAGATGGCGGCTTGCTTGCTCATGCGGCAGCCTAACACACTGCACTTACCCATAATAAATGCAGTATTATGCAAGTTATACACTTTAAACAAGCACAATTTTCGCCTAATAACAAAATTTTCTTCAAAACACTGAAACAAACAAGTCGCGATGACAACTGATGTACTTGTTGTTCATTGTGAGTCTTAGATAAAGAATGAATAGATGGGCTATAAAAGCCGTCAAACATGAGGAAAAGAGATAAACTTATACATATTGCCAAAGGAAAGAAGAAGACGGCATCATTTTTTTTTGTCTTTGTCACCGTATATAGGTGAAACTGGTAGTGGGGATTGTTTATCACCAGCGTCTGGTGCTAAACAAATACGTGGATGAAATTTGTTGTGTGAAGTATAGCTCACTGTGTAATTATTTAACAGTTTAATTAGTGTAATTGTGAACTATTTGAACATTTAAATCATGGTGCACTGCTCCGCTTTAGGTTGT
Organism: Schoenobius gigantellus; assembly: GCA_963935595.1. Lineage (NCBI taxonomy): Eukaryota > Metazoa > Arthropoda > Insecta > Lepidoptera > Crambidae > Schoenobius > Schoenobius gigantellus. The sequence continues at coordinate 82,149,465 of OZ012540.1, forward strand.
AATAGTGATAGTGCTAGAAAACAGGAAAATATAACCTTTACAGGTAAGACCTAAATTGTGTCAATATTAAGCGCCAAAACTATTTTTTAAATTATAAATACAAGTTATATTGCAATATTTTATCCTTCTACTATGGTTCTCAATCATATTATGGGATTAAACATGAAATTTCAAACTAATTATAAGGTTACTATTAATCTAATAAGTTAAGAATGTCGCCATTCAATATGGTCACGTATACAACCAACGCGTATAACATTTTGCCGGGTTATAATGATACCAGTTACGCTACGACTATTTTTCCTTGATTCGTAGGTAATTTGTTACGTTAAAGGGAACTCACATATTAGTTTGTGTTATTAATATTGACATATTTAAGTATAAAATTTTGAGCATTTTAGATAACAAAGGTAATTCTTTTGAAGTGAAACTTTCTATTTGCTTGTTTGTCTGTTTTTAACAGATTTCCTTCGGAGATAATTACTCGAAACAGTTGGGTTAAAGCTACTGGTCGATTGAATTGGCAGCCAACCAAGCATACCCGAATGTGTTCTAAGCATTTTGAACAACAGTGGATTCAGAAAAACAAAAAAGGCACTTTTCTTGGGAGTGGTGCTATTCCTAACTTTTTTTACAGGTCAGTAACTTATACATATTATATCTACAAAGTAAATCCCTATCAAGCCGAAACCTATATTTATTTTTCACAGACCCAACTATTTGTATAAGGGATTTCAAAATTAATTTTACAGTTTTGGATTAATGACACCAAAATTTTTATAAGAGTATGTTAACATGGGTAGGTACCAAATTCTTTTCTACTATTTTGAAATGGCCAAAAATATTATTAATGGTTTGATTTTGGACATTTCTTATTTATATAACAAGTCTGACCATTAGTACAGATACAGTTTACTTTCTTAATTATCATTTTTAATGTTGTAAAATTAGCCCCTGATTTTATTTTTAACATATTGTTTCAGGACGCATCGGTGTTGGATTTCGGTTCAAATTTGAATACGCCCCGAAAGAGAATAATGCGGCTTCAAATGCTGCGTTTGAAACAATCAGCGAGGTCATCAAGTAAAAAACTACGGGCAGTGCGTGAATCGCTTAGACGATTGGGAAAAAAGTAGCCAAACTTGAAAATGTGTTAAGTGATTTGAAGTGTAAGTTAATGATGCAAAATGAGCGGTTGGACATTTTAGATACTGTAGGAGAAACCAATAGAGATTTTCTGAAAATATTATTAAGTACATACATAAAATGCAGCGAGAAATAAAATGTCACAAATGTGTGGAATCACTGATTGCCTCTGAACCATATATAATAGTCTGCAGTCAAAGAGGTAGTTACCACGTGCGAAGTTGCTGAAAAAACATATCGTAGAAATAAACCTTTTGGAAATAAAATTACTATGCATTCCCTTTTGTACCAATGCTTAGAAAAATTGTTAAATCAATTTTTTACTGAAGAGTTTACGCATAATCACTACCCGCTTTTGATGAAATGTATTTGTAACAAATATTTAAATACGCGAATTCATTGCTAATACGCTTTATTCGATGACAATAACGGAGTTACTGAAATCTAATTTTAGAAAATGTTTATTTAAAATTTAATATTTATACATTTTCTAAATCTTCACAAATATTTATTAAATGTATAAATATTGGATTTTAAATAAATTGCAGAGATAAAGAAAAAACAATGATATTGCCCGCTGTATTCTTAATCGAGCGTCGATCTTCGCAAGGTACCTAGCTGGCAAAAGCTGGAAGTGAGTGGTCGCGGATCGTACTCAGTGGCGAGCACTTGGAGAGGCCTATGTCCAGCAGTGGACGCGTGTGGGCTGATGATGATGATTTCTAATATTTTTTCTTATATTTGTAAAGATGTTTACATAATAGCTTAAATAAATAATAGTAAAATGTTTTAAAACGAAATATACTCGAGTAAATCCGAAAAGTGTAGTTTTATTTAAAAGTGTAAATAACTTTAGACTGCGGCGAAGGTTGAATGAAGAATTCAATAAAAAAAATCGCAACTTCCTCCTACTTTTATTTTTTGAGACATATTATTGAGCGAGGGGCGCTCATTAAAATGTCTCAAAAAAAATATGTAGATCAATCAACCCTACTTTATGTTTATAGTGGTAAAAGCCACTATAAACATAAAGTAGGGTAAAACTTAAAGCAACACTGGTATACCCATCTACTTTAGGCAGGTATGACGTCATCTATGTCTGTCCCTTACGGGTATACGGTCACGTCCTATCTATTCATTCTTTATCTAAGTTGTGAGTACTGTGACAAAACATGGCGACCGGCCGCAGTGAGGTATTCTGTGACGTCGCCAAGATAATGTTGCCATTTTTGGTAATGATAAAACTACTGTTGTCCTTTTTTACTTATGATTATCCTCATAAGTTAAAAAGAGATGCCAATATGTCAGTAACTATGCCGTCGAAATACATCACATTCCTATAACTACGTTCGTTATGCCGAGTCCTCTTTTTTTCTATAGTCTGAGGAAGAAACACACACACATCGACAAATTAACGTGTATCTACGCAATCGCCCCACCACAAAGAATGAATGTCCCTAGTGATGTGACACAAAGAATGAGTAACTATTTGGATCGTCGTGAGTGAATGATTGAAATGTAACCGTGCGTTTGCACTGAGAAGCATAAAACATGCAATGTTTTACAACTTGTTGTATGATACAAATCTCAAAATTTGTTGTGTATGCTTTTGCGTTCGCGCTGCCGAAAATCGTGTTGGATTCGGAACAAATAATAAGATTTGTTGCAGATTGCGTTAGGATCGCCTCAAAACTTTTGCCTGTCAACGTTTTTTATGAATTTGTCAACGATTGCGTTCGCACTTTCGGCTGTTAAAGATTTCATTCATGTTTTGCAACATGTTGGGGTGTTGACAATGGAAACGCATTCATAAACATTGACAGAAACATGTTTAAAAAACATGTCTTTATGTAGATGTTTCGTCAGTGCAAACGCACGGTTACAATAAATTGTATTTTGATAACTATACCCTGTTCGGCTAGAGTTGATAAAAATACAATGAAGGCAGGGTTTCTTAAATTAGTGCAAAGCGAGACCCGCAAATTATAATTAAAATGCTTTAATAAGTTTTTTGTGTAAATACAGCAATTTTACTTGCTGTTTACCTGATCGACTGAAATAAATATATATTTTCAGTCATAGGCTTAGGTATAATGTTTCGATGGGAGGGGGGGGGACGCGTTTATAATTTTTATCAGCTCTCGGGGAACAGACTAGCTCTCTACTCAAACTAGCTCTCTGCTCACGACTTTGTCCGCGTTGATTTGATTTCTGATTTTTATTACTTGTTGGTATCCCACAGGATCCTTATACTTTTTCAGCATACATTTTATCCTAGATGTTGACAAAAAAGTCATAAATAATAATAATATAAGACTACTTACGACGTCACAGTTTTCTATTGAAGTCGATACCAAGCAATGATCACCTTTAAACTCTTTAAAAATATAAGAACAACAGTTACTTAAAATTTGGCACCAACTTCAATATAGAACTGTGATGTCATAATGTAGGTAGTCTTGTTTTATTATTATTTATAGCTTTTTGGTGTTTTTGAAGTCGGTTTTATTTTTTATAATATGTAGTGATGTAGTATAGAAACTAATGAAACACCGGAGGAGGTTGTTCATAGACTAACTTTTATTTTTTCTAATTACATAGATAATGCTCACAACACAATCATTGTCTAGAGATGGCAGTAGTAGTATTAAGTACAGAACATTATTTTGATACCAATTCTAACACCTCCACTTATCAAAATAATCTAAACTTCTAAATAAGAAATAAATAAACAAAAAACTATGCTTTTAGTTTAGCCATCAAACTATACTTTGAACACCTAGCCTCTTAACAAAATAGTTATGTTTTACACTACTCAATCCTTTCGTCAGTAGGTCTGCAGGCATTTCAGATGTTGGCAGATACACTATTTTTACAAGTTTGTTAGCGACAGCTTCCCTAATAAAATGGTGACGCACATCAATGTGCTTACTTCTATTATGGAACAATGGATTCTCTGTCAACCTCTGAGCTCCCTGATTATCGTTATATAAAGTTATTGTATAATTACAGAAATCTACAATTTCATACAACAAGTTTTTTAAATATATAGCCTCCTTACAAGCCTCAGTTATTGCCATATATTCGGCCTCAGTACTGGACAAGGCTATAGTCCGTTGTTTCTTACATTCATAGGAAATAACAGATCCTGAGAACTTAAAGTTAAAACTTGTGTATGATTTCCTATCTAAAGTATTCGAGGCCCAATCTGCATCAACAAAACCTTCTAAGTTGCAATCATCTTTACTAAACATTAGCCCATAAGATTTAGTTTTACTTAAATATCTTAAAATTCGTTTTGATTCCAGCATGCAAAACTAATTAATGGGTGAGAGAATAACAATCATTAAACTGACTGAAATAACTTAAGCTATAAGAAATATCTGGGCGAGTTAAAACACTTAGGTACATTAAGCTTCCTATTAATTGTTGGTATGGGTATTGTTTACAAACATCTATTACACTTTTTTCTAGCTTTAAATTTCTTTCAATGGGAGTATCAACAACATTACAGTTTGTCATATTAAATTTACTCAAAATATGATCTACAAACTGCTCTTGATCTAAGGAGATGCAGCCATTGTCATACATTTTTACCCTCATACCCAAACATTTTTTTAATTGCCCTAAATCTTTAATTTTAAATTTTGACATCAGTTCAGTTTTAATCTCATTTACCATTTTAACACTGTTGGAAAAAATGAAAAAAACATCTACAAAAACTGCTATTATGACCTGCTCCTTATCACATTTCTTTACATACAAACATGGTTCCAATTTTGACTTAACAAAGTTAGACTTTAATAAACAATCATTAACCCTTACATTCCATGCCCTGGCTGATTGTTTCAAACCATAAATTGCACGATTTAATTTAAGAACACAATTCTCTTTACAATCTAAATTAGGTGGCACTTGCATGTATACATTTTCGTTTAGAAAACCATTTAAGAAAGCTGTAGTTACATCCAAATGTGTAATTTTAAAGTGAAGTTTTACACTCACAGCAAATAAAAGCCTTAATGTAGAGTAACGGAGCACTGGTGAGTACGTTTCTGTATAGTCTACACCTTCTTTTTGTGTAAAACCTTTAGCAACCAGTCTTGCCCTATAACGCACTTTGTTATCGCTTTCAAACTTTTTCTTAAAGACCCACTTACATTGCACTACTCTATCAGCTTCTTTCCTGTCTACAAATTCCCATGCTTGATTTTCATCGAAAGCCTTCAGTTCTTCTTTCATTGCCTGTCCCCACTGTTCCTTCTCCGGTCCATTCATTGCTGCTTCATAAGTGAGTTCTTCACCACATGATTCCAACTCATCCAAAATACAGAGATTGGTCATGCCGTATCTTTGAACTGGCTTTCTTTTACGCTTACTAAGTTCCACCATTTGGGCTTTTTCTTCTAAGATTGACTCATTTTCTGCTTCAGGCACTGATAGGTATGAATCGTCTTGGGAACTTGACGAGTCACAGACATATGTAGGATCGCTTGGATCTATAACTGTATTTTCTATTGATCTTTCTTCTACTTCTGAGCTATCATCTTCCTCTGGCTTTCCTTCTATTTTTTCTTTCTCATTGTTTACTACTATCTGAGCAGTGTTAGACTTTTCTTTCTCTATAATGATAACATCCCTGCTCGTAGTAACCTTTCTAGTTTTCGGGTTATATAATCTGTATCCTTTAACATTTTCTGGATACCCAACTAGAATCAATTTGTCAGCCTTCTTATCCCATTTTTGTCTTTGTACTTTGGGAACATGCACCATTACTTTACTGCCAAATATTCTGACATGGCTCAGGTTTGGTTTCTTACCTGTCCACCTCTCGAATGGTGACATCATGCCTAAGCTGGCAGCTGGTGTTCTGTTCTTTAGGTATACTGCAGTATTTACTGCTTCACCCCAAAAACTTTTGTCGAGATCTGCTTCAAACAATAAACACCTAGCTCGTTCAACTACAGTTCTGTTGAATCTTTCTGAGAGTCCATTCTGTTCGGGAATGTGAGGATTTGTCTTCTGATGGATGATACCTGTTTGTTTTAAGTAGCTTTCCATCTCTCGTGAACAAAACTACCCTCCGTTATCGGTTCTCAATATTTTTATTTTGTTTCCTGTCTGATTCTCAACCATACCACGAAATTCTTTAAAATGCTGGTACACCTGGTTCTTCTCCTTCAAGAAGTAGACAAATGTCATTCTACTGGCATCATCCACGAACAGAATAAAGTACTTTGCCTGACCAATAGATTTGGTCTCCATCGGCCCGCATAAATCTGAGTGTATTACTTCCAGTAGTATATCACTTCTATGGTTAGCCGATGGGAAAGGAAAACGGGTTTGTTTTCCCTCACAGCACACTTCACAGTTCTGAATCTGAATGTCAGCTTTCTTGTCAAAGGAGACCCCTTCCACAGCACCATCTTTCATTTTTTCTAAGGTCTTACTGTTTATATGTCCTAGCCTTCTATGCCACATTGTCATGGCAGATAACAAGTTTTCTGATTTTGCTATTTGTAACTTGTACACACCATTCAACAATTTTGCAAACACTCTCGATTTGCAGTCATGTGTGCGCTTGCTCCCGAATCAATGTACCAGTCTTCTGCGCTAAAATTCCCATTGAAAAACGCAGCACTAAAAGCATTAACAGCTTTCTTTGCTTTTAATTCGGGGCATTTATTCTTATAGTGGCCAATTTTCTTACAATTGTAACATTTTATTTGCCTGTTGTTGTTTGAAATGTCATTAGAAAATTTTGAAATTGACGTTTGTGACGGCTTTATTTCGCGGTTAGTGTTGCCACTTTTCCACCGCTGTTTTGACCAAAATGCAGAGTCTGTCCCGGATCTGGTAGTACCAACCTCCTCACACATGTCAAGTAACTTTGTCTTTATGACGTCAGCGCTAATTGCGATGCCGGAATGTTCTATCGCCATTATCATAGGTGAAAACTTATCTGGGACACTCTGGGAGTCCAGCCAAAAGTAATGACCCGATCCATTCATCGGTGATCTCAAAACCAGTCCCCTTTAATTTCTGCGCAGTCTCTACTACTTGAGATACGTAATTTGTCATGGAGTCACAATTTTCAAGGCGTATTGAAATTAACGTTCGAAGCAAACTGATTTTTCGTTGATACCCCGTGTCATCGAACAATTGTTTTAGTTTGTTCCATACACCATTCACTGTAGTCTCACTTTTAATATGCGAGTATAACGAGGAGTCAATCGTCATGACGAGTTTGGCTTTGGCTTTCTTCATCTCAGTTTCACTAATCGTCGCTGGTAGGTTTTCCAAGTCGATTCCCTCGAGTAGCAGAAAATTGCTTGTTGCGAACGCCCAATCGTCATAGTTCTCGCGTCCTTTAAGTTTCGGCACATTGACTAGGTATCCCGACGTCGACATTGCTTACTTTTACACAATCAAATTCTTAAAAAGCGAAATAATTAGAAAAAATATGAGACTGGGCCCATAACCTAATGAAACACCGGAGGAGGTTGTTCATAGACTAACTTTTATTTTTTCTAATTACATAGATAATGCTCACAACACAATCATTGTCTAGAGATGGCAGTAGTAGTATTAAGTACAGAACATTATTTTGATACCAATTCTAACAGAAACTAGATTCCGACCCACCAGCGGCTTTGCCCGCTAAGTTTTCAATTTTCCAATGATTTTGAAAATTTTATCCGACAATCCCAGAAGGATAATGAATAAAGGGGTATCTCTTAAGGGTAATGTAATAAAGTAAAGTTAATAATAAATACACATATAATTAGTCAGACATTTATCGTGTCAAATACTATTCTACACTTCTACCTGCCTGAACACGTCGAAACAAGCTAGCGCGGGGTGCAGTGGGAGGGTGGGGGATACCGGGAATGTATTAGATGTTTTACGTGAGTATTGTTACTACACCAAGAACTGATTTCTGATTTTGTTACATATCTACATAGTTATAAACATGTTTAATAGGTAGGTACTTTTTCGTTTAGCTCATATGGCAGCATTTTGCTATATCGTGCAAGTAAAAAGCACGAGATAGCAACTTACTGCCATACAAACAAAATCAGTATTTTAGAAAACCTTTCATTTGCCCAACGCCAACGTGTTATAGCGCTTGGGACGATATCGGGCATTTTCCTTTATAATGCACCAAAAAATGTGAGTCAAAGTTAATTCATATATAACGTTAATTCTACCATTTTAGCTTAGTAGATATTTACTACTATGAAAGTTTTTATTTACATGCAGTAAGACATGTTATTCATTTGTCATACATAACGTGACGTTGAAAGTGTTTTTGTTTACATTGGCCATACAAACTTCAAAGCCACTAAAATAAGAAGAAAAAGCTTTATTGTGTGATTTTAATAATGATGTTGCATTATTAAAATTTTCTCTGTATATTGCACAACAATCACTTGCTTTGTGCTCTTTACTAATGTAAAATAATAACTAAAAGTACAAAAAATAGCTCATTTTTTGTACATATGACCTTAACTACAACATAAAATTTAGAGGACATTACATGACATTTTTCTAACTGGAGTATTAACTTACATTGCATTTTGTAAAATACCAATATAGATTATTTAATAGGCTTATAATCAAGTGAGACTCAGTCGAAAAATTGGTTAGAGTAAGTAATTGTATAGGAAAAGTTTTTTAAAACTGCAACGCAAAGTTGAAGCAAAATAATAAGTAATATTTTCTTGATATTTTTTTGTTCAATTAAATTCCACTTGAATTTCTATTTTAATCTTATACTACCTATAATCCATGCACCGATATTAACATTATCTGGTTAAACAATAAACAAACTTCGGAGTGAATGATAAGTAAAAATATGAATAAGCATCATTCACTCACGTTGTCCCAGCACTAAGCAAATGCCCGTGTCACAGATAATATAACGCCCGTGTATTGTGTTGAGCTACCATCGTACCATTGTATTTTTCTATCGTAACGGTATAAAAATTACTTCCAAATTGTAAACAAATAAAACACGTTAATGTATATTTTATACTTACATGTGATAGGAAACGCCATGATCTCGAAGATTTGAGTAGCTGGATCGCCTGTTGCAAGAGGAAACTGCACAATTAACCATTTTTTTGGAGCTCTTAGTGCGACACGAAAACGACACCAAATGGCAGCGGCCGCGCGTCAACTAGTTTTATATAACGTGTATGGTCATATGGTCAGCGTAAATTGGCAGAGGGGTTCGCCTAGCCTTGCCGTCTCCCGTATGAATGCTCTAAGAGAGAAAGAGAAGTTTAACTGGTTTTCAAACGCTAGCGAGTGATTTTCGCACTTCACGAGTTTTTAAACGGGATCCGTCAGTTGAAAACGAAAAGCAGACTTCTTATGTTTTGCAACACGAATTTGCTTTATTTTACAACTACACAAAGCTTTACTTAATATTTGTAAACTTTAACTTCGACGAAAAAAGAAATCAATCGCCACAGATCACAGAACAGTCAACTGTCAATGTCAGGTAAAAGCGCTGACTTGGGGCCGAGAGAAATTCACTCCTGTCAGGCGAAAATTACTCTTCATTAATGTGTATGAATGCTATAAATGGGCTATAGAAGCCGTCGAACATGAGGAAAAGAGATAAACTTATACACATTGCCAAAGGAAAGAAGAAGACGGCATCATTTTTTTGTCCTTGTTACCGTATATAGGTGAAACTGGTAGTGTGGATTGTTTATCACCAGCGTCTGGTGCTAAACAAATGCGTGGAAGAAATTTGTTGTGTGAAGTATAGCTCACTGTGTAATTATTTAACAATTTAATTAGTGTAATTGTGAACTATTTGAACATTTAAATCATGGTGCACTGCTCCGTTTTAGGTTGTAATAGTGATAGTGCTAGAAAACAGAAAAAATATCACCTTTCACAGGTAAGACCTAAATTGTATCAATAAAAAGCGCCAAAACTATTTTTAAAATTATAAATACAAGTTATATTGCAATATTTTATCCTTCTACTACGGTTCTCAATCATATTATGGGATTAAACATGAAATTTCAAACTAAGTAGTGAGGTTACTGTTAACCTAACAAGCTAGGAATGTCGCCATACAATATGGGCACGTATACAGCCAACGCGTATAACATTTTGCCGGGTTATAATGATACCAGTCACGCTACGACTATTTTTCCTTGATTCGTAGGTAATTTGTTACGTGAAAGGGAACTCACATATTAGTTTCTCTGTTACATTAATATTGACATATTAAAGTATAAAATTTTGAGCATTTTAGATAACAAAGGTAATTCTTTTGAAGTGAAACTTTCTATTTGCTTGTTTGTCTGTATTTAACAGATTTCCTTCGGAGATAACTACTCGAAAACAGTTGGGTTGAAGCTACTGGTCGATTGAATTAGCAGCCAACCAAGCATACCCGAATGTGTTCTAAGCATTTTAAACAACAGTCTATTCAGAAAAACAAAAAAGGCACTTTTCTTAGGAGTGGTGCTATTCCTAAACTTTTTTTACAGGTCAGTAATTTATACATATTATATCTACAAGGTACATACCCTATCAAACCGAAACCTATATTTATTTTTCACAAACCCAACTATTTGTATGGGGGATTTCAAAATTAATTTTACAGTTTTGGAGTAATGGGTAGGTACCAAATCCTTTTCTACTATTTTGATATGGCCAAAAATATTATTAATGGTTTGATTTTGGACATTTTCTATATAAATAACAAGTCTGACCATTAGTACAGATACAGTTTTAAAATTTATTAATTATTATTTTTAATGTTGTAAAATTAGAACCTGCTTTTATTTTTAACCTGTATACATATTGTTTCAGGACGCATGGGTGTTGGATTTCGGTTCAAATTTAAATACGCCCCGAAAGAGAAAAATGCGGCTTCAAATGCTGCGTTTGAAACAATCAGCGAGGTCATCAAATAAAAAACTACGGCCAGTGCGTCAATCGCTTAGACGATTGGAAAAAAAAAGTAGCCACACTTGAAAATGTGTAAAGTGATTTGAAGTGTAAGTTAATGATGCAAAATGAGTAGTTGGACATTTTAGATACTGTAGGAGGAACCAATAGAGATTTTCTGGAAAGATTTTTAGGAGTTGACAAAAGAAAGTATTTTGAACCTTTAAGGAAATTCGCGCTGTGCTTACACTTTTTAAGTCCAAAGGCATATGAGTTTCTACGTAAGTAATTAAATATGTGTTTACCACAGCCAAAAACAGCTGGTGAGTGGCAAGGAGTAGACAGCCTCTAGAAAATGTTTGTGATTTATTAGAAATTTTGTGCCATAGCTAGTAATCTGGCTTAATCCAAATGAAATAAGCCATATCTCTACTTTGTCTGAATATTTAACAAGAACACATAGGATGTAGATATAGCTCTATGCACCGAACAAGTGTTTCAAATTAATTATATAGGTACTTGACAGAACATAATCTTCCTCAGAGATCTACAAATTGGTCTTGTCCTGCGCTATTTCCAATTTGCCGCCAGCGGGGGCGAGGTTGGGGGTGGCAACACGGGCAACTTTTACCTGTATTGTAGTGAATTTTATCTCTGTAAGCCGAAGTCCTTTATTCGATGACAATAACGGTGCTATTGAAATCTAATTTTAGAAAATGTTTATTTAAAATTTAATATTATACATTTTCTAAATCTTCACAAATATTTAGTAAATGTATAAATATTGGATTTTAAATAAACTGCAGAGATAAAGAAAAAACAATGATTATTGCCCGCTGTATCTTAATCGAGCGACGATCTTCGCAAGGTACCTAGCTGGCAAAAGCTGGAAGCGAGTGGTCGCGGATCGTGCTCAATGGCGAGCACTTGGAGAGGCCTATGTCCAGCAGTGGACGCGTGTGGGCTGATGATGATGATTCCTAATATTTTTTCTTATATTTGTAAAGATGTTTACATAATAGCTTAACTAAATAATTAAGTACAATTTTTTAAAACGAAATATACTCGAGTAAATCCGAAAAGTGTAGTTTTATTTAAAAGTGTAAATAACTTTAGACTGCGAAGGTAAAATGAAGAATTCAATAAAAAAAATCGCAAATTCCTCCCACTTTTATTTTTTGAGACATATTTGGGGGTAATTCTGAAGTTACCTGCACTAAAACTAAAACTAAAATTAAACATATAATTTTAAATTAGTTTTAGGTAATTCGTATTCTGAAACGCCGGACTCTCTTAATTTAAACTGTACTTGACAATTTCTTAAATTGAATACACAGATTATAAATACACCTAGTGCTGTAGAAAAACGGGATAATTTAGAAACATTAAAAACAGCTATATTCTACTAACTTTACTATCAGAAATTATTAATTTAAGATTTGATCGTATTTGTAAATAACAGAAAAGAAATTTTATTATTTATCATTCATTTTATCACAAAAGAAAAATTATTCGACATTTATTCTGCGATTGTGATGGCTTCGCGCCTATGCTATGAAATAAAAAAAAATACGTGGTAGTTTGTAGTTGTATAGATAGGTACTTCGTGACTTCCTCTGAATTTTAAAATTGCGTATTTTGTTTCATTAGTAATTTTTGTTTTCTTTTCATAATAACCGCTGTTATTTATTGACAAATAATAGTAATTGCTAGGCAACAAATCTTAGATAGGCATACTTCTATCTGCAGATAGAATATTAATTTCTGTTGTAAGAGTAAATACATACATACATAGCCTACCTATCATCTAAATGTCAGTACTATTAGACTACTTGGGAACAAACAAATTACAACTCACGACTTGGCAATTGATGCTATAAAAGCCTTTCCTATTGTATAATAAGTTTCCTGGTGCTGTAGGGTGTGTCAGTGGTGGAGCAACAATACCAATATGTGTACCATTTTTTTTAACGTTGGGAAATGCGTTACGCATACCTCGCGCTTGGGTAGGCGCGAGGTTATGTCGGACTCTCCGCGGCCACTGGGGGCAGAGCGCCAGACAGAAATCGCGGCCTACCGACTAAAACCCAACGATGCCCCCTCACAAACGCCTTGGCACGAGAACGTCCATCACCGCCGCATCCTCCCCGTCATCTGACGAAGAGGATACGTCGGGGAGGGACGCCCCGTCGCCGGACAAGGCCATGGGAACCCTTTCGGACACTTCCATGACCTCGTCAGCGTCTGCTCGCCTATGGCGAGCCCCTCTCACCTCCCTAAAATGGGAAGGCCGGCGATGCTCCTGGGCATTAGGAGTATCGACGACTGGCGGTGGCCTGTGCAATGCAGGACTCGGGCTTCCCGGGCCCGCGTCCCGCTGGTCACCGTCAGGAGGAAGAAGGCGGGCGAACTGCCGCCTCCTCCGCCCCGTTCTTCTGCGGCGGCGGGGATCTGCCGCTGGGTCATCTTCTCTGGCCCGTTCTGCCACCTCCTTCTGTGTGATTACCTCCACACAGAAGGAGTTTGCTGCATTCCAGGCCTCGACCAATATGTGTACCATCACCAGCTCCAAGTGTGTTTGGCATTCCATATATTTGTAGAAACCTAAATAGAAAAAGGACGGAGAATGTTAATGTATTTCTTAATAATTATTTCAAAATATTTTATTACAATGTAACTAGGTGCTCGCTCACTCTGCCTTGACAAGGTCCTTTTCTATTGCTGTTTTAGGAAATGAATTTTTTTTGAAGTGAGAACTTCTTTAGCGGCGTTGTACACTTTTTTTGTAAAAAATGATAAACTCGCGTCAGGATCACGTGACACTGATCGAAAATGCGTAAGACCAATTAAAATTGAAATGGCCGCAGGAACTGTCGAGGTGCGGTGAGGGGTCCACGTAAGCCGGCCGAGAACAATAGCGGCTGGCAAAAGTACTGGAAGTCACACGTCACTTGAGACAGTTTTAATCAATTTATTTACTTTGTTAGGAAAAATCAAATAATAATTAGGTAAGTTAGTATAAATTAAATATTATTTATTTGTTACAAAATTACGTTTTTAAGTAGTATATTAATGTCTGTTTTGATCATATTTTTAATTTAATTGTAAATATTTTGATTCATTATTACTAGTTATATAATTATGTACGCACAACGTTACAACAGGAAGTTGATTTTTCTGAGGGATAAACTTTTTAATGTAATAAAATTGTCATGTCCTTCTGCGAATACGTGATCTCGCGGGAGGAGGATAACCAAGAAATTACGGTAGAATAAAACATGTCTACGGTAGATGATAGATTTATACAAATTACGGTAGGTTTACGGTAATTACGGCGTTGTTGGAGACACTGCTTGGTACCTAGTTTTTATATGTAGGTTTTGCTTGTTTTTTAAGACGGGGGAATCTCTTTACGATTCCAGGGAGAAGCTGAGCTGAATGTTGTCCTTTGGATATGCCGTTGGACTCGTGTCAAAACTCCATACCAGGATAAATCACCTTCCGGTACCTCTCCGCCCCCAGTAAAGTGCATCAATCACTATTTTTTATCAGTCAGTCTTGTATTATCGCCGCAATGAATATGAATGTCAAGGCGATCGTGATAGATTTTTTTAGACAATAACTCTCCCGGGTGTCTTATTTTCTAAAAAAACCTACAACGATCGCTTTCAATTTTCCAGTCATTGTGGCGTCAATACAAGACTGTCTACTGTAAAATAGTGATGGATGCACTTTAACTGTCAAAGCTGAAAGCGATAACGACCGAATTTTAAGGGGCGGTTTTGGTTTCGTTGCTCTGTAGGCCTATTCTCTAACTACGGTTGGTAACTAGAACTGTCATTTTGAAAGGAACTCTTTAACCATTATTAGTTTAGTGATCTTATGTGTTACGGCGGCGTTCATGATAACAGTAATGGATGTTGCTTCTTTCAAAAATGACAATTCTAGTGAGCAATCGAAGTTAGAGAATAAGCCTGCTGAGGCGGTTTTGCATTTTCTAGTTACGGCTAATGCACAAACCGTGCGGAGTTAAACAAAAAAAAGTTAAACCTATATGACCTTCTAAGATAAATAATGGAATAGATAGGACGTGACCGTATACCCGTAAGGGACAGATATAGATGACGTCATACCTGCCTAAAGTAGATGGGTATACCAGTGTTGCTTTAAGTTTTACCGTACTTTATGTTTATAGTGGCTTTTACCACTATAAACATAAAGTAGGGTTGGCAGATCTACGTATTTTTTAAGACATTTTAATGAGCGCCCCTCTCTCAATAATGGGGGTGATTCTGAAGCGACCACCTAAAACTATAACTAAATAAAATTAGAGATAGAAATGTCAATCACCGTTTGGTATTCAGAACTCACAAGTTAACTCTAAAATTAAGAGTGACGTTACTAAACTACTCAATTTAGTGTTAGATGTTATTTTCGTATTCTGACATGCTTCCTAAATCTAATTTTTCCTATCATTTTAAATATGTCAAACTAATTTTAGGAGGTGAACTTTTAGGTGCCGTCTAAATTTATCTGGTTACTTTTTAACGATTTTCTAACATTACCGACGGCATTTTTTTTTGTGCAACTTGCCAAATGGATGATGAATTGGTTGTTATGGCATTAATAGTCTTCAGAAAGGTAAAATATTTGTTTTATATAAAAAATTAGATAAATACCTGCCTCATATTTTAAAAAATATATTTGTAAAGTATCGACTTATTTATGTTATAGAATAGGAGAAGAAAAAGTAAAATTGAGGAAGTTGAGGGACAAATCAGACCCATTTACTATGCCCGAACGTAAATTTAGAAAAATATTTCGTTTTCCTCGCCAATCCGCTCGCAACTTGATAGAAGCTATAGACTGCACTGCAGTACAGATTGGCTCCTTACCGGAACATTTAAAGGTTTTAGCCAGCCTTCGGTCATGCAGAGCTGTCACTGTTGTCACTGATTTAATATTGCGCAAATTAACTCCACAAAAAAAAATTGACGGGTTGCACTCCGGGAGTGCCGGCAGAAGTGAAAACTTAAGTATTAACGTTGTGCGTTTTGGATATTTTGGAATGGTTATGGAATAATTTTGCACGAATTGCTTTAATTATCAGAATAAAAGTACTATCTTTTATGTGGTAGAATACAATATTTATTTATTGCGCTATCGTACACAAACATGACAATTTTATTACATAAAAAAGACAGCCTTCCACGCCATCTATGCTTAGCGCGAGGAGTAGTATAATATAGTAGTCCTCGCGCTAGGCATAGATGACGTATTACTGTTAGGTTATATTATATCATAACAGTAATAAAGGAGATGTCCTCTTTTTGTATGGAGGCTGGGTTTTGCTAACTAAATGAAACGAAACTATGCCTGTTATAAAGGTTTAATATTTAGTGTCCTAAAACCGTGAAAATCATAACTATATACCCCTCCGTTTTGGAAATATTTGAATTTTTGTATATTTTAGTTATGGCAACAGTTTTGTTTAATAATCGAAAGCTGAGGCGCGATCAGCGCCTTCGCGCGAAGTACAACTTTTCGCTCTAACCCCGTTCAATGCCTTCGAGCGTGACAACCGGGTGAAACAACCGACCCGTTCAAGACCTTTGAGTGTCGGCGCGAGTTACAACCGAACAACCATCGAATTTGATGGTTGTAAAACGCTCTGACGTTTATGACTGAAATACTCTTACGCGATTGGATGATATTGGTGGCCATATTCTATAATGTCATCTACTAGAAAGAGAGAGAAATAAAAAAATCATGTGAAAGAGGGAGATAAAAGATTTGGTTGCTGCAATCCGTTCAACGCTTTTGAGCGAGTTAAAAAACAACCGGACAACTACACCCGAACGCGCCTCGGTGTTATATTATCTGCAAAAAACATCTATTTGTAATCTGTATTTGTAAATACAATGACACTTATGCTAGTCTGTGGTTATGGTTTGTGTTGAAGTTGACTATCAAAATAAAGGCCGATCGCCTTGATGGATTTTTTTCTTAGACAATCTGCCTATTAGAGCCTATTTTTCATTAAATCTAATTAATGAACAACATAATAATTAATTAATAAATCATGAAGTGCCACAGTGTCAAGTCAGTGCCAAAACTATCAAACTAAACTGTCAAATCTTTTTTTTTTAATTTTGAGCATTGAGTTAGAGACTTTAGCCAATCACTGCCAGTTGATTAAAAGATTTGTAGATTTTCCTTAAAAAAAACATGAATAAAATGGATTTTCATATGAAAATACATTAACATGTTAGTAATACATTGTATTTCGGAGATTATATGAAGTTAATATGGGTAAATTGGATAGATTTCAAGCATGTGATTTCAAAACTTTCACCACAGTTTTATACAAATCGGAGGTACTTAAAAGCATATTTTTAATATGACTAAAATGCTGTTTCGATCCTCTTTCCAATGGTATATAAATTATTGCTTTTAGTTAAAATAATTAATAAAAATCCACTTGTGGACATCTCCTTTGTGCCTAACATACAGTTGATTTTTTAATATTGTTTAAAATGTCAGACTGTATATTTCTCCGGGGTATTTCCCCTAGAATAAACATGTACAAGTAGACAAAACGTATGCGACTAAATTACGAAGTTATGGATTGTACAACAATCCATAACTTCGTAATTTAGTCGCATAGAATTAGTAGAATTAGTCATACTACCCCGTTTTGTTAGCTTTAATCTCAGTTTTTTATCCTACCTGTACCTACCCAGAAAATGATAAAATATATGAATGTACAAAAAAGGTGGAACTTAATATTTAAGAAGTTGTTTTGTGTTCAAACTTTGTAAGTTTGGAAACAAAGTTACCGTAAGTTTACCGTATTTTTATTTTTGATCTCCCGTAATTTTCCGTCATTTACCGTATTTTTAGACTAAAGTGCGTTTCATCAAATAGTTCCTTTGCCGTAATGTTGGCTCCCTTGTCTGTTTACACAATCAACACGCGAAGATGCTTCTGCAGATTTTATGAACTTTCATTTGATTGGAGAACAACACTGGAAAATATTGCTGCCAACATAACGGCAAAGGTACTATTTGATGCTCAGAACAATCACACTTTAGTTATTCTTCTGAGATTCGATGAAACGCACTCTAGCAACACCGTAATTTTGACAAATAAAGTTGGAGACACTGGTAGCAAACATTGAGATAGACATATGGAGATGCCCTGTTCTCAGAATAACCACTAAAGCATAGAAGGAACATTAAAATAAGAATTCATTATGTGTTATTTGTCTCTTTCCATCATACGGCACAAAACTGTGTAAGTGTAAGAGATGAGTAATATTTGTCTTTTGGCATATCACTAGGTGGTCACTAGATGAATTGATTGAATTGTCATTTTGGTTAAAAATTGAAATTGGTTAAAAATATATAACACGGCTAAATTCTATAGTACCTTGTATCGAAGATAGACCATCCGAATTTGAACTATTTGAATTGTTCGTATAATATTTGAAAATAATCAAAATTTATTGACCTTAAATTGTCATGTTTTTTCATATTGTTATTTGAATGTGAGCTAATAAGTACACTTATATACATATGAAATATCGCTGAATCATTTTGTAGAAAAACAATACGTAATATTAACTTAACTTTTATGTTTTAGCGATTTTTAGAAAATTTCTTTGAGGTTTTCTTGATTATGCGTAGTGTTGTAAAATTTTGTCGATATTTTTATTTTACAGATTTCCTAAAGACAATGTATAAAAACATATGGATAAAGTGTATTGTCAGACGAAATTGGAGTCCAAGAAAGCATAGTCAAATAAGCTCCAGATATTTTCCATCAGATTAATTTTGTATGTACTTAGTAGTAAAACTATGAAATGGAGACGTCATGACGTAAGTCAAGTTATTTAATAAAAGGAAATCTTTAAACTAAAATATTATTTATGAAAATAAAAACGTATTTAATTTCTTAACTATTTCTTTAAGGAATCCTTGACACGAATGCCAAGAAACCAGTTCAGGTGATTTTTTCTAAGAATTAAAATATTAGAGAAAGAAAAGAACTTGAAAGAGTCAAAAGGGTAAAATATCAAAACGCCGCCTTCGGAAAATTTACATTCTAACTAAGCCCGGCCGCACATCTAGCGTAATAAATCTATCGAAAAATGTCTTAACAATAAATTATGGTCAAATGTTAATGTTTTTAGTTTAATTTCCAAGAATATGTACAAATAGTAGTTTTAGCATTCACGAATATATCCAAGGTTCAAAATCCATGAGGTTAAATTTTCGGGTAAGTAAATTAAATATGAGATTAACCTCAAGTACCTCTAAGCGATGCGATAAAAAATGTATTAAATCTAAGCGATGAAATAAAAGCAGTGTGTCTTCGATTTCCTTCCCATAGAATTTGTGAATCTCTGCAATAGAAAAATTCCAACATTTTAGATAACGGGAAATACCCGTCACTTAAATAGTTCAAATTTTAGGGTTTCGTACCTTAAAAGAAACACTGAACCATTATAGGATCACTTTATTGTCCGTTTGTCTGTCTAGACTATCTTGGAAACGCGTGAAGGCATCGAGTTGAAATTAAAATCATATAATTACTCAGTTCTACACTAACAAGTTCTATAAGTGAAGTTATACACGGTTATTTTTTTATCATACTGAAAAATTTTAGAGGCAGCTCGGTAGACGCTAGACGACTCATATCAATAAAAAAAACATGTGGTTATATTTTTTAAATTTTATCCGCCAATAATATTAAATTATAGATATTGTTCCTGTTTACTACAAGATAAGGTAAGATTATGAATGAATAAAGCATTTACTACTACGGGCTTAGGAAAATGCGGCAACGTCGCATTATTAATTCAAGCAAGATCAATCTACAACTCGTTTGAAATAAGAGTTATTATTGCACTAGACACTACAATAGTGAAAGACAGAGACAGTCGGCGCCGGCGTTTTGTTGTTTGCTGTCGCTTGTCGGCACGAGCCGGCCGGCTTTAGTTCGAATTTGACCCCAGCGCGTGTGAACGTATCGCGATGTCGCGCCCGCGCCTGACGCGCGCCAATCGGGCGCATTCGGAATTTTAATTTCAAGTTAACACATCTCGCGAATACACAGACCTTACTCCGGTAGACCGTAGACTTTTACTTGTGAAGTGAAATTAAGTGTTTGGTGTATAAAGTGAACCCACAAACGTAAGACTTGGAGGCGAAAACTGCATTTCGAGACGTTAAACACTAACCAAAGTGATATGTTGTTGTGGTCATGTATAGTTTTAAACGTGCACGACTATGTATGAGTTAGAGGATTTCCTTTAAATTTAGAACTCTTTTGTTATTAGAACTAAAGTTGATTTAAATTGTTTCCTAGGTAGGTAAGTATTTAAAGTTGATTCCAATTTTTTAACTACGCCAAAACAACCTACCATAACCGTAATACCTACCTAGTACTGTTTGTTTTCTTTAAAAACTTTGTTTTGCCGGTCCTAAGTAAGCCCGTAAAGTAGGAAGGTGAAATTGTGATCAACTCAGTGATGACTTTGAATCGGCGACGTTGTTGCCAGTTCGCGTTCATTCAATGTTTTGCCTACAACTTCACTCAGTGTCCATACCAGTGCAGTATTTTTTGGATATTTTAGATAATAAATATCTAATTAAACAGGTGAGTAAATTTTATTATTAATGGTTAAATAATTCTTCTACCGTGTCCTGAAGCCACCCTTAAAATAACCAGGGTGATAAAAAAATAACCGTGTATAGTCTTACACTACAAATCAGGGAAAATATCAAACTCCACATTTGTAATTAAATCATAAAAAATTTAGTCTTTATTTAAAGTATAACCTACAATTTTATACGGGACCCTCGATGGGCGAGTCCGACTCGCACTTCCCGCTTTTAGTCTCATGAACGGCCAGCCTGACCATACCAAAGAGACACAGCAGCTATTAGCTGGATAAGTTACATAAGAAAATCTACACTTATTTATTTATGTTTGTTGGCAACACTGGTGTCGGCAACATCGCTCGGCGGAAATGGCGTGTGTTGGCAGCACTGGCGTCGGTCGGTAACATTGCTCTACGGAAATGGAGTGTGTTGGCAGCACTGGCGTCGGTTACATCGGTCGGTAGAAATGGAGTGCAGCAACCACATGTCGAGAACTGCCGGACCGACACGTGGGAAGGTGACGTCGTGAGCTTGATGGAGTTGGGAGGCATTCGTGTCTAAGTCGAGGGAGTGGACGTTTGCTCTAAAAAGTGTTCCTTCTGTAAAATTTATTATTATAATAAACGAACTTAAGTATACTGTGTGTGGTATTTTGTTAACATCAGAAGTGGGATAAGAACAGTCCCAAATGGGTTCTCGAAATAAGAGATCAAAGCGACGAAGAGTTGACTCAACGAGCAGCTCCAGTAGCGCTCGAACGCCGTTACCAAAAAGGAAAAAGGTATCACGTAAAGCTGGTACTGAAACTGTAAGTACAAATAACAGTTTTACTTTGTGCAACATCATACCAGATTTCGACCCTCTCAAGGACGATATAAATGCTTGGCTTGGTATAATTACATCATACTTACAAACATTCGCATGGTCAGATGAAGTCATTCGTTTTCAAGCTTTAAATAAACTAAAAGGCACTGCAAAAGTGTGGTATGACTCATTACTACGCACTGAGAATCACTGGCCATCGTGGAAGTGGCTAGATTGGCGTAAAAAACTGTCAAATTGTTTTCAAACTCGAAAAAACATGTTTGAGCTTTTAAAAGAAATAATTGATAAAAAACCAGTAGAAAACCAATCATTGTATGAATTTTATTTCGAACAAAAATGCAAAATTGACCGCTTATTCTTAAATTTCACGGAACAAGATATTATATCTATAATTGTTGGCAATATAGGTGACCTCGGTATCGGTTCTTCAATAGAAGCAAGTAATTTTGTAACATGCGATTCTCTGTCTAGTTTCTTGCATGGTCGTATATATAAACCAACAAAAAGTGCAAAGCCATTAGGTACCGTACTTCGCGATACGCAAATAAAACAGTCTGTAACGCAGCACGCCTCTTCAAATATTCCACCACAGGCTCAAATGTTGCCAATTGTGAATCAAACAGCACCACCTCAATCTCAAAATCATCCGAATATCAATCCTAATATTCAACGAAGACAAATAAAATGCTATCTTTGTAACGGAAATCATAAACGAAATCAGTGTGATCAAAATAAATGTGATTTTTGTGGCAAAAAGGGGCATTTGGAAGCAGTATGTTATCATAAAAAGAATGCTAGTTTACCATTAAAACAAGAAAGTAAATTTATTTCTACCCCCGATCCAAGAAGTAAATTTATAAAATTAATTAAAGTTAACGGTTATGAACACGAAGCATTTATTGATACTGGCACTAGTTGTTCATTGATATCCGATACAATAGCCAAGAAAAATGCTTTTGAATTTATTCCGCTGTCACCTCCTGTTATGCTACAAGGGTTTTCAAAACAAAATTCGAAACTAGTGAAATACAAAGTAACTGTTAGTTTAATAGTAGATAGTGTATATTTAAATAACGTTGATTTTTATATACTTGACGATCTTGTTGATTGTGATATTCTAATAGGAAGAAATGTAACAGAACACAGTGAATTAATGTATTCAAGGGTAGGTAACACGTTTAGATTTGATTATGCAAAATCGACAAAATATTCCTGTAATAGCATTACTGAACTAGACTTAGATTCTGATTCACACCGGAACGAAATAAAAATGCTTTTTGAAAAGTATAGAGATTGTGTGGCACTCACTGTCAATGAATTAGGAAAAGTAAACAATCATGAAATGCAAATTAATGTAATCGACTCTCAGCCTATTCAATGCAGACCCTTTAGATCATCTCACGCGGATAGAAAAATAATTCGAGATATTATTAATGAACTTTTAGAAAATAATATTATACGAGAAAGCAAGTCACCATATGCGAGTCCTGCGTTATTAGTGAATAAAAAGAATGGTGAAAAAAGGCTGTGCATTGACTATCGTTTATTAAATAAGATAACTGTCAAGGACAAATACCCTATGCCACGTATAGAAGACTTGGTTGATAGGCTTGCTGGACGTAAATGTTTTTCCAGCTTGGATTTAAAAAGTGGGTACTATCAAATAATGATGAGTAGCGAATTCAATTCCATAGAAAAAACTGCGTTTATTACAGAAGATGGTCACTACGAATTCCTAAGACTCCCATTTGGTTTGGTTAACGCTCCATCATGCTTTCAATATATGATGAATAAAGTTTTGGGTAATCTTAGATTTGATAATGTCATTGTGTATTTAGATGATGTATACCTAGTAACCGAAACAGTTGAACAAAATCTAAAACTCTTAGAGAAAATATTAAAAATTTTTAGAACTAACGGCTTAACCCTCAACTTAAAAAAGTGTCATTTTTTCAAATCCGAAATCGAATTTTTAGGTTATAGGGTGAAAGCGGGCGAAATAATGCCCAATGAATCTAAAATCGAATGTATCAAAAACTACCCCAAACCCAAAACGATTCACCAGCTCCGACAGTTTCTGGGCTTAATTAGTTATTTTCGAAAGTTTATAAAGAATTGTGCTATAATCTCAGCGCCACTAACAAAACTGTTGAAAAAGGATTGCACTTGGACTTGGGAATCGAATCATGAAAATGCGTTTGATACTTTAAAAAACATGTTGACATCAGATAGTGTACTATCGATCTTCGATAGTAGTAGAAGAAACGTATTGTATACTGACGCTAGTCGAGAGGGGATTGCGGGTATACTTATGCAAATTACAGATGACGGGGAAAAACCTGTGCATTATTACAGTCGACAAACAAATGATGATGAAAAAAAATACCACTCTTTTGAGTTGGAATTATTAGCAGTTATAAATTCACTACAAAAATTTCGTTTATATTTATTAGGATCACCATTTAAGATTATTACCGATTGTAATGCTGTACGATATGCTCTCACAAAAAAAGATATTATTCCTCGCATTGCACGGTGGGTTTTAAGTACACAAGAATTTTCATTCGAAATCGTTCACCGAGATGGCACCAAAATGTCACATGTTGATGCATTAAGTCGGAATCCATTGTATTCAGGAGAAAAATCGGAGGCCGAATTAATTATGTCAATATCAGAAGGTGACTGGTTACTATCAGTACAACTGCAAGACTCTGGTATACAACTAATTAGGTCTATTTTAGAATCAGGACAGGCCGATGATAACAATGATATATTTAATAAATATGAGTTATTAGGTGGTAAAGTCTACAGAAGAACATCCAAAGGTCGTCGCTGGGTAGTTCCAAAGAAATGTATCTGGCAAATAATAAAATATAACCACGACGATGTTGGGCATTTTTCCGTAGACAAAACCATAGAACGAATAGGATGTCAGTATTGGTTTCCTCGCATGCGTAATGTTACAAAAAAATACATCAAAAACTGTATAAATTGCATATATTTTAAAAGTAAAGGTGCTCGGGGCGTACTGGGGTGGACGAGACGTAGTAGCATACGTGCTTCTACGACGAAGCGATCCGAGTAGCCAGGCACTTCTTCTCATGCAACCGAGCGGGTGGGCAGGTTGCGGATAGCCTGCCGGTTGCGGGGCCGACTGGTTCTTTTTTCTGACGGTCGACCCCGCACCCGGAATGTCCCTAGCGGACCCCGGACAAGAGAAGCTCTCTGAAGTCAGATCCCAGACCAAGGGTGACCCATACCTCCATTTCCATGATCCTCTTTCCAAATTAAACTCCCTCCTTCTACTTTTTTCTCCCTTCATTCCTTTCGGTCCAAGAGGAGGGGCAACCTCTTACTCCAAAAGCCCACAAACCGTCAATGATGAAGCAGGAAGAAAATTTATATCCCCAGGTGGGTCCCGGCCAAGCCGGGGAGTCCCGCACCGCAACGGTCAACTCCCATCGTAATCTGGGGGGGAGTACCTTACTGCCTACGACATCCGCGCCTAATGCGCGACCGGCAGCTAGCATGCTAGCGCCCGCGACACCGGCTGCGACAAACGCGCCTATGGACACACAACCGGCTGCGACGCACGCGCCCACTGGCACACAACCGGCTGCGATACACGCGCCAAGTGACAATAACACGACTACGACACACGCCCCCTCCACGAGTGTCTGGCAACAGAACCTCGTACGGAAGAGCATTACTCAAGACCCTGACAGAACTACGGGTAAGGAGGCCGGCCCAAGCAGTTCCAACTCTGCACCTGGCGGCAGAGTACGCAGGCGCGGAAAAGCCACTAGGGGTAGAGGAGTAAACGACCCGATGCGCAACACCCGCGAAGGCGCAAGCCAGCGCGATGCACAAAGGGTCGTTGAACAGACAGTACGCGACCAGTCGCAAGTACGCGAAGGGACCACCCAGCGCGAAAAACGACCGGACGCGGAAACGCTCCTGCAGGGAGAAGTACGCGAAGGGGAAACCCAGCGCGAAAAATCCTCGCAGGAGCCGGAACTAGCCAGGGGTGGCAGTCGACCCCGCGCACGGAAAAGGGGGAAGCGGGCTGGAGCCTTGCACAAGGCGTCTCTGGCCATAACACCCAAGCCAGACACCTCTGAACCGCAACCGGGCCCTAGTGGCACGGGAGCGATAAAGAGAGTGCGTCCGGATGAGACGGCTTCGCCGAGAACTCTCCAGGGCGACGTCAAGCGAGTGAGGATCCAACCTCCTCAAGGGGGGCAAAGAACCTACGCGCTTGCCACAAGGGATATCCCTGCGCGGCTTGCAGTAGCAATTTGCCTCTCCCCCCCTACCCGAGACATGACCACTGACGAGGCTGAATCCATAAAGAGAGGGCTCGAAGACCTGGTTATGGACGCTGACCCCAGCACACCTCTCCCGGCATTCCGCGGCTACCCACGGGTGGCGGATGGCACAGTGCAGATTTGGTGCGAGGATGACGGCGCCCTAACCTGGTTGACGGAGAACATCCCAAGGATTCAGCTTCCCAATACTGACGCACGACTGACGGTAATGCGACAGGCCGACATACCGACCCGTGTTAGAGCCGCGCTCTTCGTACCGAAGTACCAGGGCGACATAGCGCGGCTCCAGAGTGTTCTGACCCGTCAGAACACTTGGTATGACATTGGTCGGTGGTCGCTATACAGAGCGACATCCGTTGGTGGCGAAAACCCGGGGACATACTTGACCCTGGGGATCCCACCAGAGGATGTAGAGAGGATCTTGGCGCGGGAGCGGCGTGTATCGTACCTTCTTGGTTCCATATACGTCCGCTTCTACCCCAAGAACCTTCCCTCTGTAGCCCAGAGCATGACACCGACACCGACACTGACACCGACACTGACACCGACACTGACTGAGACTGAGCTCAGACCAGACCAGACCGACACTGACGACATGGCGCGACTAGAGGAGGAAATGGCGAGGGCGGCGATGAAAGATGCGGATGCTGACATCCCACCACCAACATCACCAAGGTGGACAGATCGGCTTCTTTCGTCCTCGCCGATCGATGGTAGGCATAGGATCGAGGAGGAGGACGATTCCAATGAATCGGACTAACTCCTCTCCCGTGCCACCATCGCTCACGCCTAACCCCCTCGAAATCGTACAAGCCAATCTCCAGCATAGCCAGACTGCCACGGCCAACTTGCGCAGGGCGCTGGAGACAAACCCCCGAACAATCGCACTGATCCAAGAGCCGTGGATCAGGAACAATAGAATATGCGGCCTTAATAACATCGGAGGTAAGCTAATCCTAAACACACACAGTACAGACAAGCCAAGAACCTGTGCATATATACCAAACGACATCCCGATCACGACACTCACGCAATTCTGTTCCAGAGATCTGACGGCTGTCAGACTACAGAACACTGAAGAAGTCCCTGGCATAGTACTAGCTTCAGTGTACATGCCAGGCGACGATGAAAACTGCCCACCGAAAGAGATGGCTGACCTTGTGGAATACTGCGAGGGCGCCAAACTGGATCTCATTATCTGCACCGATTCAAACGCTCATCACCAGCTCTGGGGATGCGACACTTCAAACACCAGAGGAGAGGTATTATCCACTTACCTATTCTCAACTAACCTTAATATAGTAAACCGGGGCTCGGAACCCACTTGGGTTACAGCCCGGGGACAAACCATCATTGATCTAACGCTTGGCACAGATAACGCAGTAAAACTCATATCTAACTGGCGAGTATCCAACGAACTCACTTGCTCAGATCACATGAGAATTCGTTTCACAATAACAGTAAACACAAAAAAACCCACCCCGAAACGAAATCCGCGTCGGACAGACATACCTGGCTACAAGCGTCTTCTCGATTCTCTGATAGCTAGAAATTTACCACGCACAACCATAACAGATCCCAAACAAATAGAACACATAGTGACAAAATTGACACTATACATCACAGAAGCTTATCACAAATGCTGTAAACAAAGAGTTCCGCACACCAAATGTAAAAACAACCGATGGTGGAATGCCGAACTTGAGAAACTCAGAACAAAACTACGTAAACAATTCAACCGAGCCAAGAACTCGAGACAACCAGAGGATTGGGAACTATACAAAGAAACCCAATACATTTACAAAAAACAAATCAGACATGCCAGGAGATTAGCCTGGAGAAAGTTCTGCGAATCTATCGAATCAAACAATGAAGCTGCCCGAGTGAGGAAAATCCTATCTAGCGACCAAGATCGCAGCCTTGGTGCACTGAAAAAGCCCGATAACACTTTCACACAATCAGACTACGAAATCAGCAAGGTCCTTCTTGAGACGCACTTCCCAGACTGCAGCCTCTTAAAGGATAAGGTCTGGGCAGACGACATAAGAATGGAACCAACCAAAAACGACTGGACTATAGCCCACGAAATAGTGACAAGAGACCGAATAATGTGGGCTATCAAGTCTTTCCAACCATACAAATCCGCAGGCCTGGATGGCATTCTGCCAGCGCTTCTGCAGTGGGGCATCGACCCCTTAACCCCATGGCTGGAGAAAGTCTACCGAGCCTGTATCGCACATAGATATATTCCACTCGCGTGGCGGGAAGTGAAAGTTATCTTCATTCCAAAGCCCGGAAAAACCGATTACACACAGCCCAAGGCCTATAGACCTATAAGCCTAACATCATTCCTACTAAAGACCCTCGAAAGACTATGCGATAGACACATCGGAGATGGACCTCTACGCATGGTACCGCTACACAAACAACAGCACGCGTACTCCATAGGAAAATCAACAGAATCCGCTTTACACAGCGTGACTTCCAAAATTGAATGCGCCATAGAACACAAAGGCTCTGCACTAGCTGCCTTCATCGATATTGAGGGCGCTTTCGATAAAACAATGTTTCACAGCATCGACATAGCCCTTAAAAGACATGGTGTGGCCCCAACCTTGTGCGGTTGGATCACCAATATGCTCAGGCAGAGGGCCATACAAGTCACGGTGAATGACACCACGAGAGCCATCGTGGCGAAAGGATGCCCACAAGGAGGCGTCCTCTCGCCTCTACTGTGGAACCTCGTTGTGAACAGTCTTCTAGACCGTCTAAACGACAAAGGCTTCTTCACCGTAGGCTACGCCGACGACATAACCATTATAATAAATGGCACTCACGAAAACACACTGTGCAACCTCATGCGCCAAGCCTTGAAAATAGTAGAGGACTGGTGCAAGGAGCACAAACTAACAGTCAACCCCACAAAAACAGAGCTAGTCCTCTTCACCAAGAAGAGGAAACTAGCAAATCTACAATTACCAAAATTCTACGGATCCACCCTAAGCCTAACATCGGAGACCAAATACCTGGGCATCTATTTGGACAAACAACTGAACTGGGCTAAACACACTGACTACATCACCACAAAAGCTAGTATATCACTGTGGCAATGCAAGCGACTGCTTGGAAAAAACTGGGGCATTAGTCCCAAAGTCACTTACTGGCTATACACTACGGTTATTCGACCAATTATAACATATGGCTCCCTAGTCTGGTGGCCCAGGACAGACCAGGCAAACGGCCAAAGAGCACTAGAAAAACTACAGCGAAATGCCTGCGTGGCTATCACTAGTAGTATGAGAACCGCACCCACAGCCGCATTGCAAGCTATGTTGGGGCTGCCACCTTTGCACCTAGTTGTTAAAGAGGAGGCAGCACTAGCAGCGTTCAGACTCCACAATGCTGGCACACTGGGAAAGGACCCCAGAATCAAACACATACGCATAAAAGAACAAGCTACCAAACATCACCCGATGATGACATAACCCAATGATAGGATTCTGAAGAGTTTCAATTTCCAGAAGCACTATAATATACAGCTCGAAGAGGAATCACACGATTACTCAGGCCCAAAAGAGCTCAGAATATACACTGATGGCTCCAAGACCAACTCAGGAACCGGGGCAGGCGTATACTCAAATGAGCTTAACATCAAGATATCCAAACCGCTAGGTAGATTCAACACCGTATTCCAAGCGGAATGCGTAGGTATTATCCTGGCGGCCCTCGCCATAGAATCTAAAGGAATTATGGATTCTCACATCCGCATAGTCTCTGATAGTGCTTCGGTACTCAAATCCCTAAACAAAACCCATGTCACTTCGGAACTTGTATTGGAATGTCACAACGTGTTAGAACGAATTGTGATTTCCAACCGGAACACAGTGACACTACAATGGATAAAAGGACACAGCGGATCACTGGGCAATGACGCGGCCGACGAGCTGGCTAGGAGGGGATCCGACATAACGGCTTTCGGACCCGAGCCCATCGTACCAATTCCCTTCAGCCAGATTCGCGGATGGCTGCAAGAGCTCACTCACACACAAGCACAAGACCACTGGTTCTCGACTCCAGGGTGCAGACAGTCAAAGGAAGCCATGCCAATCCTAAATAACAAACTGACCAGACGCATATTGCGTCTGGACAGGAACAGTCTGCGGCTGGTGACGGGAACCATCACTGGACACTGCTCACTAAACAAACACTTCCACACCATAGGCATAACAGATAGCCCCCTATGCAGAGCATGCTTAGGGGCCGAGGAAACGGTGTCACATGTGCTCCTTGAGTGCACAGGTGTCACCGAAATACGGAAAAACACCCTTGGATCTCCCAATTCTGTTACAGAATCTCTGGACAGACTCGGAGATCTCATACGCTTCTGGAGGGAGGTGGGCTGGCTGGAGTGACGGCCGCCCTCACGTACAATGGTCCACCTTAAGGATTAAGTGCGGAAACCGACCCCGATAACATAACATAACATAACAAAGTAAAGGTGGTCCTAAGGAGGGTGAGTTACACCCATTACCCAAATATGCTCAACCATTTCATACCCTTCATCTTGACCATTTGGGTCCCTTCGTGGAAACCAAAAATAAAAATAAATATCTATTGGTCATCGTCAATGCGTTTAAAAAGTTTGTCTTCATATCAGCCATTCGATCTACGAGGACCTCTTGCACAATCAAAGAATTAGAAATCATATCCAAAATATTTGGAAATCCTAGGAGATTTATTACCGATGCTGGTACCGCGTTTACTTCGCATGAATTTATCCAGTACTGTACGACGAAAAATATTCGACTTCACACAGTAGCGACAGGTATGCCACGGTCTAACGGACAGGTGGAAAGATTTAATAGGACAATTCTAGAATCTTTGAAAAGTATAGGCTCGAACACTACAGACGACAATTGGGATCAATACGTAAAAACTTTACAACAAGGGTTAAACAGTACTATTCATAGGACAACTAAAGCGGTTCCGAGTGAAGTTTTTCTAGGATATAGACTTCGAGCAGATAGCGATAGTTTTGCTCCACAACTGGACACTGAATCAATACTGGATGTGACCAAATTGCGAGAAAGTGTTGATACAAATATTAAAACTAATGCTCAAGCCCAAAAAGCAACATTTGACAAAGGGCGAACAAAAGCACGTTTGTACTGTGTAGGTGATTTAGTATTGACAAAAATTCAATCTCAAAATAATGACGGCAGAAGTAGAAAGCTGCTCCCTGTTTTTAAAGGACCATTTAGGATTAAAAAGATTCTGGATAATGATAGATATGAGGTAACGGACTTAAGGTGGAGTGATAGAAGCGCAAAAAAGTATACTGGTATAGCTGCCGCGGAAAATATAAAACCCTGGATACGAATTGATGATTGGCAATTAGATGAAGAATAATATGACATAAATATTTACAAATTATTACATTTACTATATATAAATATTAAATTAAACTCAAAATTATTAAAACAATAGGGGCGGATAAACATATTAATTGAAGTAATAATAATAATATTTAGAAGTAACTATTAATAAATAGAGACAATACATAGATAAATAAAATAAGTTTTTCCGTGTTGGCAAGGTAGGGTAGATGCGCCTGTTTCCCGACCACTGCCAATTTTCGACCATTTAACGGTCCTCCCTTGTTAAATGTTCAAAAATAGTAATAATGGTATACTTGCATCACCAAAACATTAACAAGTAGCATCCTGAATACATTGATCCCCCCCCCACACACAAACTAGAACAATTGAACGAAAGCTGCGAAAACTAACCAATTATTTGTCTGAGGTTAGCAGCGGACAGCGTCACATGCGTTGAATATTAAGAAAAAAATAGTAAGGTGCCACTACTTGTACGGTAAGTTTTTAATTAATCTTAAGTAATATTGGATTATTTATTGTTTGTGCAGCTAGTTTATGACCTTTATTGTGTGGATTAGTTAGATTTTAACGTAAATTTCATGACCAAATTAATAAAATGAGGTGGTCAAGAAAGGGTACACGCTTTACTCAAAAAATTCAGTTTTCGACCGGGTGGTCGAAAACTAGGTAAGGCACCTACAAATAAGATTTCTATGTTGTTTTAAAATATACGGAAAGATATTAAATCTAATTTGATAATGTGAGCTTTATTTACATATATTATCTAATGGCCAATTTTCGTCCAATATTTTACTATGTTAATATAAACTGAATGTGACAAACAATGTTGTTGGTCGAAAATTAGAAATATGGTATAATCATCCCAGTTTCCGACCACCTTTTTTCGTTTAGCTAAAATCAAAAGAATTGAATTAATTATTCAAAACTATTTCAATGAATTTTAATTAACTCCCATTTCTTAATCAAAATAAATTTTTATTGTGTTTACTTTTTAAGTACCTACCTATAGTGTAAAATCATTCCAATTATCGCCCGTTTTTTGGTTAGTTAAAGTTTAAAGTTAATTAAAACTATTTCATAAATATTAATATACATTCTTATTAGAAATTCATTGTAAAAATATTAAAATTTAATTAGTAATATTCAAGCAAGCTGGGGATGAAATGGCCCGGCCGGCCGACAACCGGTTGGGACACATTACTTTTCTACCCCTGGCCTGCCCGTCTGGGGCATTATTGCACTTGGCGACCCCTCCGAAGAGTAAGGCCCTGTCCAATGGCATATCCTTGGGGCGGCCTTGTCAGCTTTTCAGTCCCTTGTCGAATCGAAAAGAGATTACCCCTCCTTAAAAAAAAGGTTAGATATTGTGACCACATAAATCTGAATTAAAACTGTATGTTTTCATACTCCGGATTTGAATAGCAATAAATAGACGTCCGATTAGGACCCGTTGACGAAGTTGACCAAAGCAAACGGAGAAATCGTCGCTTCGAAATCGGAGTTTCTTTCGGAAGTTGCACTAGCACCTTCTTCAGTCAGCTATACGCGTCGCACTCACCCCGTCCCGCACCGAATGAAAAGGATCCAAGAGCCACCTTAACCCGCCATGTAACGAAGGATCTCCCAGACATCAGCCTAGACGAAATCCAGAAGGCTCTTGGGCAACTTAAAAATGGAAAAGCCCCGGGGGAGGATGGAGTCACAACAGAGCTTCTGAAAGCTGCTGGCAAGCCGATACTGAAGGAGCTCCAGCGTATATTTAACTCTATTCTTCTCTCCGGGAGAACTCCTAAGGCATGGCACATGGAGTTTAGTCGTATTGTTCTTCAAGAAGGGCGACAAGACTTTGTTGAAGAACTATCGACCAATTTCACTCCTGAGCCATGTCTATAAGTTGTTTTCAAGAGTCGTCTCGAACCGTCTTACACGAAGACTTGACGAAGCTCAACCTCCGGAGCAGGCCGGGTTCCGACGGAGTTATAGCACCATAGACCACATTCACACAGTAAGGCAGGTTATACATGAGACCAATGAGTATAACCAACCCCTGTGCATGGCGTTTGTGGACTATGAGAAAGCTTTTGACTCCGTCGAGACCTGGTCTGTTCTAGAGTCTTTGCAGAGGTGCCAAATTAATTGGCGATATATCGAACTCCGAGTTCCATTCCAACCATTCTGGACAACGAGTACGTCGTTGTCCAGAATGGTTAAACTGAGCCTATCCTCCTGCGACGTGGTGTGAGGCCGGGGATGTAATATCACCGAAACTCTTCTCCGCTGCGCTGCAGGATGTATTCGGAACGCTCAACTGGACAGGACGTGGCATTAATAAAAATGGCGAGTGCATCTCACACTTACGATTCGCGGACGATATCGTCATTATGGCTGAAACCCTGCAAGACTTACAAGAGATGGTGAACAGCCTGGTTGAGTCTTCTGAACGCATCGGTCTCCGGATAAACTTGGATAAAACCAAGGTCATGTTCAACGAGCTCGTTGATCTGGGACAGGTCATAGTAAATGGAGTATCTCTCGAAGTTGTACAGGAATATGTGTGTGGCAAACTCTTCAACTAGGCAGAAACAACTTCGAGAGGGAAGCCAACAGAAGAATTCGGCTGGGCTGGGCAGCATTTCGTAAGCTTCGACATGTCTTCTCGTCACCCATTTCTCAGTGTCTTAAGTCGATAGTCTTCGACCAGTGCGTCCTCCCAGTCATGACATACGGTGCCGAGACGCGGACACTCACGGCTCGACTAGTCCACCAATTTAAAGTCACTAAGCGTGCTATGGAAAGGGCTATGCTCGGAGTATCTCTAAAAAACCGTATCAGAAATGATGTGATCCGTCAGAGAACCAAAGTCACCGACATAGCCCACCGAATTAGTAAACTGAAGTGGCAGTGGGCTGGCCTAATGAGCCGCAGAACTAACGGCCGTTGGAGTCGTAAGGTGCTTGAGTGGAGACCGCGACTCGGAAAACGTAGTGTGGGACGCCCTGCGACAAGATGGGATGACGATATACGTAGGCTGGCTGGAGTGGGCTGGATGAGAGTAGCCGAAGATCGGGAGCGGTGGCGTGCATTAGGGGAGACATATGTCCAGCAGTGGACGAGTGGAAGTCGATGATGATGACCCGGGTTCAAATAGACACAGTCTTAATAAATATTAAAAGCTGATTATTTTAGTATTTTAATTTAAAAAAAATATATATTCTATCATACTTTTATTAATAAAGATCTTTCTTAATTAATTGGTCGAAAACTGGTCAACAGATGGACGAAAACTAGAATTTTTGGTCGAAAACTGGTAAAATCGGCAATTTAACGCTTGGATTTAATAATAAAAAAAACTGTTAATTTGACTATTATAAAATATATAATTATTAAAAATAGACTATATGAGGAGTTACCACAATTTATTTTGATACAAAATACATGTCAGAACACACATATTTTTATTCCCAAAGTTGGCAACTCCACTAATTGGTCGAAAACAGGCTAATCTACCCTAATATGATTATATAAATAACAAATATTAGATAGAACTTAAATGAAACTCAGAATTGTATAACTTTTTCAATGTTTAGTTTGATTAGCAAATATTTACAAACATAATTTCTTGTAATTACATTTTTTTTACGTGTTAATATTGAAACTTGTATTTATTGAGACATACACGCGATTATTCACTGACTGGTTGTTTTTTTTTTTTGTTTAACACATTTCAGTATCTTGACTTAGGTATTTTCTATAAAAAAATAAATGTTTTCTCTTTAGACAACAAGCGAGTCTATATAAAATGCTTAACTACTTCACTATGGAATACTTTAATAAAAATTGGATGTACAAATGTGTAAGGGACACGTGACATTATAAACCAACTTGGTACTCTTAAGTGCGGTGAATTCCCTTTAAGAGCAAGTGGCTAGTAATGCTAAGACGAACTTGGTCTCTTAAGTGTGGCAATGTCCCTTTAAGTGCGAGTGGTCTAAAGCTTTTTGTAGTTACGTTGACCTTTAAATATTCTGTTACTAAAGCTGTGAAATGAAAAGTATTCCTAACGTGTTGGAGATGTTTACATAAATTCATCCCAATATTATTTCTGTTTCAGCATTTTATACAAACTCGTGTGATGCTGGGGGCCAGCATCTTGCAGAATGGCCGTGTTGGCAACACTGGTGTCGGCAACATCGCTCGGCGGAAATGGCGTGTGTTGGCAGCACTGGCGTCGGTCGGTAACATTGCTCTACGGAAATGGAGTGTGTTGGCAGCACTGGCGTCGGTTACATCGGTCGGTAGAAATGGAGTGCAGCAACCACATGTCGAGAACTGCCGGACCGACACGTGGGAAGGTGACGTCGTGAGCTTGATGGAGTTGGGAGGCATTCGTGTCTAAGTCGAGGGAGTGGACGTTTGCTCTAAAAAGTGTTCCTTCTGTAAAATTTATTATTATAATAAACGAACTTAAGTATACTGTGTGTGGTATTTTGTTAACATGTTATATTTCTCGTAATAAAGACATTTTAGTATTAGGGATCTATTAAATACGTACATAATATAATTATCGACGTTGAAACTAGGCGAGTGATGAGCACGCCATCACTGGGAGAAGAACTGACAAGCGAGAATTAGTGACGACCTACAAAATTTCGAAACATCTTGCATATACGTGTCTCTGTCTAACTTCTATTAGCAGCGCCTAATGTCAAAGTGAGTCAAATATATTAAGTTCAGTAGCTATTTTTGCTAGGTTTCTATGCTTTAGTTATTCTTCTGAGGCCCTGTTAAACAGTTCTTTGATGTCTTGACACGTATCTATCAAATATCGTTTCGTTTCTTTCTAACAAAAGTGAAATGACATTTGAAGAAAGAGATGCATACTGTTTCTTCTGTGGCATGTATTTTCTGTGACGTCACAAAAAATGCCTACCGTGACCAGTCCGCCATATTAAGTGCCGAACGAACGTGTGAATGTTGCTTCGGATTTTGACTATTTTCCATAATCTCGAAGTAATTTACAATAATATTTTAACAGTGCGCCATAATAAAGGGCTACAGAATGCCTTCTTGCAATATTATACAATGCGGTGCGCGATAAAACAAAAATACACCGCAATTAACTCTTCACAATTAAGTAAACAAAATTGTTAAAAATATAATTGGGAATATGTAGTTAAGGTTTCATATTCTGATTTCATTTGCCAATTTACTTGAAGAAGCGTTCAGCAGTAATATTTTTCTTTAATTGTGTAAGAATTTTTATATTTTGGATTAATAATTTACATACATTATTAATGGGCGATAGTGAAGATACCTAAAGAGAAAATTTAATTAGGCTATCGATATATTAATCGGACAGACTTAAGTGTCTAAGCCGTGACTAAAGTACGAGTAATATAATTGGAAAGCTTAATAATTGATGAATTATTATCATCATCATCATCATCATTACAGCTCATATACGTCCCCACCGAGGTGCTCGAGCCTACCCTATGTTAGGGTGATTAGGCCTTAGTCAACCACGCTGGCCCAGTGCGGATTGGTCGACTTCACATACACCTTTGAATTTCTTCGCAGATGTATGCAGGTTGCCTCACGATGTTTTCCTTCACCGTAGGAGCGTCAGACAAATGTACATATGAAATTCGAAACGAAAAACACAGTGGTACATGGCGGTCTCGAACCTGGACCTCCCGATTGGAAGACAAGTGCCGAGTCCTCAGCGCCACTGACGCTCCTTGAATTATTATCATTGTCAATTAATTTTAGTTTTTTAAAATCCTCCATTTTTCATAATAATTGAACATATAAAGTTCCTACGACAAAGTTTGTCATAAACTTTGATTAGTAACTTACCTTACAAAACTAAAAAAAAAATTTAATTACACCCAAATTATCATACCTTCTTGGTAAGTACTTATCGCCTCCTTTAAATATTTTTTTCCAAAAAAAACTATTCCATTTTTTTAAAATAACATTTTCTCGCAGTTATTTATACAAAGAAAATACACGTCTATTGGTGTAACTTTATAGACATACTAGCTGACCCGGCGAACTTTGTACCGCTTAAGTTAAATAGTGATCTTTAACAAGTTTTTCTAAGAAACTGCGTAGTTCCACAATTTGAAACTGCCTAAATATTTCTGAATTCAATCAAATTATTACAATGTAGGTCCGTAATGTGCAGTTGAGCTAAGATCTATTTCCCTAGCTATGACGTAGATAAGTGGATTGATGAATTGGTTTAAACTTAAATTTATCGATATTGCACAACTAATACTGAGTACATCGCTAGTAAAGGTAGTCATTTTATGTGCCAAAGTTTTGTAGGTAGTCACGTTGATTCTGTAGGTAGGGCCAGTCCATGTATTTGTTAGGTCATTGGTACCAAATGAAATTGAATTGAATCCACAGAACCACACAGAACACTTGAATCCTCAGAACAATCACTACAGCATAGAAGGAAGATTAAAACAAGAATTAATTGTGTACTATTTGTCTCTTTCTAACATACGGCACAAAACTGTGTAAATGTAAGAGATGAGTATAATATTCTTAATGATAAAAAATACGCAGTCGGAATTTTGTTGGACATGTCTAAAGCCTACGATAGGGTACAACACGGGATACTCTTGAAAAAACTTTATAGCGTAGGTATTCGCGGAAAAACGCACAAATGGATAGCTTCATATCTAAAAAATAGAGAACAGTTCGTGGAAATTGAATATTTCAGTAATAGGAAGGTTACAAACATAGATATAGAATGAAATAGATGGGCTATAAAAGCCGTCAAACATGAGGAAAAGAGATAAAGTTATACACATTGCCAAAGGAAAGAAGAAGATGGCATCATTTTTTTTTGTCCTTGTTACCGTATATAGGTGAAACTGGTAGTGGGGATTGTTTATCACCAGCGTCTGGTGCTAAACAAATACGTGGAAGAAATTTGTTCTGTGAATTATAGCTTACTGTGTAATTATTTAACACTTTAATTAGTGTAATTGTGAACTATTTGAACATATAAATCATGGTGCACTGCTCCGTTTTAGTTTGTAATAGTGATAGTGCTAGAAAATAGGAAAATATAACCTTTTACAGGTAAGACCTAAATTGTGTCAATAAAAAGCGCCAAAACTATTTTTTAAATTATAGATACAAGTTATATTGCAATATTTTATCCTTCTACTATGGTTCTCAATCATATTATGGGATTAAACATGAAATTTCAAACTAAGTAGTAAGGTTATTGTTAACCTAACAAGCTAGGAATGTCGCCATACAATATGGCCACGTATACAGCCAACGCGTATAACATTTTGCCGGGTTATAATGATACCAGTTACGCTACGACTATTTTTCCTTGATTCGTAGGTAATTTGTTACGTGAAAGGGAACTCACATATTAGTTTCTGTGTTACATTAATATTTACATATTTAAGTATAAAATTTTGAGCATTTTAGATAACAAAGGTAATTCTTTTGAAGTGAGACTTTCCATTTGCTTGTTTGTCTGTATTTAACAGATTTCCTTTGGGGAACCTCCTTTTATTTTTAACCTGTATACATATTGTTTCAGGACGCATCGGTGTTGGATTTCGGTTCAAATTTGAATACGCCCCGAAAGAGAAAAATGCGGCTTCAAATGCTGGGTTTGAAACAATCAGCGAGGTCATCAAATAAAAAACTACGGCCAGTGCGTCAACCGCTTAGACGATTGGGAAAAAAAGTAGTCTAATTTTAGAAAATGTTTATTTAAAATTTAATATTATACATTTTCTAAATCTTCACAAATATTTTGTAAATGTGTAAATATTGGATTTTAAATAAACTGCAGAGATAAAGAAAAAACAATGATTATTGCCCGCTGTATTCTTAATCGAGCGACGATCTTCGCAAGGTACCTAGCTGGCAAAAGCTGGAAGCGAATGGTCGCGGATCGTGCTCAGTGGCGAGCACTTGGAGAGGCCTATGTCTAGCAGTGGACGCGTGTGGATGATGATTCCTAATATTTTTTCTTATATTTGTAAAGATGTTTACATAATAGCTTAAATAAATAATAGTAAAATGTTTTAAAACGAAATATACTCGAGTAAATCCGAAAAGTGTAGTTTTATTTAAAAGTGTAAATAACTTTAGACTGCGGCGAAGGTTGAATGAAGAATTCAATAAAAAAAATCGCAACTTCCTCAAACTTTTATTTTTTGAGACATATTATTGAGCGAGGGGCGCTCATTAAAATGTCTCAAAAAAAAAATACGTAGATCAATATGTTTATACCAACCCTACTTTATGTTTATAGTGGTAAAAGCCACTATAAAAATAAAGTAGGGTAAAACTTAAAGCAACACTGGTATACCCATCTACTTTAGGCAGGTATGACGTCATCTATGTCTGTCCCTTACGGGTATACGGTCACGTCCTATCTATTCATTCTTTATCTAAGGTTACAAACGTCCGTTCAGAGGGCAAAATCATAAATGCATCTATACCACAAGGCAGTGTGATTCAGTGTTGCCAGATGGGGGGGATTCCCTGCAAATTCGGGGGTTTTTTTCAACGTCGGAGGGAATTTTGGGGGTTAAGTCCGTTGGGGGGATTTTCGGAGGTAAATATTAATGTTAAAGGAATTTCGGAGACTTTTTTCCAAGCCAAAATATCACTATTACCTTACCTCAACCACCCTCAACTACATGATCAATTATTTATTTTTAGTTTTGTTTAATGATTTGGCTGTACAAGCCTGATCACTCTGTCTGACACAAAGACATTCTACTAGTACCAGCATAATGGTACTAGTTTAATGTTTTTGGTCTGACAACAATACCATAAAAAAATCGATTTCTTCAATAGGTTTTTACAAAGTATTTTTTTTGTGGCTCCGCACAATTTCTGCATTATGGCCATGACAAAGTTTGGGAAACGTTTGGAATAATAAGGTACGCGGAATGGGAATAGAATCTAGGATCATGATAAAGATCACGTTAGGGAGCTGAATAACTAAAATATATACAAGCTTACAATTTAATATTATTTACACATAAAAAGGATAAAATAATTTTATAAATATCAATACTATTTTCGGCTATAAGGGCTGGAATAGAATTGACGTCGGGAAGGGAAAAAGCAACAAAGTGTGGTTCCTAACTGTTTCGTCTCAAGACAGTACTATTTTCTTTCTCTCTGCTTACTCATTACTTGCTCACTGGTTTACCTACTCATTCTGTTTGAATGATTTATTGTATTCGCGGGTAGTCTAAATTTGGCCGCCAGCTATTTACCGTGCAATTTAATATCAACTACATCAAAATCCAGTAAATCAAAATATGTGAGAACATACCGAAATGAATGAGAACACACTTACACATACTCGAATGCTAAATAGGTTTTCCTGGGAAAAAATGTATGTATCTGATTCTTAAACCAACACAGACAAGAATGTATATGATTTAATATTGGAAGCTATGGCGGAAATATAATAAACAAAATTTCGTAAATTTTACATTTGATTTTCATCATATCCCAATTGTATTTCTTTTAGTAAGTAGTACTTGGAGGTTTTTTGTCAAAAATGGTAATTTTCGGGGGGATTTTGAGTGAGATCGGGGGGGAAATTTAAACGGCCACCTGGCAACACTGGTGTGATTGGCTGTCTTTTATTCTTAATATATATACTCGTAAATGACCTTCCCCGGGTTTTAAATGATCACTGTATTTTGTTTGCGGATGACGTATCTGTGATCACATCTTCCCATGACAATGTGGCTATGGAAAATAAAATACATTCAGTGTTAGCATCAGTAGCAATGGATGGACGATCATTCTCTCATACTCAATTATAATAAAACCAAAATTATAGTATTTCATCCTAGACAAAAGAAAAATTTGAAGCTCGATCTTATATATCGTGGTGTAAGCTTAGAGATTGTAGATGACTGCACATTATTGGGTTTAACTATTGATAAAAACCTTAACTGGAAATCACATGTACAGAACATAAAAACAAAGTTATCGAGATTCTTATATGCTCTTCGCGAAATAAAGAAATCCACAGATATGAACACTGCTATGACTACTTACTACGCTTACGCTTACTCATGGCTAAGCTACGGCGTCATTCTCTGGGGTAACAGTGTGGAAGCATCTGAAATCCTAACGATGCAAAAGAAGTTTATCAACTTCTTTTGCA
Organism: Schoenobius gigantellus; assembly: GCA_963935595.1. Lineage (NCBI taxonomy): Eukaryota > Metazoa > Arthropoda > Insecta > Lepidoptera > Crambidae > Schoenobius > Schoenobius gigantellus. Next base: position 82,190,938 of record OZ012540.1, read on the forward strand.
TCGTTAGGATTTCGTGTGCTCGTAAACATACAACAAATGGATAGCTGTAAACCCCATTTTAGACGCTTAAATATATTAACCTTACCCTGCATGTATATCTATGAAATATGCAAATTTGTAAAGAGACACGCAAACTTTTTCACTCAGAGGCAAGATATACAAGCTAAATATACTTTGCGGCATAGGACACTGTTATCGTTACCTCAATCACAGATGAAACTACATTCAAGCAGTCCGTTCGTAATGTGTATCAAGATATTCAATAGGCTTCCTACAAATATTAGAGATATTCCAGAGGAAAAAATATACTTAAAACAAATAAAAATATTACTGCTTCAAAAGTGCTACTATTCAGTAAAGGAATATATGTGCGATAAAAAACTATAAAAAATACTGGACAAACAATAAGACTTAAAATAAGATTTTGACATTAATTTTTAATATTATATAATAATTTGACATTAATTTTGAATATTATATTTTATAAGTAAGTACATTACTAAGTAAGAAAAAATGCAAAACTACATAAAAATACACTAATAGACATATAATTTAGTTATTCAAATATAATTTATATCAATTCAGGCGACTATTTATTAATTAATTTAAAATTAAATTAATAAATTATATGATAAATTAGGTATAATAATGAAATTGATAATATAATAAAATAATAATATAATATGTATAATAATGAAATTGATAATATAATAAAAATTATAATATAATAGGTATAATAATGAAATTGACAATATAATAAAATAATAATATAATTAATCATATATAATAGGTAGGTAGGTACCAATCATTTAATTATTAAAATACAAAATCATATAGGTACATCAACTGCCAAAATTACTATCTGCGATGATATCTTCTAATAATGTAAAATTTTAAATAGATAAATAAATTAAAAATATTTACATCTTTAACTGAATAAAATATATACAAATTATTTTATAAATCAATAAACTAAAATTTATCTTTAAGTACATAAATCAAAGGATAATAATCTACATATATAACATTAAATATGCGAAATATGAAGTAAAACTAGTATGACAGATAATAGGTATATAGTAAACGTAAGTACTGATTTAATATTATAAGTCATCCTCTCTCCTACTTTTGCTGTGCCCGACAGGGTCCACAATGTACCTACTTAATTTATTTGTAATACCAAAAAATACCATTGTGGAAAGCAAAATAAATGAAATGAAATGAAATGAGTAATATTTGTCTTTTGGCATATCACAAGGTGGTCAGTATATGAATTGATTGAATTGTCATTTGGGTTAAAAATTAAAATTGGTTAAAAATATATAACACGGCTAAATTCTATAGTACCTTGTATCGAAGATAGACCATCCGAGTTTGAACTATTTGAATTGTTCGTATAATATTTGTTTGTGCGTCCCGTGGCTAGTAATATTTTGATGATATTTTATTAATATTTAAGTGATTAGAAAGCAAGAATTCTTTAGGTATTTACAAATAGTGTGTGTTTGTGCACTCCGTAACACAATGTCTTGTGTAGTTTGGGGCTGCAAGTCTCATTCGTTGCGAAAGGAAAACAATCAAAATTTATTGACCTTAAATTGGCATGTTTTCTCATATTGTTACTTGAATGTGAGCTAATAAGTACATTTATATACATATGAAATATCGCTGAATCATTTTGTAGAAAAATAATACGTAATATTAACTTCACTTTTATGTTTTAGCGATTTTTAGAAAATTACTTTGAGGTTTTCTTGATCATGCGTAGTGTTGTAAAATTTTGTCGATATTTTTATTTTACAGATTTCCTAAAGACAATGTATAAAAAACATATGGATAAAGTGTATTTTCAGACGAAATTGGAATCCAAGAAAGCATAGTCTTTGCTCCAGATATTTTCCATCAGATTAATTTTGTATGTACTTAGTAGTAAAACTATGAAATGGAGACGTCATGACGTAAGTCAAGTTATTTAATGAAAGGAAATCTTTAAACTAAAATATTATTTATGAAAATAAAAACGTATATAACTTCTTAACTATTTCTTTAAGGAATCCTTGACACAGATGCCAAGAACAACCTTCAGATGATTTTTTTCTAAGAATTAAAATATTAGATCAAGAAAAGAACAGAAAGAGTCAAAAAGGTAAAATATCAAAACGCCGCCTTCGGAAAATTTACATTCTAACTAAGCCCGGCCGCACATCAAGCGTAATAAATCTATCGAAAAATGTCTTAACAATAAATTATGGTCAAATGTTAATGTTTTTAGTTTAATTTCCAAGCATATGTACAAATAGTAGTTTTAGCATTCACGAATTTATCCAAGGTTCAAAATCCATGAGGGTTAAATTTTCGGGTAAGTAAATTAAATATGAGATTAACCTCAAGTACCTCTAAGCGATGCGATAAAAAATGAACTAAATCTAAGCGATGAAATAAAAGCAGTGTGTCTTCGATTTCCTTCCTATAGAATTTGTGAATCTCTGCAATAGAAAAAGTCCAACATTTTAGATAACGGGAAATACCCGTCACTTAAATAGTCCAAATTTTAGGGTTCCGTACCTCAGGAGAAACACTGAACCATTATAGGGTCACTTTATTGTCCGTTTGTCTGTCAAGACTATCTTGGAAACGCGTGAAGGTATCGAGTTGAAATTAAAACCATATAATTACTCAGTTCTACACTAACAAGTTCTAGTCCCTTGAAGATGTGAAAAAAATCAAACTTCTAAGTTAACAAAAAAAGGTACGGCCGTTTATGTCGCCAAAAACGTATATTTCGACATTCTCACGGGCATCAAAATGTATAGGGTACTTTTCGTTGATCTAGCTAGAACTATGAAATTTGTGAAGTTATATAGTCTTACACTACAAGTCAGGGAAAATCTCAAACTCCACATTTGTAATTAAATCATAAAAAATTTAGTCTCTATTTAAAGTATAACCTACAATTTTATACGGGACCCTCGGTGGGCGAGTCCGACTCGCACTTCCCGCTTTTAGTCTCATGAACGGGCCAGCCTGACCATACAAAGAGACACAGCCGCTATTAGCTGGATAAGTTACATAAGAAAATCTACCCTTAATTATTTATGTTATATTTCTCGTAATAAAGACATTTTAGTATTAGGGATCTATTAAATACCTACATAATATGATTATCGACGTTGAAACTAGGTGAGTGATGAGCACGACATCATTGGGAGAAGAACTGACAAGCGAGAATTAGTGACGACCTACAAAATTTCGAAACATCTTGCATATACGTGTCTCTGTCTAACTTCTATTAGCAGCGCCTAATGTCAAAGTGAGTCAAATATATCAAATATATTAAGTTCAGTAGCTATTTTTGCTAGGTTTCTATGCTTTAGTTATTCTTCTGAGATCTAGAGCCTATATAGGGGGCCGTTCGTAAACCCGTGAAGTTTTCACTCGGTAAAAAAGAAAAGGATATATATATTGCGCGAAAGAGAAGTTTAACTGGTTTTCAAACGCTAGCGAGTGATTTTCGAGTTTTCAAAACAGGTTCTGTCAGTTAAAAACGTAAAGAAGAGTTCTTGTGTTTTGCAACGCAAACTAGCTTTATTTTACAACTGCACAAAGCTTTAACACTTACAACCTTAAACATTTGTAAGCTTTAACTTCAACTTACAAACGAAATCAGTAGCCACAGATCACAGAACAGTCAACTGTCAATGTCAGGTAAAATTTAACGCTGACTGGGCTACGTTCCAAAACATCACCCGAGTGCACTCGGTCACCCGAAATATGTCCTAAAACATTTCGGGTGCACTCGAGAGTGTTGGAGTGGCGTGTCCTAAAAACGCTACGGAGTGCACTCGATCGAGTAGAATCTCACCCGCATAATATAGCAAAGTGTAATTTCACTCGATTGGATTAGGCGGGAAATTGTGTGGATTTTAAAGTTGTGTGATTGTGATTACAAAGATTTCATATTCACACACAATTTGTGCATCTCGGAGAGCGAGGATGCGCTTCGTAACGTCGACAATAAGTTAATTTTAAATTCCAAAGGACTATAGGTATCGTAAGTGACACGATTGTAAAATTGGCCTTCATTTCCGCTGAAACTAGGTTAGGCCGCGATTTAACAGAATTCATATTCTGTTGGTTTTTAGCATTTTCGTAGATGAAACAGAGGAATGTAATCCATGCATTAAAGCGAACGGACGCACCGATGAATTATATATTTTCTTATTTTTGTACATTTGGTTATGTAAACAAAGCAGACAACACTCTTGCCGTTCTAAAACAACAACACTCCGACCACCCTAACCGGCCACTCTCCCCCCACCACCTACTCACTCCGGGTGATGTTTTGGAACGTAGCCCTGGGGGCCGTGAGAAATTCACTCCTGTCAGGCGAAAATTACTCTGCACTAATGCGTTCAGAAATACGAGCGGAGTAATTCGTCGGTTAACCTCGGTTTCACTCGGGTGGTTCTCGAACGCTATCGGGTGAAATTCACTCTACTCCGAGTAAATATTACTCGTTTTCAAACGCACCCATAGTAGCACAAACTATATAGAGATACTACGTATAGTAATGTATTATCTATGATATCTATGGTGCGTTCCGAATTGCGATAAAAGCGATAATATCGCGAATCCGACCAAATTAAATCGTCACAAAATTTATGGGCTACTGAATCAGTAGGTTATGTTGTGACTTTGGTCGGATTCGCGATATTATCACTTTTATCGTTTTACGGAACGCAGGGCTAGTTTGTGATGATCAAAATAACAAAATATACGATTGAAGATTTGAAGGTGGATTGATGAAGTGTGGATTAAAGCAAAAAGAAGCTGTTAATCAAAGAATTCTATTTATTTTTAAGAAAGTGCTGTGTCTGATTACTTACCGTGCTTATAAATAAGGAAATACATTTTTATAATGGAGTCAGATCACCACCCGAAATTAAATCCCGTCAGAGTGTTTCAAGGTAATAACTACCTACCTACTATTATATCCGAGTGTTTTAAAATTTTGTACAATACGAAAAATATTTTTTTATTATTTTCCATTTAATGTAGCTCTTCATCCCACCGATCCCGAAGAGGCCAATACAAGTTTGTCTGAATACCCACGACTACGAGCCAAGCTTAGAATTTGACGACACAGAATTTTTGCATTCAACTGGTCTTGTAAGAAATTTTCTCAAAAATCTGTGAACTTGTCTCTAGTAAAGCACTAAAGACATAAGTGCCACAATCTACTTTTATTTATAACATTGGATAACAAGAGATATTTTTGTTAAGTTGTGACTTTTAAATAATTCAACTACCTCCTTACTTAGAATACCAACTTTATAATTTGATTATATTAATGAACCCACTTGTTTAGTGTTCAAAAAGTTCAGTAGGGCCCCCGGACAGTTTTCTGTTCTGTCTGGCTCAGCAGAGTAATTTGATTTCTTGTCAAATTAAAATTGATCTTAACAAATGAACATTTGATCATTCATTCCAATTATATGTTTTTTTTATTGTGAATGCTGATTAGTGTCTGTGGCACAGATGTGAATGATAAATTTTCTCAATCTAAAACTGGTTTATTTAACTTCTTTGCACTAACTTTGCAAAATATTCCAGTAGTGCCCTCTCCGATTCAACTGCAAATAATGGGTATGTTACTGATTCGCTTCGATAGCTTTTAGTAATAAAGATTAATATAATAAAAAATAATAACGCCGGTGATCATGTAACTCGTATAATGACAAAGTACAACTGACATCTATCAAAAACTACCTTCATATAAAAACACAAATTAGAAAAAGTATTTATATGCGCCAGTTTGGCACATGCTCCCCTTTTTTACAGACGAACTAGTTTTTTAACTGGGCGCCTTAAAATCCCTGCCGAGGTATGTACGTCTACCACCCGAACTAGCCCGTCTCGGCCTGGATAGGTAGCACACACTCTTCCTCTAGGCCATACTCCCCTAGGCAAGTTTCCATCGACAACCAATATCAAATCGCCTATCTTTAGGTCCGGAGAGGAGAAGGGGCTCCGTAATGTCTCCTAGGTGATAATGTAGGCAGGTACTCAGTTACCCCATCTACGCCAGAAAACTGTCGGCTAAGCGCAACGCTTTTTTCCAGCTAGTTCGACTCGCTTGGGCACACTCTTCTTGATAAGATGGAAAGCCAGCCCTGGTGAGGAC